>CAUYUJ010021219.1:96854-142729 GCA_963575745.1 Prorocentrum cordatum | reverse complement strand
CGACCACGGGACCCCCCCTCTCCTAATCATGATAGTGAACCGCGAGAGGCACGACCCTCTGGCGCAAACGTGAATGTCTTCAAACTCAACGCCTACTCTCAGGCGCGGTTGGGCATGATGCATGCGTCAGGTGACTGGGCCGCTCATCGTCGCGCGTTCGCTGCGCGCTCGAGGGATTCCCAGGCTGCTCTTCTTGGTTGGCGTGGTGGTACTAAATACGTCGGCTGGAGAAAATGGGAAGATGTCTTCATTGCGGATCAAGATGGCAACACTAAATGGTGGGAGACTATGACGTTTGGGAAAGAAGATTGGTCGATTTTCGTTGAGAAGTTGCTCAAAATATTGCACCTGCCCGCCATTCTTGATTATCTGGCCAAACCTAGAGTTTCGGTTGCCCGTACGGAGGAGGAGGAGACGAAAGTTAATAATGATAGGATTGCGCGTCGCATTGCCCATAACTTTGAAAATGAGACTATCTTTGACTATGAGGCGGATAAGATTCCATTTGAAATACTGGGTGATAGCTTGTGTGTGGTCCAATGGATAAGAGGGCACTGGAGGTGCACGAACATGGGCTATAATAACACCTTGGAGGCGGCACAAAACACTCTTGATGCTATAACGGACACCTGTTTGAGAACTGCGTGCGCGGGGGCTGACCCAATCAAACATATTTATAGGGAGGGTAACAGTTATGCTGATGAACTCACGTGGGCTTGCAGAGCTTGCCCACACACATCGAAGAGAAACGAGTATCTTGCCCCTTTATATACTTCGAAAGTGTTAGGATTGAGAGGTTACTTCGACGGAGGCACCTCGGATATTGGGGCTGGGGGAGGCTGGTGGCTGCAGGCTTTTGTAGAACATCAAAATGCTATACAGTGTCACGTGATTGCCGAGGAGGCGTTTGGCCTCGATAGGGAGTCAACCGTGACGGTCTGTGAGTTAACGGCCGCCTCGAAGCTAATTCACGCAATCTCGCAGATTGCGTCTGTTATAGATAGCGTCTCACACGCTCGGTAGAGCCACTTGCGCCTGGTGGCCGCGGGGAGCACCGCTGCTTGCATGTGCTGGAGGACCCCACCGCAAAGCCCGCAAAAAACCTGGTTGACGGTTTACCGCCGGTTCCCAGTCCTAAACCCTCTAGCTCTCAGAGAGCCCCCCGGGAACTGGAGCAGTTTAACTACCTGCTCAGGTCGGAGCCTTTTACCTCGTAGAGCTCTTCGGCACCGATGAGCTGGAGGAATTCGGGCGCGGGGCGCAGCTAGTCGGCCGAGCCGGCCCCGACGGACAATGTGCGAACTTTGGGTCGGTTGGACGAACTGTCTGAGAGATTTGAACATTCGTTTTGAGAAGCGGTATTCTTCGCACCTGTAGTGGGTTATTGCGCACTCGCCAGTCAAATTCTCATGCCTGTAGGTGCAATATTACTATCACAGCATTTGGCGGAACCGTCTTTCGACAAAAACATAAAACGTTATTTTTCGAGTTGTTTAGATCTTGCTCCAGACTCTTCCTGCAGTGTACCGAGAAGCGCCATGCGAGACAAGAGCTCTACGAGGGCCCTGGCGGTAACCTGGTTGACGGTTTACCGGCGGTTCCCAGTCGCGCCCCGTACGATCTCGCGTGGAACGCGGGCGCGCCAACGGGTCCTCGTCTCCAGGGCAATGCGTGCCCGAGGCGTGGTGGGGCTGGAAAGCTTGCCTGGGACGAGCTGAGGGCGAAGCTTCCACGCGTGCCTGCGCGTGTATCTGGAGCGCTGCTAAGGAGCTTTCTAGGACTGACGAAGTGCTTCGGACACGCTTCCACGCGTGCCTGCACGCGCGCAGGCACGCGTGAACGTGTGCCCGAAGCGCTCCCGGACCCGCTGCGACGTTTCACAAGTCGCTGCGGGGATCGTGGATCGGCGAAGATTCCCGGAGAGCTCTCTGAGGGCTAAAGGGTTTTAGAGTTGAACCCGGACGGTGGTGGTGCCCGCCAGCAGCCATCTTCGCCGGTCCACGATCCTCGCAGCGCCTCGCCTGAGCCGGCAGCTGGTCCGGGAGAGCTTCCGGCATGCGTCTACGCGTGCCTGCGCGCGTGTAGGCACGCGTGGAAGCGATCCTGGCAGCGCTTCAGGGGCGCTGCAGGAGAGCTCCCCAGAGCCCCAGAAGCGTTCCACGAGAGCGTCGGAGTGCTCGCCAGGATAGCTTTCTGGCGTTTGTTCTGCTCTCCGGGTTTTTCCCGGAGAGCTCGCTGAGAGCTAAAGGGTTTAAGATTAGAAACCAGACGGTGGCCTCGCAGGCCTCGCAGCGCCTCCGGCGGCCCGGCAACGTGTCTGGGAGAGCTTCCGGCAAGCCTCCAAGCGAGCCTGCACGCGCGCAGGCACGCATGGAAGCGTTCCTGGCAGCGCTTCAGCAGCGTTGCAGGGGGGCCCCCCAGCGCTCTCTAGAAAAGTTTTTTCGTCCCAGGGTGTTCGCTCTTCAGGTTTTGGACGCTACCAATGGGCGCTACCAAGTGGGCTGCTGGCGGGCACCACCACCGGCCAGCTTCTAACCTGGCGCCGGCGGTAAGCCAAAAAACTTTAATAAATCGATCGCATTCAACAGTAACTCGTAGAGCTTCCCCTAGCAAGTTATTGCTGGAAGCTTAAGAGTAGTTCCGGGGCGCCGGAGAGCTAGTTGGCAAGAAAAATCTCGACGGACCTTTTGCTGACTTTTGGTCGGTTGAAAATTTTGTTCTCGAAATTCAACCATTCGTTAGAGCTCTAGTATTTTTTCCCATGATATTCGATCTTATTCCCGCTCGCCATCTTGATCTAAGCTCGATCGGGTCCTTTCATTGCCAAAAAGCAGGCAGGCGGGATCGGCTGTTTCGGGTCATCTTGACACGCGGTGGCGGTTTTCTGAACATAACTCAAGCTCTAGGACAGCTACAGAGCTGGTGAGCACAGCTAATCGATTCGGAATGATCAGGCGCGTTCGCCTGTTGAACCCAGAGGTCTAAACTCGGTCTGCTAGCCGAGCTAGGTCCGCAAATCTATTCGTATTATTCGAGTCATCTTACCAGACGCTCTCGAGTCATCTTGACAGGCGCTCTCGGTTTTCTGTACTTAACTCGAGCTGTAGGGCAGCTACAGAGCTCATAGTCACAGAAATCGATTGGGAATCATCAGTCGCGCTCGTGTGTTGAATCTAGAGCTCTGAAGTGGGCCTGCTGCCCGAGCTAGGTTCGCGAAACTATTCGTACTATTCGAGTCATCTTGAGAAGTACTCTCGGTTTTCTGCACTTAACTCGTGCTAGGGAGGGCTACAGTGCTGCTGGTCGCAGAAATCGATGCGGAGACATCAGGCGCGTCTGTCTGTGGAACCCAGAGCTCGGAACTCGGTCTGCTGCTCGAACTAGGTCCGCGAAGCTATTGTTTTATTCGAGTCATCCTGAGAGATGCTGTCGGTTTTCTGCACTTAACTCGGGCTGTAGGGGGGCTGCGATTCGCAGACGTCAGACACGTCCGCCTGTCGCATTCAGAGGTCTGAACTCGGTTTGATACTCGAGCTGGGTTGCCAAACTGTTCGTTTTTTGTTAGAGTCATCTTGAGAGGTCTGAAATTGCTTGGGCTAAAAAACTATTCGTTCATTGGAATTTTTTCCACATTATTCACTGTCAGGAAGCTCTACGAGTCCCCCGGCGGTAAGAAAGGTTGACGGTTTACCGCTGGCGCCCAGTTTTGCGAACTTAGCTCGACAAGCAGACTCTGTTCAGAGCTCTAGATGCTTCAGCCAAACGCCCTTGATGATTCTGTATTGGTTTCTGTGCGTACCACCTCTGTAGCTGTGCTACAGCTAGAGTTAAGTGACTCGTAAAGCTTCCTTAAGCTAGCAGCTGGAAGCTTAAGAGTAATTCGGACGCACTGGCGGGCTAGTTGGCTCGAAAAATCTCGGCGGAACTTTTGCTGACTTTTGCTCGGTTGAAACTTTTGTTCTCGAAATTCGACCATTCGTTAGAGCTCTAGTATTTTTTCCCGTGATATTCGATCTTATGCCCGCTCGCCATCTTGATCTCAGCTCGATCGGATGAGTATTACTATCAAAAAACACTATGGCAGGATCAGCCGTTTCGAGTCATCTTGATACGCGCTGACGGTTTTCTGAACACAACTCGAGCTTTAGGACAGCTACAGACCTGGTAAGCAAAGCTAATCGATGTAGAATGATGAGGCGCGTTCGCCTGTTCAATGCAGAGGTCTGAACTCGGTCTGTTAGCCGAGCTAGGTTTGCAAACCTATTCTTATTCGAGTCGTCTTGACAGGAACTCTCGGTTTCCTGTACTTAACTCGAGCTGTAGGACAGCTACAGAGCTGATATTTACAAAACAACGAGTCAGAATCATCAGTTGCGTTTGTCCGTTGAATCCAGAGCTCTGAACTCGGTCTACTGCGATCTAAAATCGCAAAACTATTCGTATTGGTCGAGTCATCTTCCGACAGCACCTCTCAGGATGACTCGAACAGTACGAATAGTTTCGCGGACCCAGTTCGGGCAGCAGACAGAGTTCAGAGCTCTGGATTCGAAAGGCGGACGCGCCTGATGTCTCCGAATCGATTCAAGTGGTCACCAGCGATGCAGCCCCCCCTACAGCCTGAGTTAAGTGCAGAGAACCGACAGCATCTCTCAAGATGACTCGAAGAATACGAATAGGTTCGCGATTCTAGATCGGGCAGCAGACCGAGTTCAGAGCTCTGGATTCAACAGACAACAGTCATTTATGATTCTCAATCAGATTCTGTACGTATCAGCTCTGTAGCTGTCCTGTAGCTCGAGTTAAGTAGTTTTCTTCACTCAACTCGCGCTGAGGGGGGCTACAGTGCTGGTGGTCACAGGAATCGATTTGAAGACATCAGGCGCGTCCGCCTGTCGAATCCAGAGCTCGGAACTCGGTCTGCTGCCGAATTAGGCCTGCGAAACTACTGTATTGTTCGAGTCATCCTGAGAGATGCTGTCGGTTTTCTGCACTTAACTCGGGCTCTAGGGGGGCTGCTGGGCTGGTAATGACAGGAGTCGATTCACAGACATCAGACGCGTCCGCCTGTCGGATTCAGAGGTTGAAGAAATATTCACTATGAGTTGGAATGTTGGTAGGTGCTGTCGGTTTTCTCACTTGAGTCGAGCTAGGAAGCTCTACGAGTCTCCCGGCGGTCGCCAAGGTTGACGGTTTACCGCCGGCGCCCAGTGCAGAATACCGACAGCCTCTCTAAAGAGAACTTGAGAAATACGAAGAGTGTTGTGGACCTGGCTCGAATAGCAGAACGAGTTCAGGCCTCTCGATGCAACAGACGCAAGCGCCTGGTGATACTGAATCAGTTTATGTGCGCACCAGCTCTGTAGCTCCTCTGAATCTTCAGTTCAGTACAGAAAACCGGCATCACCACCCTGTCGCCGAATTCCTCTAGCTCTTCTACCATCAGAGCTCTACGAGGCATACCTCGTAGAGCTCTTCGGCATCGATGAGCTAGAGGAATTCCGGCGCGGGGTGGAGCTAGTAACTCGTAGAGCTTCCCTAAGCATGTTATTGCTGGAAGCTTAAGAGTAATTCCGGCGCGCTGGAGAGCTAGCTGGCAAGAGAAATCTCGACGGAACTTTTGCTGATTTTTGGTCGGTTGAAAATTTTGTTTTCGATTTGAACATTCGTTAGAGCTCTAGTATTTTTCCCGTGATATTCGATATTATTCCCGCTCGCCATCTTGATCTGAGCTCGATCGGGTACCTATTATTATCGAAAAGCACTGTGGCAGGATCGGCCGTTTCGAGTCATTTTGATACGCGCTGTCGGTATATTGGACCTCACTCGAGACACAGGACAGCTACAGAGCTGGTAAGCACATCTTATCGATCAGAATGATGAGGCGCGTTCGTCTGTTGCATCCAGAGGTCTGAAATGGGTCTGCTAGCCGAGCTAGGGTCGCAAACCTGTTCGTATTATTTGAATCATCTTGACAGGCGCTCTTGGTTTTCTGTACTCAACTCGAGATATATCACAGCTACAGAGCTGATATTCATAGAAACCGATTCAGAGTCATCAGTCGCGTTTGTTTGTTGAATCCAGAGCTCTGAACTCGGTCTGCTGCCCGCTCTAGAATCGCGAAACTATTTGTATTTTTTGAGCCATCTTGAGAGGTGCTGTCGGTTTTCTGTACTTAACTCTGGTTGTGGGGGGCCACAGTGCTGGTGGTCACAGGAATCGATTCGGAGACATTCGGCGCGTCCAGCTGTCGAATTCAGAGCCTGGAACTCGGTCTGCTGCCCGAACTAGGTCCGCGAAACTATTCGCACTAAACTCGGGCTGTAGGAGGGCTGCAGGGCTGGTACATGGCAAGGAAGCTCTACGAGTCTCCCGGCGGTAACCAAGGTTGACGGTTTACCGCCGGCGCCCAGTTGGTCGACCCGACCAGAAAGGACAATGTGACAACTTTTGGGTGGTTTTGCGAACATTTGAATATTTGACCATTTATTTTGAGATAGCAGATTTTTACGCCGAGCATTTTTCCTCAGCAGCTCAGCTCTCTGGAGCCAGTTTTAGTATCAGTTGACTTCCGGGAACCGACTTCATGTTAACTCGAAAAAATTTCAATTTTACGTTTTTCTAGAAAAACTTCCAGAAGCTCTCCGCTTCGATCCCGGGCTTTCTTACGGGTGCGAGGAGCTCTACGAGGTTCCCGGCGGTGACCAGGTTGACGGTTCACCGCCGGCGCCAGGTCTAAAACCCTCTAGCTCTCAGAGAGCACCCCGGGAACATTTGAAAGGTATTGGACACTTCACTGGGCGCCGGCGGTAAACCGTCAACCTTTCTTCCCGCCGGGAGACTCGTAGAGCTCCCTGACAATATAACGCGTAGAGCTTCCCTTAGCAACTTATTGCTGGAAGCTTAAGACTAATTCCGGGGCGCTGGAGAGCTAGTTGGCAAGAAAAATCTCGACGGACATTTGGAGGAATTTTGGTCGGTTGACAACTTTGTTCTCGAAATTCAACCATTCGTTAGAGCTCTAGTATTTTTTCCCGTGATATTCGATCTTATTCCCTCTCGCCATCTTGAGCTCAGCTCCATCGGGTACCCTTTACTGCCAAACAGCACTGCGGCGGGATCGGTCGTTTCGAGTCATCTTGATTCGCGCTGTCGGTATACTGAACTTAACTCGAGATATAGGACCGCTACAGAGCTGGTAAGCACACCTCATCGATTCAGAATGATCAGGCGCGTTCGGCTGTTCCATCTAGAGGTCTGAAATCTGTCTGCTAGCCGATCTAGGTCCGCAAACCTGTTCGTATTACTCGAGTCATCTTGACAGGCGCTCTCGGTTTTCTGTACTTAACTCGAGCTATAGGACAGCTACAGAGCTGATACTCACAGAAACCGATTCAGAATGATCAGTCGCGTTCATCTGTTGAATCCACAGTTCTGAACTCGGTCTGCTGCCCGATCCAGAATAGCAAACCTGTTCGTATTGTTCGAGTCATCTCGAGAGGTGCTGTCGGTTTTCTGCACTTAACTCGGGCTGTCGGGGGGCTACAGTGCTGATGGTGACAGCAATCGATTTGGAGACATCAGGCGCGTCTGCCTGTGGAATCCAGAGCTTGGAACTCGGTCTGCTGCCCGAACTCGGTCCGCGAAACTGCTCGTTTTGTTCGAGTCATCCTGAAAGATGCTGTCGGCTTTCTGCACTTAACTCGGGCTGTAGGGAGGCTGCAGGGCTGGTAATGACAGGAATCGATTCAGAGACATCAGTCGCGTCCACTTGTCGCATTCAGAGGGCTGAACTCGGTCTGATACTCGAGCTGAATTTGCCAAACTATTCGTTTTGTTCGAGTCATCTTGAGAGGTGCTTTCGATTGACGCACGTAACTCGGGCTGTAGGAGAGCTACATAGAGCTCGTACAGAAGACAATCCAGAAGCATCGGGGGGCGTTCGGCTGTTGCAACGAGAGGTCTGAAATCGCTTTGGCTGAAAAACTAGTCGTTCTCTGCAATTTTTCCGACATTATATATTGTCAGGAAGCTCTACGAGTCCCCCGGCGGTAAGAAAGGTTGACGGTTTACCGCCGGCGCCCAGTATAATGATGGAAAAAAATCGTAGAGAAAGAGTATTTTTAGCCCAAGCGATCTCAAACCTCTCGATGCAACAGCCGAACGCCCCCGATGCTTCTGGATTGTCTTCTGTACGAGCTCTGTAGCTCTCCAACAGCCCGAGTTACGTGCGTAAGATCATGGAGCGGCAAAGATGGGCTGCTAGCGGGCATCACCACCGGCCGGCTTCTAATCTAAAACCCTCTATACCTCAGAGAGCCCCCCGGGAATATTCGAAAGGTATTCAACAATTCATTTGGAAAGCCGGTATTTTTTTCAATCTTTCTATTGCATGCCTCTACTTTCATTCTCAGCACTCTTATCAGTGTACGGAGCTCTACGAAGTTCCAGGCGGTGACCAGGTTTACGGTTTACCGCCGGCGCCAGTTTTTGTTTGTTTGGCTCTCGCTTAAGCTTGTTTCACGTGTGCCGCGGAGCTGGGCAAGAAAACAGCTCTACAAGGTCCCCGGCGGTGCTCGGTTTATGGTTTACCTCCGGCGCCCAGTTAGTTGGTCGACCCGACCAGGAGAGACAAGCTGACAGCTTTTGGGCGGTTTTGGGAATATTTCAAAGATATGTTTACATTTATTTTGAGAAAGTAGATTTTTACGCCGAGCATGTGACTCTGAACTGTATTTTCAAAGGAGCTCAGCTCTCTGGAGAGAGTTTTACTCTCCAAGAATGAGCGGAAACCGACATCGGAGTCATATCGAAATATGGAAAGTCGTTTTCGAGAAAGGCCGCGAAAGCTGTCTGTTCTGATTCTGAGCTTCCGCGCCTGTAAGGAGCTCTATCAGGTTCCCGGCGTTGAGCAGGTTCACGACCGCCGGCGCCAGATGAGCTAAGAGGAATTCGGGCGCAGGGTGGAGCTAGTTGGCCGACCCAGACTTAAGAGATAATCTGGTGACTTCGGATCGGTGTTTCTAATTTTGTGTAAAATTTGAGTTTCGTTTTTTGAACAGATATTCTTCCCACCTGTAATGGGTTGTGCTGCCTGCCAGTAACAGTCTCAGCTCCGTAGATGCAATATTACTATCAAAAGACTTCAGGGACTGTACCTTGTAGAGCTCCTCGACCTCGATGAGCTAGGGGAATTCTGGCGCGAGTGAAGCTAGTTGGCCGACCCGGCCAGAACGGAGAAAGTGTTAACTTTTGGTCAGTTTTCCCCGTTTATTTTGAGAAAGCAGTTTTTCTCGCAACTGTAAACGACCTTCAGAGCCTCTGCGTCTCAGTTTGAGCTGTGTAGGCGCACATTTACTATCCCAACATTCGAGGAATCAACTTTATCTCGACATGAGAAAGATCGATGTTGATTTTTTCGAGAAATGCCTCAGGAGCTCTCTCCTTCGACTCTCTGCACTTTACGCGTGGAAGGAGTTCTACGAGTTTCCCGGCGGTGACCAGGTTGCTGGCGCCAGTTTGAAAGATTTTACAAATTAATTTGAGGAACCAGTTTTTTTTCGCACCTGTAGACGACTGGGCCTCCGCGTCTTATAGGTGCTCTGTAGGCGCATTTTCACTATTAAAACACTAGCGGTTTCGAAGACATGAAAAACATGAATGTTAAATTTTTGGAGAGATGCCTCCAGAAGTACGAGGCTCTCGGTTGAAGGTTTACCGCCGGCTCTCAGTACTTCGGCATGGAGGAACTGGCGCCGGCGGTGAACCCGTCAACCTGGTCACCGCCGGGAACCTCGTGGAGCTCCTCACACGCGTAAGAGTGCTGAGAGTCGAAAGAGAGAGAGCTTCTGGAGGCATTTTTCGAAAAAGACAAGATTTATGTTTTTATGTCGCCATAAAGATGCTTGCTCCAAGTGTTTTGATAGTAAGAGTGCGCCTACAGAGCTCATATTGAGACAGAGAGGCCCTCGTAGTCGTTTACAGGTGCGTAAACTCTGCTTTCTCAAAATGGATTATCGAATATCCTTCAAATCTTGGCAAAACCGACCCAAATGTGCAACGGTGTCTCTTTTGGTCGGGTCGGCCAACTACTTCCGCCCCGCGCCGGAATTCCTCTAGCTCATCGTTGCCGAAGAGCTCTACGAGGTATGACTCGAAACACAGTCAGTTCCGCCAAGTGTTTCGATAGTAATACTGCACCTACAGGCCTGAAAGACTCGAGCTAGGTCGCAAAACGATTCGTATTGGACCGATTTTTCCTCGAAGTCACGGTGAATTTCTTCACGTAACTTGAGAGCTCTTTGGCACAGAAATGAGATAGAAATCATGAGGCGCCGCTTGGCTGGATCTCTTCAGCACAGCAATGGGAAGGGAATTATCAGCGGCAATAGTATCTAGACGCCTGAGATCAGTCTGCTATCAGCGCTCGGACTGAAAAATATTCGCCCTCTGCTACTTCTTTTGACATAATATATGAAAAGAGAGCTCTACGAGTCTCCCGGCGGTAAGAAAGGTTGACGGTTTACCACCGGCGCCCAGTTGGTCGATCCGGCCCGGGCGGACAATCTGACGACTTTGGGTCGGTTTTGCAAAGATTTAAAAGATATTTGACCATTCATTTTGAGAAAGCAGATGTTTCGCACCTGTAGTGGGTTATGCCGCGTCTGCCAGTCAAATTCTCAGGTCCGTAGGTGCAGTATTACTATCAAAACACTTGGAGGAACCGACGTTGGATAAAAACAGAAAAACGTGATTTTTCGAGTTCTTTGGGTAACTGTTCCTTCATGTGTACCGAGGAGCGCCGTGCGAGAAAAGAGCTCTACGAGGGCCCCAGCGGTGACCTGGTTGACGGTTTACTGCCGGGCCCTACCTCGTAGAGCTCTTCGGCATCGATGAGCTAGAGGAATTCCGGCGCAGGGTCGAGCTAGTTGGCCCACCCGACCCGGGCGGACAATGTGACAACCTGGCGTGGGTTTTTCGAAGAATATGAGAGATTCGAAAATTCGATTCGGGAACCACTATTTTTGTAACGTGGATTGGGTTGTGCCGCGTCCGCCTGTTAAATTTTCAGGTCCGTAGCTGTAATATTACTGTCGCAAAACGTGGAGGAACCGTTGGCTGTTGGAGTTTTGTTTCCAAAATGATAATGGTCCCGTGCATTTGACAAGAGCTTCCAGCAATATAGATTATCCCATTATTTTCTGCACATGTAGTAGATTATGACGCGCTGTGGAATATCGAGATCTCGAGTTCTAACAGAACACTTGATTGATATCTGAGCACCATTACGTGACTCGAGAGCTCTACGAGGGTCCCGGCGGTAACCTGGTTGACGGTTTACCGCCGGTTCCCAGTTCCGGGGCGCTGGAGAGCTAGTTGGCAAGAGAAATCTCGACGGACCTTTTGGTGACTTTTGGTCGGTTGAAAATTTTGTTCTCGAAATTCAACCATTCGTTTGAGCTCTAGTATTTTTTCCAATAATATTCGATCTTATTCCCGCTCGCCGTCTTGATCTCAGCTCGATCGGGTACCTTTTACTGCCAAAAAGCAGGGGGGCGGGATCGGCCGTTTCGGGTCATCTTGACACGCGGTGATGGTTTTCTGAACATAACTCGAGCTATAGGAGAGCTACAGAGCTGATTATTACAGAAACGGATTCGAATCATCAGGCGCGCTTCTCAGTTGAATCCAGATGTCTGAACTCCGTCTGCTGCGCGAGCTAGGTCCGCGAAACTATTCGTATTATTCGAGTCATCTTGAGAGGTGCAGTCGGTTTTCTGTACTTAACTCGGGCTGTGGGGGGGGCTACAGGGCTGGTAACCACAGAAACCGATTTGGAGGCATCAGGCGGGCCCGCCTGTCGCATGCAGAGGTCTGAACTCGGTGCTACTCGAGCTAGGTCCACAAAACTATTCGTGTCGCTCGAGTCATCTTGACAGGGACTGTCGGTTTTCTGTACTTAACTCGAGCTCTGGCGGAGCTACAGAGCTCATACGCACAGAAATTGATGCAGCATAATGAGGCGCGTTTGTCTGTTGCATCCAGAGGTCTGAACTCGTTCTGCTACTCGAGGTAGGTCCGCGAAACTATTCGTATCGTTCGAGTCATCTTGAGAGGTGCTGTCGGTTTTCGCACGTAACTCGGGCTGTAGGAGAGCTACAGAGCTGATATGCACAGAATTTGATTCGGAATCATCGTGCGCGTTCGTCTGTTGCATCCAGAGGTCTGAACGGGTTTGCTACTCGGGCTAGGTCCGCAAACCTATTCGTATTCTTCGAGTAAGCTTGACAGGTGTTGTCCATTTTCTGTATTGAACCTGGGCTGTAGGAGAGCTACAGAGCTGGTACGCACATAAACCGATCCAGAAGCATCAGGCGTTCGTCTGTTTTATCGAGAGGTCTGAACTCGGTCTGCTACCCGAGATAGGTTCACAAAGTTATGCGTATTCGTTTTTTTTTTTTTTTTTTTTTTTTTTTTTTTTTTTTTTTTTTTTTTTTTTTTTCTTCTTCTTCTTCTTCTTCTTTCTCTTCCTAATGATGGTGGACTTCTTCACTGAACTCCTAGGACATCAGGAGGAAATCGTGAGGCGTGAAGCATCTAGACGCTTGGTGTGGGTTTGTTGTCAACGCAGACGCCAAACACGGATTCGTACTCTGCTACTTTCCCCCTAATGGTATTTTCTACATGCTGCAGATGAGCTATAAAGCTGTTCAGCACAGCAATGGGATATCACTAGACGCCAGAGATCAATCTGCTATCAGCTCGGGCTGAACGATTATTCGTTCTCTGTTTTTTTTTGGACATAATATATGGTCAGGAAGCTCTACGAGTCCCCCGGCGGTAAGAAAGGTTGACGGTTTACCGCCGGCGCCCATAATTCCGGGGCGCTGGAGAGCTAGTAACTCGTAGAGCTTCCCTTAGCAAGTTGCTGGAAGCTTAAGAGTAATTCCGGGGCGCTGGAGAGCTAGTTGGCAAGAAAAATCTCGACGGACCTTTTGGTGACTTTTGGTCGGTTGAAAATTTTGTTCTCGAAATTCAACCATTCGTTTGAGCTCTAGTATTTTGTTTAATAATATTCGATATTATTCCCGCTCGCCGTCTTGATCTCAGCTCGATCGGGTACCCTTTACTGCCAAAAAGCAGGGGTGCGGGATCGGCCGTTTCGGGTCGTCTTGACACGCGGTGACGGTTTTCTGAACATAACTCGAGCTGTAGGAGAGCTACAAAGCTGATGTTTACAGAAACCGATTTAGAATCACCAGGCGCGTTTGACAGTTGAATCCAGATGTCTGAACTCCGTCTGCTGCGCGAGCTAGGTCCGCGAAACTATTCGTATTATTCGAGTCATCTTGAGAGGTGCTGTCGGTTTCTGTACTTAACTCGGGCTGTGGGGGGGCTACAGGGCTGGTAATCACACACACACACACCCCGATTCGGAGACATCAGGCGAGCCCGCCTGTCGCATGCAGAGGTCTGGTCTAATGATGGTGAACTTCTTCACTGAACTCGAGCGGCCGAAAAATCAGAAGGAAATCGTGAGGCGTAAAGCATCTAGACGCTTGGTTTCGGTTTGTTGTGAACGCAAACGCCAAACACGGATTCGTACTCCGCTACTTTCCCCCTAATGGTATTTTCTACACGCTGCAGATGAGATATAGAACTGTTGAGCACAGCAATGGGATATCACTAGACGCCTGAGATCAATCTGCTATCAGCTCGGGCTTAAAAACTATTCGTTCTCTGCTGTTTTCTCGGACATAATATCTGGTCAGGAAGCTCTACGAGTCCCCCGGCGGTGAGAAAGGTTGACGGTTTACCGCCGGCGCCCAGTACTTCCGGGGCGCTGGAGAGCTGGTTGGCAAGAAAAATCTCGACGGACCTTTTGGTGACTTTTGGTCGGTTTGTCAGTTGAATCCAGATGTCTGAACTCCGTCTGCTGCGCGAGCTAGGTCCGCGAAGCTATTCGTATTATTCGAGTCATCTTGAGAGGTGCTGTCGGTTTTCTGTACTTAACTCGGGCTGTGGGGGGGGGCTACAGGGCTGGTAATCACAGAAACCGAGTCGGAGACATCAGGCGCGCCCGCCTGTTGCATGCAGAGGTCTGAACTCGGTGCTACTCGAGCTAGGTCCGCAAAACTATTCGTATCGCTCGAGTCATCTTGACAGGGACTGTCGGTTTTCTGTACTTAACTCGAGCTCTAGGGGAGCTACAGAGCTGATAAGCACAGAAACTGATGCAGAATAATCAGGCGCGTTCGTCTGTTGCATCCAGAGGCCTGAACTCGTTCTGCTACTCGAGGTAGGTCCGCGAAACTGTTCGTATCGTTCGAGTCATCTTGAGAGGTGCTGTTGGTTTTCGCACGTAACTCGGGCTGTAGGAGAGCTACAGAGCTGATATGCACAGAAACTGATTCGGAATCATCATGCGCGTTCGTCTGTTGCATCTAGAGGTCTGAACTGGGTTTGCTACTCGGGCTAGGTCCGCAAACCTGTTCGTATTTTTCGAGTCATCTTGACAGGTGTTGCCAATTTTCTGTATTGAACTGGGGCTGTAGGAGAGCTACAGAGCTGGTACGCGCATAAACCGATCCAGAAGCATCAGGCGCGTTCGTCTGCTGCATCGAGAGGTTTGAACTCGGTCTGCTACCCGAGATAGGTTCACAAAATTATTCGTATTCGAGCGGTATTATTTTTTCCAAAGGATGGTGAATTTCTTCACTAAGCTCCAGGAAAATCAGAAGGAAATCGTGAGGCGTGAAGCATCTAGACGCTTGGTTTGGGTCTGTTGTGAACGCAGACGCCAAACACGGATTCGTACTCTGCTACTTTCTCCCTGATGGTATTTCTACATGCTGCAGATGAGCTATAAAGCTGTTCAGCACAGCAATGGGATATCACTAGACGCCAGAGATCAATCTGCTATCAGCTCGGGCTGAATAACTATTCGTTCTCTGTAATTTTTTGGACATAATATATGGTCAGGAAGCTCTACGAGTCCCCCGGCGGTAAGAAAGGTTGACGGTTTACCGCCGGTGCCCAGTTGGCAAGACAAATCTAGACGGAACTTCTGGTGACTTTTGGTCGGTTGCAAATTTTGTTCTCGAAATTCAACCATTCGTTAGAGCTCTAGTTTTTTTTTCCCGTGATATTCGATATTATTCCCGCTCGCCGTCTCAATCTGAGATCGATCGGGTAGCTTTTACTGCCAAAAAGCACTGCGGCGGGATTGGCCGTCTCGAGTTATGTTGACACGCGGTGACGGTTGTCTGAAAAAAACTCGAGCTATAGAAAAGCTACAGAGCTGATGTTTGCAGAAACCAATTCAGAATCATCAGGCGCGTTCGTCAGTTCCATCCAGAGGTCTGAACTCGGTCTGCTACTCGAGCTAGGTCCGCAAAAGTATTCGTATCGCTCGAGTCATCTCGACAGGGACTGTCGGATTTCTGTACTTAACTCGAGCTCTAGGGGAGCTACAGAGCTGATGCGCACAGAAACCGATGCATAATGATCAGGCGCGTTCGTCTGTTGCATCCAGAGGTCTGAACTCGGTCTGCTACTCGAGCTAGGTCCGCGGAACTATTCGTATCGTTCGAGTCATCTTGAGAGGTGCTGTCGGTTTTCGCGTAACTCGGGCTGTAGGGGAGCTGCTGGTACGCACAGAAACCCATCCAGAAGCATCAGGAGCGTTCGTCTGTTGCATCGAGAGGTCTGAACTCGGTCTGCTACCCGAGCTAGTTTCACAAAGTTATTCGTATTCGACCGATCTTTTTTCCAAAATGGTGAATTTCTTCACTGAACTCGGGCGGCCGAAAAATCAGAAGGAAATCGTGAGGCGTGAAGCATCTAGACGCTTTGTTTGGGTCTGTTGTGAACGCAGACGCCAAACACGGATTCGTACTCCGCTACTTCCTCCCAGCACAGCAATGGGATATCACTAGACGGCTGAGATCAATCTGCTATCAGCTCGGGCTTAAAAACTTTTCGTTCTCTGCTATTTCTTCGGACATAGTATATGGTCAGGAAGCTCTACGAGTCCCCCGGCGGTAAGGAAGGTTGACGGTTTATCGCCGGCGCCCAGTAATTCCGGGGCGCTGGAGAGCTAGTTGGCAAGAAAAATCTCGACGGACCTTCTGGTGACTTTTGGTTGGTTGAAAACTTTGTTCTCGAAATTCAACCATTCGTTAGAGCTCTAGTATTTTTTCAGTGATATTCGATCTTATCCCCGCTCGCCGCCTTGATCTCAGCTCGATCGGGTACCTTTTACTGTCAAAAAGCGCACGGGCGGGATCGGCCGTCTCGAGTTATGTTGACACGCGGTGACGGTTTTCTGAAAATAACTCGAGCTATAGAAAAGCTACAGAGCTGATACTTACAGAGAACGATTCCGAATCATCAGGCGCGTTCGTCTGTTGAATCCAGAGGTCTGAACTCGGTCTGCTGCTCGAGCTAGGTCCGCGAAACTATTCGTATTGTTTGAGTCATCTTGAGAGGTGCTGTCGGTTTTCTGTACTTAGCTCGGGCTGTAAGGGGGCTACAGGGCTGGTAATCACAGAAACTGATTCGGAGACATCAGGCGCGTCCGCCTGTGGCATGCAGAGGTCTGAACTCGGTCTGCTACTCGAGCGAGGTCCGCTAAACTATTCGTATCGCTCGAGTCATCTCGACAGGGACTGTCAATTTTCTGTACTTAACTCGAGCTCTATGGGGGGCTACTGAGCTGATATGCACAGAAACTGATGCAGAATAATCAGGCGCGGTCGTCTGTTGCATCCAGAGGTCTGAACTCGGTCTGCTACTCGAGCTAGGTCCGCGAAGCTATTCGTATCGTTCGAGTCATCTTGAGAGGTGCTGTCGGTTTTCGCACGTAACTCGCGCTGTAGGAGAGCTACAGAGCTGATGCGCACAGAAACTGATACCAAATCGTCATGCGCGTTTGTCTGTTTCATCCAGAGGTCTGACCTGGGTTTGCTACTCGGGCTTCGTTCGCAAAACTAGTCGTATTCTTCGAGTCATCTTGACAGATGTTGTGCATTTTCTGTTTTGAACTCGGGCTGTAGGACAGCTACAGAGCTGGTGCGCACAGAAACCGATCCAGAAGCATCAGGCGCGTTCGTCTGTTGCATCGAGAGGTCTGAACTTGGTTTGCTACCCGAGCTAGGTTCACAAAATTATTCGTATTCGACCGATTTTTCTCCTTCAAATGATGTTCAATTTCTTCACTCAACTCGAGCGGCCGAAAAATCAGAAGGTAATCGTGAGGCGTGAAGCATCTAGACGCTTGGTTAGGGTTTGTTGTGAACGCAAACGCCAAACACGGATTCGTACTCCGCTACTTTTCCCCTGATGGTATTTTCTACACGCTGCAGATGAGATATAGAACTGTTGAGCACAGCAATGGGATACCACTAGACGCCTGAGATCAATCTGCTATCAGCTCGGGCTTAAAAACTATTTGTTCTCTGCTGTTTTTTCGAACATAATATATGGTCAGGAAGCTCTACGAGTCCCCCGGCGGTAAGAAAGGTTGACGGTTTACCGCCGGCGCCCAGTAATTCCGGGGCGCTGGAGAGCTAGTTGGCAGGAAAAATCTCGAGGGACCTTTTGGTGACTTTTGGTCGGTTGAAAATCTAATTCTCGAATTTCAACCATTCGTTAGAGCTCTAGTATTTTTTCCCGTGATATTCGATCCTATTCCCGCTCGCCGTCTCAATCTCAGCTCGATCGGGTACCCTTTACTGCCAAAAGCAGGGGGGCGGGATCGGCTGTTTTGAGTCATCTTGACACGCGCTATCGTTTTTGTACTTAACTCGAGCTGTAGGACAGCTACAGAGCTGATACTTTCAGAAACCGGTTCATAGTCATCAGGCGCGTTCGTCTGGTGCATCCAGAGGTCTGAACTCGGTCTGCCGCCCGAGCTAGGTCCGCGAAACTATTCGTATTATTCGAGTCATCTTGAGAGGTGCTGTCGGTTTTCTGTACTTACCTCGGGCTTTAGGGGGGCTACAGGGCTGGTAATCGCAGAAACTTCTTCGGATACATCAGGCGCGTCCGTCTGTTATGCAGAGGTCTGAAATCGGTCTACTACTCGAGCTAGGTCCGTAAAGCTATCCGTATCGCTCGGGTCATCTTGACAGGGACTGTCGATTTTCTGTACTTAACTCGAGCTCCAGGGGAGCTACAGAGGTGATACGCACAGGAAACGATGCAGAATAATCAGGCGCGTTCGTCTGTTGCATCCAGAGGTCTCAACTCGGTCTGCTACTCGAGCTAGGTCCGCGAAACTATTCGTATTCTTCGAGTCATCTTGACAGGTGCTGTCCGTTTTCGCACGTAACTCGGGCTGTAGGAGAGCTACATAGCTCATACGCACAGAAACTGATTCCGAATCATCAGGCACGTCCGTCTGTTGCATCCAGAGCTATGATCTGGGTCTGCTACTCGGGCTAGGTCCGCAAAACTATTCGTATTCTTCGAGTCATCTTGACAGATGTTGTCCAGTTTCTGTATTGCATTCGGTCTGTAGGAGAGCTACAGAGCTGGTACGCACAGAAACTGATGCATAAGCATTGAGAGCGTTCGTCTGTTGCATCGAGAGGTCTGAACTCGATCTGCTACCCGAGCTAGGTTCACAAAACTATTGCTATTCGACCGACAATACTTTTCCAAATGATGGCCAATTTCTTAACTCAACTCGAGCTGCAGAGCAGCTCGAGAGCTCTTCGGCCGAAAAATGAGAAGACATCAGGAGGCGCGAAGCATTTTTGACGCTTGGTTTGGGTCTGTTGTGAGCGCAGACGACAAACACGGATTCGTACTCTGCTATTTTCTCCCTAATAGTGTTTTCTCCGTAGAATTGTTCAGCGCAGCAATGGGATATCACTAGACGCCTGAGATCAGTCTGCTATCAGCGCTCGAACTGAAAAACTATTCGTTCTCTGCTAATTCTTTGGACATAATATATGGTCAGGAAGCTCTACGAGTCCCCCGGCGGTAAGAAAGGTTGACGGTTTACGGCCGGCGCCCAGTTCCCGTCCCGGAGGGTCTCTCCGCTCTCCGGGTTTTGGCTCAAGGCGTCTGGATCCCACAGGCGTCTAGCGTGTGGGAGGGGGGTGCGTCGCCGCGGGCGGCGCGGCAGCCATCGCTGCATTCTTCGTCTTCTTCGGGTTCAGCGAGATCGAGGTCAGCTAGGCCGCTGCACTTGTTATTGTTATTGTGTGTGATAGGCCGCCTGCACTTGTTATTGTTATTGTTATTGCTACTGCTGCAATTGTCTCTTTTCCTTTTCCTTTCTCTTGGAACGACGGAGTGCTGGGGGTCCGACTTCAGTCACGCGGGCTGGGACTATCTTGCTAGACAGGTCGGGACACCTCGAGAAGACAGGAGAGCTGTTATTTGTGTGCCATCGCTCACACCAACAGTACCGTTCGTGCAGGGTGAAGGTTACGATTTCAATATCTTGCGTAACCACTTCGTGCAGGGTGAAGGTTACGATTTCAATATCTTACGCAGCCACAAAAAGGAAGATGGCTGCTGCAGGTTCTTCAGTTTCAGGTGTTGCACCAGCGATGCCAGCAGGTTCTTCAGTTTCAGGTGCTCCAGGCTTGCATGCGGTGGGCCAGGACATGACAATTGATGATGGGGGTGGGGCGTTTGCTAGAGCTGTCCGCGCTCGTAATGTCAAAGGAGCAGGGAAAGGAGAAGGAGGAGGTGCGGGACAAACGTTGGGTGCGAATGAGGTTGCCCAGGAAGCAGGCCTTGACATTGAACAGATGTTTCGATCCATCATGACGGGACAACAGACTATGACGGCAGACATGCAATCGTTCAGGAACTCTATTCGTACGGAAATGGACGGTCTGAAAGCATCTCTGGACTCCAGGGTATCAAAAACAGAATCGGCGATCCAGGACCTCACCAATGAAGTTCAGAAGCTCAAGCAGGGGGGACGGGCTGTCGGTAGCAAGTGGATCCACGAAGGCGGGTACGGACAGGCACGATCCTGGTTGGAATCCACGTTATGTTGAGTTCAAAGGGTGGGTTTCAAGGGAGGGATGGAGGAACCGTGAGATACGTCAGCGGGAGGCTCTGTCACAGGAGGCACTGACGATGGCGATGAATGGCCTCATCGACTCTAAACAAATTGATGCTACACAGAGGGTGGCACTGGATTTGGATCGGACGGTTCAGGAGAATACTGGTAGATATTGGCCGTACACGAGGGGTAGGATCTATTTCAAGCCAGGTACATCCTCTGAGATCCTATGGGAAGCGAAACGTGTGTGGGAGAATGACTACAGGCGGGGACTCACTTCATTGCCTCCCAATGTGCGATTTCAAGTTGAATGCCAGCCATGGAAGATAGAACATGTTCGGGCGGTAGGACGGTTTCAAGCACTATTTTCTGATGTCAAGAAAAATGCGACGGCTATTCTTCGAGGTGAGACGGGTCCGCCAATGACATATATGTGGTATATGCCGAATGCTGATGATACTACACAAAAGACTCTGATTGCAGAATGGGGACCGACAAAAGGATGGAAACTCTATGGTGATAATTTGACACACGTTGAGCCCGATATTAATCAGGTGCAGTTTCTTCAGACACTACGGTGCCCGAATCATTGACGGGGCGGTAGGGCTGCGACAGAGACCGTGGTCGCAACTTGGAATGTGCAGAAAATATCCGACGGTCAAGTGCCCAACCTGGTCGCTGCATGTGAAGCCAGGTCAATTCAAATGGTGTGCCTGCAAGAGTGTGAGCATACCAGTGCAAATACTTTTAACAGATGTGGATGGGAGATTCACTATAGCTCCTGCTCCAAGGCGGCGGTTGCATGGTGCAGGGATTGGGCACCACATGTGATTGCCGACGGAGTGGGGTACGATTTGCGTGTGTTGAATTCAGGGGTGCTCTAGTTACATCAGTGTATCTACCATGTGTGATGCGTGATGTGGACCACTTGGGGGAATATTTAGATGTACTTACTAAGTGCAGTGTTACTATGTTTCAAAATACACAGGCTGGAGTCATACCATGGGTGGGGATGGATGCTCAGACGGAACTTGAACCTGATATGCTGGGAATGACGGGAGGAGGTCTTATGCAGGTGGACGGGAGGAGGGAGGAGGCGAACTACCATGCAGAGAGGAGGGACATGGTTATGAGGTTCATGAGTACTTGGGGGATCTGTGCGGCGAACACATATGGAGACCGAAGTATCACACATATACCGTACTGTTCCACACATGTGCAGCGTGTGCTTGACTATATACTCATCCCTACACGTTGGTGCGCGGATGAGGCAAGAGCTCACCAGGAAATGAGATGCCAGGTCCAGTTCGTGGAACCCATCAAAGCTACGCCAGGTATACGTGCAAAAGCCAGTGCCTATAGTGATCACGCTCTGGTCTGGGTAAATCTCAAGACGACGGAGATCAGGCGCCCAGCTTTGCCACCCCGCCCTGTGTCCATGGTTGGCTGGCAGCCGACGGATGACACGGCGAGGAACATGTTTCGTGTGCTTGCGGATGTGTCGATTGAGGGACTTGCATCGGACACGGTAGGGGCGGACCTGCAGCAGGTCGGACGGGTACTCTTGGAGACGGCAAAGCTTGTGGACCACACTAAGGGGCGCCCCAACTGCAAACCTATTCAGAGGCCCAGGGAGCTCATTGAGGTGGAGTCTGCCATCAGGCGTGGGGCCCTTGGGAATACTCGTAAACAACTGCTGCGTAGGAGGAAGACCCTTAGGAGACAGCATAGGATGAACCAACTCCTGCAGGACCACAGGGGATCCAGTAAGACCTCACGGTGTATCCTCAAGGAGCTGGAGTGTGAGGGTGTGCTGACAATGGACAGGACTAGGTGGAGTACGGAGATCACTAGTTATGCGACGGCGTCTTACACGAACTCGGAGGAGGAAAAACGGACTTTGGAGGCCTTTCAGGAACTCAGACAGAACGACCGTGGGGTGGAGGGAAGAGTCATCACGATGGGCATGCTCATGCAGGCTCGTGCGTCTTTGAAGCCTGGCACGGCACCCGGCAGCGATGGAGTCGTTGCTGAGGTCATTCGTGAGCTGCCGTGGAGGAGCCTGCAGGTTGTGCGGCGTGCTTTCCAGAGGATTTTCGAGCAGGGAGCCTCCAGCCCTGAGACGTGGAGGCAGCTCAGTATCCAACTTGTGCCGAAGATGCGGGATGCTACACGACTCTCTAACACCAGAGGGATTTGCCTGATCAGTGTGATGAGTAAATGGTACATGGCATGTGTGTTGCAGTTTATTGATGCTTTTCCTGTGAACCGACGGTTGTGCACATACGGATTTGAGAAGGATCAGAAGGTTACTAACGTCACGGCACCACTAGCACATCTTACTAGACATGCAAATGTGTGGGGGAAGGCGGAGTCTATGCACGTGGGAGTCTTGGACATACACAAAGCTTTCGATAATGTCACACTGCACACTATCATCAAGGCCATGCTGTACCTTAAGTACCCTGTGTGCCTCATCAGAGCCATTGTGGAGCCCATGCTGGATAACATTGCTACCTTTGAGTTTCAGAACGTGTGCGGCGATGAGGTGAGATACAATAAATCGGTCCGAACGGGATGTAAGGAGGGACCTATACTTTTCAATATTGTCTTGGAGGACATCTGGGGATCTGTGATTCAGACTTGGGATACCTTAGGATACGGTGTCCGACTGGAAAGGGAGGGGACGGACGGTGCTCTTGTACACCACTTCTTGTGGGCGGGGGAAAAAAATGTTGGCGTCTTTTTTTTTTGTTTTTCTTTTTTTTTTTTTTTATTTTTTTTTTTTTTTTTGTTTTGTTCTTTTTTTTTATTCTGTGCTGCATCGCAGCTCCAGCTACAACAGATGATCGGTATGATGACGGTAACACTCAGACGGGCTGGGATGGACTGGAAGGAGGACTCTTTGGCGTATGTACTTTTTGGCCAGACGTACACAGGTGGCGATCCGCCGCTGCTCTGCCCGCTCTCGCCAGCCATCTGTGCGATTTCTGGAGATGAGGATCTCCCAGAGCACTTGCGCTCTACTGTCGTTATGCCGAGGAAGGAGGAGGTGGAGGTACTAGGAGTGAAGCTCAGCTCGGAAATCAAGGGATACCACGGCTTGTATCATCGACTGGAGAAAGGGAGGAAGGCCTATTTTGCCGACATCCAGTTTTATCGCTCCAGATCGGTCTCACTCAAAGAGAAGTTTCGCAGGTATGCCGCTCGTGTGCAGTCTGTGGTGTACCGTGGATGTATAGGATGGCCGTGCAATCTACGACTGCTGGAGAGGATTAAGGTCTGGGAGGGGAGGTGTCTCAACGGTATGCGAGGATTACACAAGAGGGAGGAGGAGACGTGGGAGGAGTTCAGGGACAGGACCACACCGAAGTCATACGAGCTATTCTTGCAGGCTGGCCACTGCAGTCTCCTAGAGAAGGTGGTCCGAGCCAATTTCGAGTTTGCCTTGGAGCTGGCCCAGTTTCATGATCGGGCCTTCGCCCCCACGGACTTGCGTGGGGCACGAGCCTGGCGTCAGACGCTGCAGGCCATGTTACACTGTGCGGGGGAATGGTCACTACGGAGGGACACACTTGTATCCATGTTCACGGGAGCCAGGAGGAGGGAAGGTACGAGGAGAGTGGGAGGGAGAGCGCATGCAAGCTCTGACAGCTGGCATTGTCTTATGCTGGCGGCGAGTGGTAATTTACGCTGGTTCAGCATCAAGTGGAATGCGACGGACTGGTGGAATGTAGTTGCGTGCATGACAAAAATACTGCCTCGATGGGAGCCCATCTTCAGGAAACCGCCCTGTGCTCCTCGTCCTGTGGATACGTGGGACTCCCCTGAGGACTCCGACAGGCTCGCTCGTAGGATTGCCCACGGATATAACAACGAAACTGTCTGGCAGGAGGGTTCGGAGGGCTCATTGTTGGTTGAAATGACAGGTGATAGTATGTGTGTGGTGAACTGGGCCCGAGGGATCTGGGAATGCCGTGATCGTGCGTACCGCAGGAGAGTGCATGGTCTACAAAACGATATGAATCAACTTGCTGAGGATTACGACATCAGGTGTGCCACTGTAGGGGCGGATCCGTGGAAGCATATCTACAGAGAGTTCAATTGTGTTGCGGATGAGTTGACTTGGGAGGCGAGGAGGGGAAGGACGGGAAGATGGATTGACTTCAGATATTTACGACAACAGAGACATTGTACCAAACGTATCCGTGGAGGATGGGACGGTGGCGTGAGTGTTGAAGGCTCTGCTCTAGGTTGCTATGTGGAAGTCTCATTTGGGGACAACCACTGGCGACGAGTTTTCCAGGAGGCTTCTTTACTCCCTCTGGGGGCCACTGTTACAGATAGCGAGCTCACAGCTTGTGAACGCCTGCTCCAAGGTGTTCGGCAGATTATCTCTGAGATCCTCGGGCCTCCAACCCCAAAGAGGTTGAGAGGGCGAGAGGGACCCTAGGGACTCTGCACGGCTAGGGCGCACGCGCCCTGTGTAGCCGACCCCAACACCCAACACCAAGTTTCCCTATGCTCTCCTGTGCAGAAAATATCCGACGGTCAAGTGCCCAACCTGGTCGCTGCATGTGAAGCCAGGTCAATTCAAATGGTGTGTCTGCAAGAGTGTGAGCATACCAGTGCAAATACTTTTAACAGATGTGGATGGTCATCAAACCACTCTATCTCAAGCCTTCCAACCCGTCAGGGCCCGGATTGATGTGTGCCGGTATTGGGGGCACACCCCCACACACCCAGTCGCACTATCTGCTCCCGCAATCCCGCCACCGCCCTCCGTCCCTGTAGATTTGAGTGTGTTTTGATTAGGGGTGCTCTAGTTACATCAGTGTATCTACCATGCGTGATGCGTGATGTTGACCACTTGGGGGAATACTTAGATGTACTAACTAAGTGCAGTGTTACTATGTTTCAAACTACACAGACTGGAGTCATACCATGGGTGGGGATGGATGCTCAGACGGAACTTGAACCAGATATGCTGGGAATGACGGGAGGAGGTCTTATGCAGGTGGACGGGAGGAGGGAGGAGGCGAACTACCATGCAGAGAGGAGGGACATGCTTATGAGGTTCATGAGTACTTGGGGGATCTGTGCGGCGAACACATATGGAGATTGACGTATCACACATATACCGTACTGTTCCACACATGTGCAGCGTGTGCTTGACTATATTCTCATCCCTACACGTTGGTGCGCGGATGAGGCAAGAGCTCACCAGGAAATGAGATGCCAGGTCCAGTTTGTGGAACCCATCAAAGCTTCGCCAGGTATACGTGCAAAAGCCAGTGCCTATAGTGATCACGCTCTGGTCTGGGTAAATCTCAAGACGACGGAGATCAGGCGCCCAGCTTTGCCACCCCGCCCTGTGTCCATGGTTGGCTGGCAGCCGACGGATGACACGGCGAGGAACATGTTTCGTGTGCTTGCGGATGTGTCGATCGAGGGACTTGCATCGGACACGGTAGGGACGGACCTGCAGCAGGTCGGACGGGTACTCTTGGAGACGGCAAAGCTTGTGGACCACACTAAGGGGCGCCCCAACTGCAAACCTATTCAGAGGCCCAGGGAGCTCATAGAGGTGGAGTCTGCCATCTGGCGTGGGGCCCTTGGGAATACTCGTAAACAACTGCTGCGTAGGAGGAAGACCCTTAGGAGACAGCATAGGAGGAACCTACTCCTGCAGGACCACAGGGGATCCAGTAAGACCTCACGGTGTATCCTCAAGGAGCTGGAGTGTGAGGGTGTGCTGACAATGGACAGGACTAGGTGGAGTACGGAGATCACTAGGTATGCGACGGCGTCTTACACGAACTCGGAGGAGGAAAAACGGACTTTGGAGGCCTTTCAGGAACTCAGACACAACGACCGTGGGGTGGAGGGAAGAGTCATCACGATGGGCATGCTCATGCAGGCTCGTGCGTCTTTGAAGCCTGGCACGGCACCCGGTAGCGATGGAGTCGTTGCTGAGGTCATTCGTGAGTTACCGTGGAGGAGCCTCTTGTTTGTGCGGCGTGCTTTCCAGAGGATTTTCGAGCAGGGAGCCTCCAGCCCTGAGACGTGGAGGAAGCTCAGTATCCAACTTGTGCCGAAGATGCGGGATGCTACACGACTCTCCAACACCAGAGGGATTTGCCTGATCAGTGTGATGAGTAAATGGTACATGGCATGTGTGTTGCAGTTTATTGGTGCATTTCCTGTGAACCGACGGTTGTGCACATACGGATTTGAGAAGGATCAGAAGGTTACTAACGTCACGGCACCACTATCACATCTTACTAGACATGCAAATGTGTGGGGGAAGGCGGAGTCTATGCACGTGGGAGTCTTGGACATACACAAAGCTTTCGATAATGTCACACTGCAAACTATCATCAAGGCCATGCTGTACCTTAAGTACCCTGTGTGCCTCATCAGAGCCATTGTGGAGCCCATGCTGGATAACATTGCTACCTTTGAGTTTCAGTACGTGTGCGGCGATGAGGTGAGATACAACAAATCGGTCCGAACGGGAGGTAAGGAGGGACCCATACTTTTCAATATTGTCTTGGAGGCCATCTGGGGATCTGTGATTCAGACTTGGGATACCTTAGGATACGGTGTCCGACTGGAAGGGGAGGGGACAGACGGTGCTCTTGTGCACCACTTCCTGTGGGCGGACAATGTTACGCTCTGTGCTGCATCGCAGCTCCAGCTACAACAGATGATCGGTATGATGACGGTAACACTCAGACGGGCAGGGATGGACTGGAAGGAGGACTCTTTGGCGTATGTACTTTTTGGCCAGACGTACACATGTGGCGATCCGCCGCTGCTCTGCCCGCTCTCGCCAGCCATCTGTGCGATTTCTGGAGATGAGGATCTCCCAGAGCACTTGCGCTCGACTGTCGTAATGCCGAGGAAGGAGGAGGTGGAGGTACTAGGAGTGAAGCTCAGCTCGGAAATCAAGGGATATCACGGATTGTATCATCGACTGGAGAAAGGGAGGAAGGCCTATTTTGCTGACATCCAGTTTTATCGCTCCAGATCGGTCTCACTCAAAGAGAAGTTTCGCAGGTATGCCGCTCGTGTGCAGTCCGTGGTGTACCGCGGATGTATAGGCTGGCCGTGCAATCTACGACTGCTGGAGAGGATTAAGGTCTGGGAGGGGAGGTGTCTCAACGGTATGCGAGGATTTCACAAGAGGGAGGAGGAGACGTGGGAGGAGTTCAGGGACAGGACCACACCGAAGTCATACGAGCTATTCTTGCAGGCTGGCCACTGCAGTCTCCTAGAGAGGGTGGTCCGAGCCAATTTCGAGTTTGCGTTGGAGCTGGCCCAGTTTCATGATCGGACCTTCGCCTCCACGGACATTCGTGGAGCACGAGCCTGGCGCCAGACGCTTCAGGCCATGTTACACTGCGCGGGGGAATGGTCACTACGGAGGGACACACTTGTATCCATGTTCACGGGAGCCAGGAGGAGGGAAGGTACGAGGAGAGTGGGAGGGAGAGCGCATGCAAGCACTGACAGCTGGCATTGTCTTATGCTGGCGGCGAGTGGTAATTTACGCTGGTTCAGCATCAAGTGGAATGCGACGGACTGGTGGAATGTAGTTGCGTGCATGACGAAATACAGCCTCGATGGGAACCCATCTTCAGGAAACCGCCCTGTGCTCCTTGTCCTGTGGATACGTGGGACTCCCCTGAGGACTCCGACAGGCTCGCTCGTAGGATTGCCCACGGATATAACAGCGAAACTGTCTGGCAGGAGGGCTCGGAGAGCTCATTGTTGGTTGAAATGACAGGTGGTAGTATGTGTGTGGTGAACTGGGCCCGAGGGATCTGGGAATGCCGTGATCGTTCGTACCGCAGGAGAGTGCATGGTCTACAAAACGTTATGAATCAACTGGCTGAGGATTACGACATCAGGTGTGCCACTGTGGGGACGGATCCGTGGAAGCATATATACAGATAGTTCAATTGTGTTGCGGATGAGTTGACTTGGGAGGCGAGGAGGGGAAGGACGGGAAGATGGATTGACTTCAGATGTTTACGACAACAGAGACATTGTATCAAACGTATCCGTGGAGGATGGGACGGTGGCGTGAGTGTTGAAGGCTCTGCTCTAGGTTGCTATGTGGAGGTCTCATTCGGGGACAACCACTGGCGACGAGTTTTCCAGGAGGCTTCTTTACTCCCTCTGGGGGCCACTGTTACAGATAGCGAGCTCACAGCTTGTGAACGCCTGCTCCAAGGTGTTCGGCAGATTATCTCTGAGATCCTCGGGCCTCCAACCCCAAAGAGGTTGAGAGGGCGTGAGGGGCCCTAGGGACTCTGCACGGCTAGGGCGCACGCGCCCTGTGTAGCCGACCCCAACACCCAACCAAGTTTCCCTGAGGACTCCGACAGGCTCGCTCGTAGGATTGCCCACGGATATAACAACGAAGCTGTCTGGCAGGAGGGCTCGGAGGGCTCATTGTTGGTTGAAATGACAGGTGATAGTATGTGTGTGGTGAACTGGGCCCGAGGGATCTGGGAATGCCGTGATCGTTCGTACCGCAGGAGAGTGCATGGTCTACAAAACGATATGAATCAACTTGCTGAGGATTACGACATCAGGTGTGCCACTGTAGGGGCGGATCCGTGGAAGCATATCTACAGAGAGTTCAATTGTGTTGCGGATGAGTTGACTTGGGAGGCGAGGAGGGGAAGGACGGGAAGATGGATTGACTTCAGATATTTGCGACAACAGAGACATTGTATCAAACGTATCCGTGGAGGATGGGACGGTGGCGTGAGTGTTGAAGGCTCTGCTCAAGGTTGCTATGTGGAGGTCTCATTTGGGGACAACCACTGGCGACGAGTTTTCCAGGAGGCTTCTTTACTCCCTCTGGGGGCCACTGTTACAGATAGCGAGCTCACAGCTTGTGAACGCCTGCTCCAAGGTGTTCGGCAGATTATATCTGAGATCCTCGGGCCTCCAACCCCAAAGAGGTTGAGAGGGCGTGAGGGACCCTAGGGGCTCTGCACGGCTAGGGCGCACGCGCCCTGTGTAGCCGACCCCAACACCCAACCAAGTTTCCCGTCCCCAAAGGGTCTCTTCGCTCTCCGGGTTTTGGACGCTACCAAGTATCTCGTAGAGCTCTTCGTTATCGATGAGCTAGAGGAATTCCGGCGCGGGGTGGAGCTAGTTGGCCCACCCGGCCGAGGCGGACAATGTGACAACTTTTGGGTGGTTTTGCAATTTTTGAAAGATATTTGACAATTCATTTTGAAAAAGCAGATTTTTCGCACCTGTAAACGACTACGAGGGCCTCTCTGTTTTAGTATGAGCTCTGTAGGCGCACTTTTACTATCAAAACACTTGGCGGAATCATCTTCACGTCGACAGGAAAAAATCAATTTTTCTCTTTTTCGAGAAATGCTTCCAGAAGCTCTCTCTTTCGACTCCGACCACTCTTACGCGTGGAATGAGCTCTACGAGGTTCCCGGCGGTGACCAGGTTGACGGTGCACCGCCGGCGCCAGTTCAAGGATATTTGACAATTCATTTTGAGAAAGCAGAGTTTTACTCCGAGCATCGACATGTAAACTTTGTTCTCTGAGCAGCTCAGCCCTCAAGAGCCATTTTGAGTACCAGTTCACTTGGAGGAACCGACTTCATGTAAAGTCCGAAAAATCTCAACTTGAACTTTCTAGAAAAGCTCCCACCAGAAGCTCTCCCTTTCATCCTCAGCTTTCTCCTGAATGCAAGGAGCTAGGTTCCCGGCGGTGATCAGGTTGACGGTTGACCGCCGGCGCCAGTTCCGGCGCGGGGTGGAGCAAGTTGGGCCCGGCGAGAAAGGACAAAGTGATAACTTTTGAATGGTTTCGCGAATCTTTAAAATATATTTGACAATTCATTCTGAGAAAGCAGATCTTTCGCACCTGTAGTGGGTTAAGACACGTCTGCCAGTAAAATGTTCAGGTCCGTAGGTGCAGTATTTCTATCAAAACACTTGGAGCAACCGACGTTCGATAAAAACAGAAAAACGTGATTTTTCGATTTTTTCGTTTCTCACTCCAGAAGCTTACTCCCTGTGTTCTGAGGAGCGCGGTGTGAAAAAAGAGCTCTACGAGGGTCCCGGCGGTAACCTGGTTGACGGTTTACCGCCGGTTCCCAGTACCTCGAAGAGCTCTTGGGCATCGATGAGCTAGTGGAATTCCGGCGCGGGGTGGAGCTAGTACCTCGTAGAGCTCTTCGTCATCGATGTAGAGAAATTCCGGCGCGGGGTGGAGCTAGTTGGCCGACCCGGCGAGAAAGGACAAAGTGATAACTTTTGGGTGGTTTTGCGAATATTTGAAAGATATTTGACAATTCATTTTGAGAAAGCAGATTTTTCGCACCTGTAGTGGGTTAAGACGCGTCTGCCAGTAAAATTTTCAGGTCTGTAGGTGCAGTATTTCTATCAAAACACTTGGAGCAACCGACGTTCGATAAAAACAGAAAAAACGTGATTATTCGATTTTTTCGTTTCTCACTCCAGAAGCTTACTCCCTGTGTTCTGAGGAGCGCGGTGTGAGAAAAGAGCTCTACGAGGGTCCCGGCGGTAACCTGGTTGACGGTTTACTGCCGGTTCCCAGTTGGCAAAACCGGCCGAGGCGGACAATGTGACAACTAACTCGTAGAGCTTCCCTTAGCAAGTTATAACTCGTAGAGCTTCCCTGAGCTAGTTGCTGGAAGCTTAAGAGAAATTCCGGCGCGCTGGTCTTGAGAGGCGCTGTCTGTTTTCTTTACTTAACTCGAGCTGTAAGGGGGCTGCAGGGCTGGTAATGACTGGAATCGATTGGGAGACATCAGTCGTGTCCATTTGTCTCATTCAGAGCCCTGACATCGGCCTGCTGCCCGAGCTAGGTCCGCGAAACTATTTGTATTGTTCGAGTCATCTTCAGAGGTGCTGTCGATTTTCTGCACTTAACTCGGGCTGCAAGGGGGCTGCAGGGCTGGTAATCACAGGAATCGATTCGAAGACATCAGACACGCCCGCCTGTCGCATTCAGAGGTCTAAACCAAACTATTCGTTTTCTTCGAGTCATCTTGAGAGGTGCTGTCAATTTTCGCACGTAACTCGGGCTGTAGGACAGCTACCGAGCTCGTGCGCACAGAAAACAATCGAGAAGCATGAGGGGCGTTTGGCTGTTGCATCGAGAGGTCTGAAATCGTTTAGGCTGAAAAACTATTCGTTCTCTGTAATTTTTTTCGACATTATATATGCTCGAGAAGCTCTGCGAGTCTCCCGGCGGTAACCAAGGTTGACGGTTTACCGCCGGCGTTCAGTTTTGGGTGGTTTTGCGAAAATTTGAAAGATATTTGACCATTCATTTTGAGAAAGCAGATTTTTGCGCGTCGGATTGGCACTTGGTAGCGTCCAAAACCCGGAGAGCGAAGAGACCCTTCGGAACCAGAGAATCTTTCCTGGAGAGCGCCGGGAAGCTCCCCTGCAGCGCCGCTGAAGGGCTGCCAGAAACGCTTCCATGCGTGCCTGCACGCGTGAAGGCACGCGTGGAAGCTCGCCGGAAGCTCTCCCGGACCCGTTGCCGGCTCAGGCAAGTCGCTGCGAGGCCTGTGGAGCGACGGAAAGGAGCTCCTGGCGGGCACCACCACCGTCCGGCTTCTAATCTTAAGCCCTTTAGCTCTCAGCGAGCTCGGGAATATAAACTCCTCTCTGACAGCAGCTCAGCTCTCTCGATGCATTTTTGCATGAGTTGACTTCCAGGAACTGAGCGAATATAAACATCGAAAAAAATCGAATTTAAAGATTTTCGAAAAATCTATATTTTTTCACTCTGTGTCGATTCTCTGCACTCTTACCAGTGATAGGAGCTCTACGAGGCTCCCGGCGGTGACCAGGTTGACGGTTCACCGCCGGCGCCATTCTGGGGCGCTGGAGAGCTAGTTGGCAAGAAAAATCTCGACGGACCTTTTGATGACTTTTGGTCGGCTGAAAATTTTGTTCTCGAAATTCAACCATTCGTTAGAGCTCTAGTATTTTTTCCCATAATATTAGATCTTATTCCCGCTCGCCATCTTGATCTCAGCTCGATCGGATACCTTTCACTGCCACAAAGCAGGCAGGCGGGATCGGCCGTTTCGAGTCATCTTGATACGCGCTGTCGGTTTTATCAAGATAACTCGAGCTTCAGGACAGCTACAGAGCTGGTGAGCACAGCTTATCGATGCAGAATGATCAGGCGCGTTCGCCTGTTGATCCCAGAGGTCTGAACTCGGTCTGCTAGCCGAGCTAGGTCCGCAAACATATTCGTATTATTCGAGTCATCTTGACAGACGCTCTCGGTTTTATGTACTTAACTCGAGCTACAGGACAGCTACATAGCTGATACGTACAGAATCTGATTCAGAATCATAGTGACCGTTGTCTGGTGAATCGAGAGCTCTGAACTCGGTCTGCTCTCCGAACTAGAATCGCGAAACTATTCGTATTGTTCGAGTCATCTTGAGAGATGCTGTTGGCTCCCTGCACTTAACTCGGGCTCCAGGGGGGCTGCATAGCTGGTAATCACTGGAATCGATTCGGAGACATGAGGCGCGTCCGCCTATCGAATCCAGAGCTCCGAACTCTGTCTGCTGCCCGAACTAGATCCGCGAAACTATTCGTATTGTTTGAGTCATCCTTAGAGGTGCTATCGGTTTTCTGCATAACTCGGGCTCTAGGGGGGCTGCAGGGCTGGTAATCACATGATTCGATTCGGAGACATCTGACGCGTCTGCCTGTCCCATGCAGAGGTTTGAACTCGGTCTGATACTCGAGCTAGATTTGCCAAACTATTCGTATTGTTCGAGTCATCTTGAGAGGTGCTGTCGATTTACGCGCGTAACTCGGGCTGTAGAAGAGCTACAGAGCTCGTACAGAAGACAATCCAGAAGCATCTGGGGCGTTCGGCTGTCGCATCCGAGAGGTCTGAAATTGCTTGGGCTGAAAAACTATTTTTTCTGTGTAATTTTTTTCTACATTATATGTTGTCAGGAAGCTCTACGAGTCCCCCGGCGGTAACGAAGGTTGACGGTTTACCGCCGGCGCCCAGTTGGCCGACCCGGCCCCGACGGACAATGTGCGAACTTTGGGTCGGTTGGACAAACTTTTTGAGAGATTTGTTTTCAGCATTTTGTGAACCGTATTTTGGCACCTTGTTTTTTTTCTTTTTTTTTTGTTTTGTTGTGTTTTTTTTATTTGTTTTGTTTTTTTTTTTTTGTGTTTTTTTTGATTTCTTTCTTTTTTGATATGTTTTTTGTTTTTGTGTATATTTTTGTAGTTGTGTTTGTTTTTTTTTAATGTGTTTTTTTCTTTGTTCTTTTGTAATTTTTTGTTTTTTTTTTATTTTGTTTTTGCTTGTTTTTGTTTTTGTTGTTTGTTTGTTTTTTTGTTTTTCTTGTTGTTTGTTCTTTTGTTTTTTATTTTTTTCTTTTGTTTTTATGTTTTTTTTTTTTTTTTGTTCGTGTTTTTTTTTTTTTTTTGTTCGATTGTGTTTTTTTTGTTTTTTTGTTGTTTTATTGTTTTGTGTTTTTTTTTTATTTTTGTTTTTTTGTGTGTTGTGGTATTTTTGTCTTTTGTTTGATTTATTTGTTTTTTGTTTGTTGTTTTCTTTTTTTTGGTGTATTATTTTTTTGTTTGTTTTTTTTATTTGTAGTGGGTTATTTCTCGTTCGCCAATCAAATTCTCATGCCCGTAGGGCAGTATTGCTATCAAAACACTTGGCGGAACCGTCTTTCGATGAAAACATAAACGTGTTTTTTTCGAATTTTTGGGATCTTGCTCCAGAGTCTTCCTGCATATGTACCGAGGAGCGCCGTGCGAGAAAAGAGCTCTACGAGGACCCCGGCGGTAACCTGGTTGACGGTTTACCGCCGGTTCCAGTTGGCCCACCCGGCCGAGGCGGACAATGTGGCAACTTTTGGGTGGTTTTGCGAATATTTGAAAGATATTTAACCATTTATTTTGAGAAAGCAGATTTTTAGCACCTGTAGAAGGTTTTGAGGGCCTCTGCGTCTTAATATGAGCTCTCTAGATGCAGTTTTACTATCAAAACACTTGGCGGGACCAACTTTATGTCGACATGAAAAAAATCGTGATGTCTCTTTTTCGAGAAATGCTTCCAGAAGCCCTCTCTTTTGATGCTGAGCACTCTTACGCGTGCTAGGAGCTCTACGAGGTTCCCGGCGGTGACCAGGTTGACGGTTCACCGCCAGCGCCAGTACTAGAGCGCAAACAAATCTTCAAATACCTCGCAGAGCTCTTCGTTATCGATGAGCTAGAGGAATTCCGGCGCGGGGTGGAGCTAGTTAGCCGACCCGACCAGAAAGGACAAAGTGGTGACTTTGGGTCGGTTTTGCGCAGATTTCAAAGATATTTGACCATTTGTTTTGAGAAAGCAGATTTTTACGCCGAGCATTGGCATATGAACTCCTCTCTGACAGCAGCTCAGCTCTCCCGATGTGTTTTCTTGAGAGTTCACTTCCCGAAACTGAGCCAATATGAACATCGAAAAACATCGAAAATCAAGATTTTCGAAAAATCTGTATTTCATGCCTCTACTTTGATTCTCAGCACTCTTCTCGGTGTACGGAGCTCTACGAGGTTCCCGGCGGTGACTAGGTTGACGGTTCACCGCCGGCGCCAGTTTTGAGAACATAATTTTCAACTGAGGAAAAGTCACCAAAAATTCGGTCGAGATTTTTCGAGCGAACTAGCCCGCCAGCGCGTCCGAATTACTCTTAAGCTTCCAGCAACAACTTGCTAAGGGAAGCTCCACGAGTTACTTTGTCCTTTCTGGTCGGGTCGACCAACTGGCGCCGGCGGTGAACCGTCAATCTGGTCACCGCCGGGAACCTCGTAGAGCTCCTAGCACGCGTAAGAATGCTCAGCATCAAAAGAGAGGGCTTCTGGAAGCATTTCTTGAAAAGAGAAAATATGAGTTGTTTCATGTAGACATAAAGTTCGTTGCGCCAAGTGTTTTGATAGTAAAAGTGCATCTGCAGATCCCATATCAAGACGCAGAGGCCCTCATATTCGTCTACAGGTGCGAAAAATCTGCTTTCTCAAAATAAATAGTTAAGTATCTTTCAAACATTTGCAAAACCACCCAACAGTTGTCACATTGTCCTTTCTGGTCGGGTCGACCAACTGGGCGCCGGCGGTAAACCGTCAACCTTGGTGACCGCCGGAAGACTCGTAGAGCTTCCTAGCTCGACTTATGTTGAGAAAACCGACAGCCACTACTAACATTCCGACTCATAGTGAATATTTTTTGATCTCTGGATGCGACAGGCGGACGCGTCTGATGTCTCCGAATCGACTCCTGTTATTGCCAGCCCTGCAGCCCCCCTACAGCCCGAGTTAAGTGCAGAAAACCGGCAGCACCTCTCAGGATGACTCGAACAATACAGTAGTTTCGGAGACCTAACTCGGGCAGCAGACCGAGTTCCGAGCTCTGGATTCGACAGGCGGACGCGCCTGTTGTCTTCAAATCATCATCAGCACTGTAGCCCCCCCCCAGCGCGAGTTGAGTGAAGAAAACCAAGAGCACATCTTAAGATGACTCGACCAATACAAATAGTTTCGCGATTCTAGATAGGGCAGCAGACCGAGTTCAGAGCTCTGGATTCGACAGACAAACACAACTAATGATTCTGAATCGGTTTCTGTAAAGATCAGCTCTGTAGCTGTCCTACAGCTCGAGTTAAGTACAGAAAACCGAGAGTTTCTGTCAAGATGACTCGAATAATACGAATAGGTTTGCGGACCTAGCTCGGCTAGCAGACCGAGTTCAGATCTCTGGATTCAACAGGCGAACGCGCCTAATCGTTCTACATCGATTAGACGTGTTTACCAGCTCTGTAGCTGTCCTACAGCTCGAGTTATGTTCAGATGACTCGAAACGGCCGATCCCGCCACAGTGCTTTTCGATAGTAATATTCACCCGATCGAGCTGAGATCAAGATGGCGAGCGGAGATAAGATCGAATATCACGGGAAAAAATACTAGAGCTCGAACGAATGGTCAAATTTTGTCCGAAATTTTCAACAGACCAAAACTCACTGGTGACTTTTGGTCGGTTGAAAATTTTGTTCTCGAAATCCAACAATTCGTTTGAGCTCTAGTATTTTTTCCCGTGATATTCGATCTTATTCACGATCGCCATCTTGATCTCAGCTCGATCGGATGAATTTACTATCGAAAAGCACTGTGGCGGGATCGGCCGTTTTGAGTCATCTTGATACGCGGTGGCGGTTTTCTCAAGATAACTCGAGCTTTAGGACAGCTGCAGAGCTGGTAAGCACAGCTAATCGATGTAGAATGATTAGGCGCGTTCGCATGTTGAATCCAGAGGTCTGAACTCGGTCTGTTAGCCGAGCTAGGTCGGCAAACCTATTCGTATTATTCGGGTCATCTTGACAGAAACTCTCGGTTTTGCAGAGCCGAACGCCCCCGATGCTTCTTGATTTTCTTCTGTACGAGCTCTGTAGCTCTCCTACAGCCCAAGTTACGTGCGTAAACCGACAGCACCTCTCAAGATGACTCGAACAATACGAATAGTTTGGGAAACCTCCTGAGAGGTGCTGTGAGTTTCCTGCACTTAGCTCGGGCTGTAGGGGGGCTGCAGGGCTGGTAATCACAGGAATCGATTCAGAGACATCAAACGCGTATGCAGAGGTCTGAAATCGGTCTGATACTCGAGCTAGGTTTGCCAAACTGTTTGTATTGTTCGAGTCTTCTTGAGAGGTGCTGTCGATTTACGCAAGTCATCTTGACAGGCGCTCTCAGTTTTCTGTATTCAACTCGAGCTAGCTGAAACTTATAGAAAGTGATTTAGAGTCATCAGTCGCGTTTGTCTGTTAAATCCGAGCTCTGAACTCGGTCTGCTGCCCGCTCTAGAATTGCGAAACTATTCGTATTGTTCGAGTCATCTTGTGAGCTGCTGTCGGTTTTCTGTAGGTAACTCGGGTTGTGGGGAGGGCTACAGGGCTGGTAGTCACATGAATCGATTGTGAGACATCAGACGCGTCCGCCTCGAATCCAAAGCTCGGAACTCGGTCTGCTGCCCGAACTAGGTCTGCGAAGCTATTCGTATTGTTCGAGTTATTCTCATATGCCGTCAGTTTTCTGCACTTAACTCGGGCCGTAGGGGGGCTGCATGCAGGGCTGGTGATCGCACGAATCGATTCCGAGACATCAGACGCGTCCGTCTGTCGCAGTCAGAGGGCTGAACTTGGTCTGATACTCGAGCTAGATTTGCCAAACTATTCGAGTCATCTTCAGGGTTGCTGTCGATTGACGCACATAACTCGGGCTGTAGAAGAGCTACAGAGCTCGTACAGAAGACAATTTAGAAGCATCGGGGGCGTTTGGCTATTGCATGAGAGGTCTGAAATTGCTTGGGCTGACAAACTACTCGTTCTCTCCTTTTTTTCGATATTATATATTTTCAGGAAGCTCTACGAGTCCCCCGGCGGTGAGAAAGGTTGACGGTTTACCGCCGGCGCCCAGTAACTCGCAGACCTTCCCTTAGCAAGTTGTTGCTGGAAGCTTAAGAGTAATTCCGGGGCGCTGGAGAGCTAGTTGGCAAGAAAAATCTCGACGGACCTTTAGCTGACTTTTGGTCGGTTGAACATTTTTTTATCGAAATTCAACCATTCGTTAGAGCTCTAGTATTTTTTCCCGTGATATTCGATATTATTCCCGCTTGCCATCTTGATCTCAGCTCGATCGGGTACCTTTTTCTGCCAAGAAGCACACGGGCGGGATCGGCCGTTTTGAGTCATCTTGATACGTGCTGTCGGTTTATTGAACTTAGCTCGAGATACAGGACAGCTACACAGCTGGTAAGCACACCTCATCGATTCAGAATGATCAGGCGCGTCCGTCTGTTGCATCTAGAGGTCTCAACTCGGTCTGCTAGCTGAGCTAGGTTCGGAAACCTATTCGTATTATTCGAGTCATCTTGACAGACGCTCTCGGTTTTCTGTACTAAACTCGATCTATAGAACAGCTACAGAGCTCATACTTACAGAAAGCGAATCATAATCATCAGTCGCGTTCGTCTGTGACATCCAGAGCTCTGAACTTGGTCTGCTGCCCGATCTAGATTCGCGAAACTATTCGTATTGTTCGAGTAATCTTGAGAGGTGCTGTCGGTTTTTTGCACTTATCAAGAGCTGTAGGGGGGATGCAGTGCAGATGATCACATGAATCGATTTGAAGACATCAGCCGCGTCCGCCTGTCGAATCCAGAGCTCGGAACTCGGTCTACTGCCCGAACTAGGTCCGCGAAACTATTCGTATTGTTCGAGTCATCCTGAGGGGTGCTCTCGGTTTTCTGCACTTAACTCGGGCTGGGTCAAGGCGTCAGGGTCAAGGCGTCAGGGTTAAGGCGTCAGGGTTCGACGTCGAACAGGGCCCACGTCAGGGCGCACACACAGGCTTGCCTCAAGCCCCCCTCTCGTGCGGTGCGTGTTTGACGTATCGCGGGGGCTGTGTTCACATTGAATCCTCGCTCTCGTTCTTGATATCAAGATATCGTGGGGATCGCAGGAAGATCAGGATTTGTTTGGATTTTACAAAAGACCACTGTGGGCGGTTGGATTGAAAACGGACTCGCAGGGAGCATATTTTATACCATCAGAAGACGATCATAGTGAATATTTCACGTCAGCTGACTTTGGTGTGGATAGTGACCCACATCCGTGTGATTGGTTGAAAGACACATCAGCTATTGTGCCGCGATTAACGACGCAGGAGAAGAGAGAAGATCAGCTAGCACTTGAACTGGAAATTTCTCCACCAGAGGCATTTGTTCAGCAGGAGGCGTACGATTTCAAGAAGATTGGGCAATCAGATAGATATCAGGCTGCACTTCGCACATTGCGCACAGTCAAAGAGAGGAATAAACGACGTTCGCCAGCAATCATGGCGGATGACAAAGCAGAAGATAGCAAAATGGGAGGGAATGCGAGTAGTGAGTGGTTGAGAGAGGTGAGGGCGAAAGGGGAGGGCAAAGGTTCCAGTGCTTCGAGTGGTCTGGCCGCGGCTTCCAGTGCTGCTGTCCAGGCGCCTCATCTAGCTACAGCCCAAGTCCCCAAGGCTACGAGTGGTCTGGCCGTGGCCCAAAGTGCTGCTGTCCAGGCGCCTCAACCAGCTACAATGACGCCCGAGGAAATGTTCAGACAGATTTTGAAGGGCCAGAGTGAAGTAACTGCGACGGTGAGTGAGTTCAAAACATCGGTTGCAGCTGATTCACATGTCATGGAGGAAAAGATTGATAGAACAACGTCAGATGTCAAAACGTTATCGGAGCAAATGAAGCAGGCCCAAGCTGACATTCAGAATCTGAAAACTGGAGACGCTCAATCTTGCGCAAGCGGTTCGACTAGATACGGATCAGGTGACGCGGGCAGTGGTGCAGGGCATAATTCGAACTGGGTACCATCATCTATTGAGTTCAAAGGATGGATATCACGTGAGGGTTGGAAGAATAGAGAGATAAAACAAAGGGAGGCCATGAAACAACAGGTGCTGACCGACAACATAACGAAATTATTGGGATTGGCATCGCTGGACGCAACACATAATGCTGCTTTTGATCATGCGAGAACTGCGGGGGAGAATACTGGCAGGTACTGGCCATACACACGAGGGCGGATCTATTTCAAAAAGGGGACGGCAGTGGAGATCATATGGCAGGTTCGGAATTGTTTCGACAGCGAATACAAGAGGGGAAACACTGACCTTCCACCGAATGTAAAGTTTCATGTAGAATGCGCGCCATGGAGAACACCCCATGTCCAACATATTGGTAAGTTTCAGAGTTGCTTTGCGGAAGTGAAGAAAACGACGGGGACAATGTGCAAGGGGGAGCCAGGGCCGCCAAAATCATACATATGGTTTACACAAAACCCACAGGCAGATCCAGACACAAGAGTACTGATTGCTGAATGGGGTGTACACAGCGGGTGGGCGCTACACACTAATAATCTGAGGAGGGTGGAGCCTGAGGTGGATCAAGAGGGGTTACTCACGAAGCTCAGACAGACGAACAATTGACGGTGCCAGTCTGCCACTCAGCTCGCGGTGGCAACTTGGAATGTCAACATGAGGAATAGTGAGCTTTTGCCAGCAATGCTGGAGTTTTGTCATTATGATGTGCTATGCTTGCAGGAGTGTCAGTACATGTCATCGGAAGCATTTGAAGCATGTGGGTGGCAGGTGCGTTTTAGTGTGTGCCGACGAGCTGCTGTGGCCTTCGGGGGCCCATGGGCGGCGACTATTTCGGACAGTAAGTGCGGTGAGAGGTTTGCTGTTGTACAATTTGCATCTGTGGTCGTGTCCTCAGTGTACCTACCCACAGTGCAGCGGGGAGATGATAGGCTCGATGAATATTGTGACGTTCTAGCTAAGCTGTGTGCATGCATGCAACTATGTAGCGAGCAATACCAGGGGTCCAAAGTATTGCTGTTTGTGGGGACAGATGCGCAGACGGAGCTGGAACCAAATCTCTTGGGGTTCACGGGAGAAGGATTGGAGGAGGTGTGGATGAGGTCGGAGGCGAAACATCATGAGGAGAGGAGGGACATGCTCGTGCGCTTTCTGAATCAGCAGCTACTCCAGGGTGTTGGACTATGTATTTGTGCCGACACAATTTGCAGGTACCGAGGTGGCTCGGACCAACTGCTCATTTGAATGCACGGTGGAATTTGTTGATCCTACACAGGATCGAGCGTCACGCTACAGTGACCATGCGAAGGTAGGGGTGAGGATAAAACGTGCGTCGGTGCGCAAGCCTTTCGTGCGACCCAGGCCCCCGAGCCTCATCAATTGGGCCCCGGAGGATTATGAGTCAGCGAATGTGTTCAGCACACTGGCCGATGTGCAGGTACAACAACATATGTACCAACAGGGTGACATAAATATACAAACAGTTGGACAGATGCTTGTGAGTGCTGCGACGATGTGTAGGCATACAAAGGGCAGGGCGGATACTAAACCAATCAAAAAACCTGACCAACTCGTGGACGTTGAAGCGGAGTTAAGGAGGGGTGTCTTCGGTGAGCGTAGGAAACAATTACTGAGACGTCAAAAAAACACTCCGAAGAAAGTTCAGGCGGGAACAGCTCCTCAAGGACTCCACTGGCCTCAAACATGGACCCCGTAGGTGTATCAAGGAAATGCTGTGTGACGGGATACTGACAGAAAATAAACAAAGATGGGTGGAGGAGCTCAACAGACACGTACAACGGTCATATACATGTGATGGGGAGGGAGGAGCTGCAAAGAGAGAGTTGCATCGACTACGGACACAGTGGGAGGCAGAGGGCAGAACTACGAACAGGGTCATATCTATGGGTGTGTTGCTGGGGGCTCGAGCCCGATAGAAGGGCGGCACCGCAGCGGGCTCTGATGGCCTGGTGGCGGAGATTCTCAAAGCAATACCTTGGAATGCATTGAGATAGATACGACACTCATTTCAAGAAATACATGATCAGAAAAAGTCGTCACCTGATTCGTGGAGAAAGTTGTGCGTGCAGTTGATTCCAAAAATGAGCATGATCCAAACATTTGGGGAGACTCGTGCAATCTCGCTGTTGAGTGTTATGAGCAAGTGGTACATGGCGTGCCTTCTTATTCTTGTGGAGGAACATGGACATATCAAAAAATTGGCGACATATGGATTCCAGAAGAGTCACAAAGTTCATCACATGACGGCCCCTTTGCTGCACATGACACGTCATGCCACTCTCTGGGGAAAAGGCGAGTCGGTACGGGGATAATGGATATAAAGAAAGCGTTTGATCATGTCACTGTCTCGATGGTGATCCGCGCGATGGAACATCTGAGATATCCAACAGATCTGATTATTGCAATTGTGGAGCCTATGATTGGAAACACAGCAGTTTTTGATTTCCAGGATGTGTGCAGCGAAGAGATCCTGTATAACAAGTCGGTGCGAACTGGAGGGAAAGAAGGCCCAGTACTCTTCAATCTTGTGTTGGAGGCAATTTGGGCCTCTATTGCTGAATCATGGGAAGCATGTCATTATGGAGTACGATTGGAAGGCGAGGGGACACGACAGGCGCTGGTCAATCATTACATATGGGCTGACAATGTGGTGCTGCTGGCAGCTTCGGCGAATCAGCTGAGGAATATGGTGAGTATGTTGACCGTGGCCCTCAGACGGGCTGGTATGGACTGGAAGATTGAGAGCCTGGAGTACTTGTTTTTGGGCTGAGGCAAAACCAGGGACCACAATCATTAGTTTGCGAACTGGGAGATGATATTTGTGCACGGGCTGGAGACCCCAGCCTACCCTATCAATTACGTGAGGCGGTGGTTTTGCCGAGAAAAAGCGAGTGCGACATACTGGGAGTTAAATTTGTGACAAATACCCGAGGGATTTCCATGCAGTGCGGCACCGTATTGATGCAGGCAGGCGGTGTTTCTATGCTGATATTAAATTCTATCGATCACGCGCGGTGAGCATGAGGGAGAAATTCAGACGGTATCAGAGCAGAGTTCAACAGATCATATGCCATGGATGTGTGGGGTGGAGCTGTAATGAACATGTGCTGAACATATTGAGGAGCTTTGAGGGAAGATGTTTGGACACAATGCGAGGATTACATAGAAAAGAGACGGAAACGTGGGAGGAGTTCAGGGATCGCAGTACCAACAGATCCAGGGAGATGTTCAAGGAGGGGGGGTTCAAAACGTTGGTGGAGAAAGTTGTGAGGTACAACTTTGAATTCGCCGTGGAGGTATCCCAATATAAGTGCCACATGCCGTTCACTGTGTATAGCAAATCGTGGCAGCAGACGCTGCGCTCCATGTTGCACGTATCGGGGGAGTGGACGGTGCAGAGGGATGAAATGCTGGCGGCAGTAAGTCGGACGATGTCGAGAGAGGGAACGAGACGGCTCAGAGGCAGACCACGAATCGTGGCGAGCAGCTGGCATGCACCCTTTGAAAAATGGAGGTCTCTTCTGTGGCACGACACGCGCGTTGTACCGACGGATTGGGAGGAGTTTGTGGAACACATATCACAGATACCCAAAGTGGAGGATATGTTTGTGAGGAGGAGTAAGGAGAGGAGGATGGGAGGGTTTGCGAAGACACCGACAGATGACGAGTTGGCCCGACGTCTTGCAGTTATTAATGAACAGACTACGATTTGGGACCCTGGGATGGAAGGTATCGCTGTTGAAATGTGCGGAGACAGTAAAACGGTCGTACAATGGTTGAGGGGAGTCTGGGCTTGTGACAACAGTGGGTATGCCAAACGGATCGCCAGGATACAAAATATCATGTATGACGTGTGTGAACAACACAACATACGATGCCCGACGTACGGTAGGGATTTCTGGAAACATATCTATAGGGAAGCCAATGCCTATGCTGATGAGCTTACACACCATGCGAGAGAAGGAAACTGTTACAGAATTTACAAGCACGACTATATCAAACAGAACAGGACAAACATCAAATACATCAGAGGATGCTCGGATGGTGGAGTGAGCAGTGAGGGTGCTGCAGGAGGTCACTGGATCGAAGTTGCTCCAGAGAATGGCCCGTGGACACTCGTGAGCTCAGAAGCCTACATGTTTGATGTAGGTGCCACCGTGACGGAGGCAGAATTATCTGCTGCCGAGCGCCTGTGCACAGGTGTGGAGCACAGTGTTAAAGAAATTTCCTCTGCAAAGCGGAGGAGGCGGATTTAACTGGCTCTAGCCCTTAGGCTTGGGCGCACGCGCCCTGTGTAGCCTGACCAAACACCAAACTCGGGCTGGAGGGGGGGCGGCGCTGCAGGGCTGGTAATCACAGGAATCGACTCGGAGACAAGAGATGCGTCCGCCGGTCGCATTCAGGTCTGAACTCGGTCTGATACTCGAGCTGGGTTTGCCAAACTATTTGTTTTGTTCGAGTTATCTTCAGAGGTGCTATCGATTTACGCGCGTAACTCGGGCTGAAGGAAAGCTAAAGAGCTCGTACAGAAGAGAATCCAGAAGCATCGGGGGCGTTTGCCTGTTGCATCGAGAGGTGTGAAATCGCTCGGGCTGGAAAAAATATTCGTTCTCTGCATTTTTTTGCGACATTATATATTATCAGGAAGCTCTACGAGTCCCCCGGCGGTAAGAAAGGTTGACGGTTTACCGCCGGCGCCCAGTGATTCCGGGGCGCTGGAGAGCTAGTTGGCAAGAAAATCTCGACGGACCTTTTGCTGACTTTTGGTCGGTTGAAAATTGTGTTATCGAAATTGAACAATTCGTATGAGCTCTAGTATTTTTTCCCATGATATTCGATCTTATTCCCGCTCGCTATCTTGATCTCAGCTCGATCGGGTACCTTTTTCTGCCAAAAAGCGGGCAGGCGGGATCGGCCGTTTCGAGTCATCTTGACACGCGATGACGGTTTTCTGAAGATCACTCGAGCTTCAGGACAGCTACAGAGCTGGTAAGCACAGCTAGTCGATTCAGAATGATCAGGCGCGTTCGCCCGGTGAATCTGGAGGTCTGAACTCGGTCTGCTAGCCGAGCTAGGTCCGCAAACCTATTCGTATTATTCGGGTCATCTGGACAGACGCTCTCGGTTTTCTATACTTAACTCGAGCTATAGGACAGCTACAGAGGTGATACTTACATCAACTGATTTAGAATCATCAGTCGCATTTGTCTGTTGAATCCAGAGCTCTGAACTCGGTCTGCTGCTCGATCTAGAATCCCGAAACTATTCGTACTGTTCGAGTCATCTTGAGAAGTGCTCTCGGTTTTCTGCACTCAACTCAGGCTGGGGTGGGGCTACAGTGCTGGTGGTCGCAGGAATCGATTTGAAGACATCAGGCGCGTCCGCCTGTCGAATCCAGAGCTCGGAACTCGGTCTGCTGGCTGAACTAGTCCGCGAAACTATTGTATTGTTCGAGTCATCCTGAGAGGTGCTGTCGATTTACGCACGTAACTCGGGCTGTAGGGGGGCTGCAGGGCTGGTAATCACAGGACTCGATTCGCTCAGACGCGTCCGCCTGTCGCATTCAGAGGTCTGAACTCGGTTTGATACTCGAGCTGGGTTGCCAAACTATTCGTTTTGTTAGAGTCATCTTGAGAGGTGCTGTCGATTTACGCATGTAACTCGGGCTGTAGGAGAGCTACAGAGCTCGTAAAGAAGACAATCCAGAAGCATCGGGGGCGTTCGGCTGTTGCATCGAGAGATCTGAAATCGCTTGGGCTGAAGACTATTCGTTCTCTGCATTTTTTCCACATTATATATTGTCAGGAAGCTCTACGAGTCCCCCGGCGGTAAGAACAGTTGACTGTTTACCGCCGGCGCCTAGTTGGCCGACCCGGTCCCGACGGACAGCTAGTAACTCGTAGAGCTTTCCTTAGCTAGTTGCTGGAAGCTTAAGAGTAATACCTCGTAAGCTCTTCGTCATACCTCGTAGAGCTCTTCGGCATCGATGAGCTAGAGGAATTCCGGCGCGGGGTGGAGCTAGTTGGCCGACCCGGCCAAAAAGGACAAAGTGATAACTTTTGGTTTTTCCCGGAGAGCTCTCTGAGAGCTAGAGGGTCGGACGGAGGTGGTGCCCGCCAGCAACCCATCTTCGCCGCTCCACGATCCTCGCGGCAGCTCGCCCGTCCCGGCAGCGGGTTCGGGGGCGCTTTCCACGTGCGCCAGCACTCGTGCAGGCACGCGTGGAAGCGTTCCTGGCCGCGCTTGAGAAGCTCTGCAGGGGAGCTCCCTAGCGCTCTCTAGAGAAGATTACCTCTCTCCGACGGTCTCTTTGCTTTCCGGGTTTTTCCCGGCGAGTTCGCTGAGAGCTAAA
>CAUYUJ010021219.1:87500-96754 GCA_963575745.1 Prorocentrum cordatum | reverse complement strand
TACGAGGCTCCCGGCGGTTACCTGGTTGACGGTTTACCGCTGGATCCCAGTTGGTCTACCCGGCCAGAAAAGAAGATGTGATAACTTTCGGTCGGTTTTGCTACGATTTAAAAGATATTTGACAATTCATTTCACTTGGTAGCGTCCAAAACCCGGAGAGCAAAGAGAACACACACCGGAAAGCTTTCCTGGCAAGCCTTGGGACGCTCTCGTGAAGCGCTTCTCGAGCTCCGTGGGCCCCCCTGCAGCGCTTCTGAAGCGCTGCCAGGAACGCTTCCACGCGTGCCTGCACGCGTGCAGGCACGCGTGGACGCGCGCCCGAAGCGCCCCCGAACCCGCTGCCGGGTCGGGCGAACAGCTGCGGGGATCGTGGAGCGGCGGAGATGGGCCGCTGGCGGGCATCAGCACCGTCCGGCTTCCAATCTAAAACCCTTTAGCTCTCAGAGAGCTCTCCGGGAAATAATCGAAATTTTTCGCACCTGTAGTGGGTTATGCCGCGTCTGCCGTTTAATTTATCAGGTCCGTAGGTGCAGTTACTATCAAAACGCTTGGCGGAACCGTCCCTCGATAAAAACATAAAAACGTGTCTTTTCGAGTTTTTTTCGGGTCTTGCTCCAGACGCTTCCTTTATGTGAACCGAGGAGCGCCGTGTGAGAAAAGAGCTCTACGAGGGCCCCGGCGGTAACGTGGTCCGGTTCCAAGTCGGTTTCTGTGAGTTTAAGCTCTGAATCCCTCCTACGGCTCGAGTTAAGTTCAGACAGTATCTCCCAAGGGAATCGGTATCATATAAATAGATTCGGGGATCTAGCTCGTAGACGGAGTTCAGACCTCTGGATGCTTCATGCGAGCGCGCCTGATGATTATGAGTGGGTTTTTGTAAGTATCAGCTCTGTAGCTCTCCCAGAGCTCGACTTAAGTTTAGAAGCCAACAGCACCTGTCAAGATGACTCGAAACATCCGATCCCGCATGGATGCTTTCTGGCAGTACCGAGCGGAAACTGGGCGCCGGCGGTAAACCGTCAACCTTTCTTACCGCCTGGAGACTCGTAGAGCTTTCTTGCCATATATTATGTCCAAAGAGTTGGCAGAGAACGAATATATTTTCAGCCCGATCGCTGATAGCCGACTGATCTCAGGCTTCTAGATATATTTCACTATTGCCCCTTACGATTCCCTTCCCATTGCTGTGCTGAACAGCTCTGTAGCTCATCTGCAGCACAAGGAAAACCAAGAAAAACAATACCATTTCCAAGAAAGTAGCAGAGTACGAATTGGTGTTCACCCTAGCGCTAGCAGACTGAGCGCGGGTGTCTAGATACCTCCAAATAGCGCGCATGATGAGTGTCTTTTCATTTCCATGCCTGAGAGCTCTCAAGCTCATCTGCACCTCGAGTTCAGCCCAGAAAACGAATTCCATCGCAAGAAAAATATCAGAGTATGACTAGTTGTTCGGCGTATGCGCCTTTAACTGACCCAAGCCAAGCGTTTAGATGCTTCAGACTAGCGCGCCTCACGATTTTCTTCTGATTTTTGGGCGGAAGAGCTCTCAAGCTCATCTGCAGCTCGAGTTGAGAGAAGAAATTCATCATCAGTTCGAAAAAAAATTGTCGAATACAAATAGGTTTGCGGACCTAACTCGAGTAGAAGACCGAGTTCAGACCTCTCGATGCAACAGACGAACGCACCTGATCATCCTCAATCGATTCGTGTGCGTATCAGCTGTCCAGCTCTCCTACAGCTCGAGTTACGTACAGAACATCGACAAAGTCTGTTAATAACTCGAGGATACGAAGTTTCGCGGACCTAGCTCGAGTAGCAGACCGTGTTCAGATCTCGCGATGCAACAGACGAGCGCGCCTGATTATTCTGCTTCGATGCGTGTGCGTACCATCTCTGTAGCTCCTCTTCAGCCCGAGTTTCGTGCAGATAACCGACAGCACCTGCCAGGATGACTCGAAGAATACGAATAGTTTCGCGGACCTAGCTCGAGTAGCAGACAGAGTTCAGACCTCTCGATACAACAGACAAGCGCGCCTGATGCTTCTGAATCGGTTTCGGTAAGTACCAGCTCTGTAGCTCTCCTGAATCTTGAGTTAAGTACAGAAAACCGTCAACGCGTGTCAAGATGACTCGAAACGGCCGAGCCCGCCGCAACGCTTTTTGGCAGTAGTATCTACCCGATCGAGCTGACATTAAGACGGCGAGCGGGAATAAGATCGAATATGGTCAGAAAAATATTAGAGCTCTAACGAATGGTTGAATTTCGAGAACAAAATTTTCAACCGAGCAAAAGTTACCAAAAGGTCCGTCGAGATTTTTCTTGCCAACTGGCTCTCCAGCGCCCCAGAATTACTTTGAAGCTGCCAGCAACTAGCTAAGGGAAGCTTTTCGAGTTATAAGATCTAATATCATTGGAAAAAACTACTAGGGCTCTAACAAATTGTTGACTGGGCGTCGGCGGTAAAACCGTCAACCTTTCCTACCGCCGGGAGACTGGGCGCCGGCGGTAAACCGTCAACCTTTCTTACCGCCGGGAGACTCGTAGAGCTTCCTTGCCATATATTATGTCCAAAGAATTGGCAGAGAACGAATAGTTTTTCAGCCTCAGCGCTGGTGGCAGACTGATCTCAGGCTTCTAGGTATATTTCATTATTGCCCCTTACGATTCCCTTCCCATTGCTGTGCTGAACAGCTCTGTAGCTCATCTGCAGCACAAGTAAAACCAAGAAGAACAATATACTTTCCAAGAAGTAGCAGAGTGCGAATCCGTGTTCAGCCCTAGCGCTAATAACAGACTGAGCGCGGGTGTCTAGATACTTTCAAATAGGGCGCATGACGATTATCTTCCCATTCCAATGCCTCAGAGCTCTCCAGCTCATCTGCACCTCGAGTTCAGCCCAGGAAACGAATTCCATCTCAAAAATTGAAGAGTATGACTAGTTGTTTGGCGTTTGCGCTCTTAACAGACCCAAGCCAAGCGTCTAGATACTCCGACCAGCGCGCCTCATGATTTTCTTCTGATTCATGTGCGGAAGAGCTCTCGAACTCATGCAGCTCGAGTTAAGTGAAGAAATTCACCATCATTTCGGACAAAATCGGTCGAATACATTTTTTTGCGAACCTATCTCGAGTACAAGACTAAGTTCAGAGCTCTAGATGCAACAGACTCACGCGCCTGATGATGCTGAATCGATTGATGTGCGTACCAGCTCTGTAGTTCTCCTACATTTCGGGGTAAGTGCAGAAAACGACAGCATCTGTCAAGATGACTCGATTAATACGAATAGGTTGGCAGACCTAGCTCGAGTAGCAGACCGAGTTCAGACCTCTAAATGCAACAGATAAACGCAGCTGATGATTCTGAATGGGTTTCTGTCAGTATCAGCTCTGTAGCTGTCCTACAGCTCGAGTTAAGTCCAGAAAACCGTCAGCACCTGTCAAGATGACTCGAATAATACGAATAGGTTCGCGGACATAGCTCGAGTAGCAGACCGAGTTCAGACCTCTGGATGCAACAGATGAACGCGCCTGATGATTTTGGCTGGGTTTCTGTAAGTATCAGCTCTGTAGCTGTCCTACAGCTCGAGTTAAGTACAGAAAACCGACAGCAACTGTCAAGATGACTCGAATAGTACGAATAGGTTCGCGGGCCTAGCTCGAGTAGCAGACCGAGTTCAGACCTGTGGATGCAACGGACGAACGCGCCTGATGATTCGAATAGGGTTTCTGTAAGTATCAGCTCTGTAGCTGTCCTACAGCTCGAGTTAAGTAAAAAACCGACAACGCCTGTCAAGATGACTCGAAACGGCTGATCCCGCCGCCATGCTTTTTGGCAGTGATATCTACCCGATCGAGCTGAGATCAAGACGGCGAGCGGGAATAATATCGAATATAGTCATAAAAATACTAGAGCTTTAACGAATGGTTGAATTTCGAAAACAAAATTTTCAACCGAGCAAAAGTCACCAAAATATATTCTTCTTGCCAACTAGCTCCCCAGCACCCCGGAATTATTCTCAAGCTTCCAGCAATTAGCTAAGTTACTATCTCCACCCCGCGCCCGAATTCCCCTTAGCTCATCTTGCCGAAGAGCTCTACGAGGTACTGGCGCCGGCGGTGAACCGTCAACCTGGTCACCGCCGGAAACCTCGTAGAGCTTCTTGCACGCGTAGGAGTGCTTAGATTCAAAGCAGACAGCTTCTCGGATAATTTATAGAAAAAACGTCGAATTTGCAATTTCATGGTGAACTTGATGTCGCTTGCTCCTAATTTTTCGATAGTAAAACTCTCTCTAGGGAGCTGAGCTGCTCGCAGAAGCAAGTTTAGACACTAATGCTCGGCGTCAAAATCTGCTTTCTCAAAATAAATGGTAAAACATCTTACAAATCTTAGCAACACCGACCCAAAGTTGTCACATTGTCTCTTCTGGTCGGGTCGACCAACTGGGCGCCGGCGGTAAACCGTCAACCTTTCTTACAACCAGGAGACTCGTAGAGCTTCCTTGCCATATATTATGTCCGAAGAATAGTTTTTCAGCCTCCGCGCTGATAGCAGACTGATCTCAGGCTTCTAAATACATTTCACTATTGCCCCTTGCGATTCCCTTCCCATTGCTGTGCTGAACAGCTCTGTATCGGCAGCGCAAGTAAAGCTCTACGAGTTCCCCGCTTCCAGTTTTCGGAACAAGTTTTTTTTCTCAGGTGGAGTAGGTTATTTCGCATCTGCCTGTGAAATTCCCTGGTCCGTAGCTGCAATATGCCAAAAGACGTGGAGGAACCGTCGGCCGTCGGGATGCAGTTTATCAAGATGAAAATGGTTCTGTGAATTTCACTCAAGCAGAAACCATGCTACACAGCTCTGATTCGCACCGATGGATTCAGCATGATGAGAATGTGTGCGCGATTAGGTGTTTTCTGTATTAAACTTGGGCAGACTGAGGACCAGTGTTGTTTGCGCCTGTAGTGGGTTATGCTGCGTCTGCCAGTGAATTTCTAAGGTTGGTACCTGCGGTAGTACTATTAAAGATGGCATATCTGATATTGTATCAAACCAGAAAAAATACACTTTGCGAGTTTTCAGCTAGGAAGCTCTGTCCTCGTAATCTTTGCCCAAATTCGCGTGTTGAGAGCTCTGCGAGGGTCTGCCGGTAACCTGGTTGACGGTTTACCGCCGGCTCCCAGTTCTGGCGCGCTTGCGGGCTAGTTGGCCCGGAAAATCTCAAGGGCTGTTTTGCATAATTCGGTCGCGACTCGTAGAGCCTCCCTAAGAGCGAAGCGGCGAAGCTAGAGAGTAATTCCGGCGAGCTGGCGGGCTAGTAGGCCCGAACAATTTAAACGGATGTTTGTGCAGAATTTTGGTCGTTTAAAATTCAGTTCCTCGAATTTGGGATATTCATCAGATTATATGTATATGAATATATATGTATATATGTGTATTTGTATGTATATATATATATATATATATATATATATATATATTATATATATATGCGTACACACATATATAACATATAACCCATTTTCGATCTTATTCACGCTCGCCATCTTGATCTCAAGTCGGTCGGGTGAATATTCATACCGAAAAGCATTCAGGCGGGATCGCTGTTCAGTGTCATCGTGGCATTTTTTGTATATATATGTATATATATATATATATATATATATATTATATATATATTATATATATATAAATAGACGAAACAGTATATTATTCTAGTTCAGTTATTACTACTTATCAGCATCGGGAAAATCTGCTACTTGTGGAACGTTTAAATTTGGCTTTCAACCGTAGCTGCGAATCAAGCACTATTTGGCATGTACGTATTTTTTCCTTGATGATGTGCGTTTGCACGGTCGCCGCCGCAAAAACTGCCCGTTCAACGCGCAGGCGCGGCGCCGAACAGCCGCGCACAGCCGCGCGGGACGCGCAGGGGCGACATAACATGTTGGTGTTTGCGTGTGAGGGCATTTTTTTCGGAGTTGGGCGCTCTGGCGCGGGATGACATGTGCTTCTCAGCTCCTTGCTTGTTCACAGCTCGAGTTCGTTTCGAATTGAAGACTTAGCGCTCGTGTTTTTTTCCTTTGCTAGTCTGCTTGCCAGCTCTGTAGCTTGCGTACAGCTCGAATTCAGTAGAGAAAACCAACACAGCCTATCTTAAATTTGAAGAGCGCACCGATTTTTTAGCTGCAGTTCCGTGGCAGACCGATCGCAGCCGTCTGACTGCTTCCAACCAGCGATCGGTGTGTATCTGAGCTCCGTATTTAGCCTACAGCTCGAATTGAATCCAGAAAACAAGCATCATCTCACACAAGATATACATAATGCAACTATTTGTTCAGTTGTAGCTCTGGTATCAGACCAATCGCATACGCCTTGATACAGAGGACGACTGTGTCTGATGATTTCCTGTTGAGCAGTGTGCTTCCAAGCTCCCTAGCTTGCCTATAACTCGAATTGCGTCCAACACCGTCTCTCATGGAAATGAAATGATGAATATCATTATTTCGTCGCTGCTCTGGTAGCAGACCGACCTCAGGCCTCTAGATACCTTAGACTGGTGCTTCTCAGCATTCCCTGTAGATTGGTGTGCACCTGAGCTCCGTAGCTGGCCTAGAACTCGAATTCAGTAAGCACTCTCCTATTTCTCCTCCCCTATCTGTTCCTCCTCCACCTCGTCGTCCTCCTTCTCGTTCGCCTCCTCCTCTTCATCATACTCCGCCTCCTTCTCCGCTCATCTCCCTCCTCCTCCTCCTCTTCCTCCTCATTTCCTCCTCCTCCTCCTCCTCCTTTCTCCTTCGCCCCCTTCTCCATCTTTCCGATTGTTGTTTCTCATATTCCTCCTCCCCGTCCTCCTCATTCACCACCACCTCCTTCTGTTCTTTTCCATTTCTTCCCTCTCTCTCTCTCTCCTCCTCCTTGTCCCTCTCTTCCTCCTCTTGCCTCTTCTTCTCCTCCTTCTCCTGCTCCTGCTCGTGCTTCCTGCTCCTGCTTCTGCTCCTGCTCCTGCTCTTGCTCTTGCTGCTGCTCCTGCTTCTGCTCCTCCACCTGCTCCCGTTCCTGCTCCTGCTCCTGGTCCTGCCCCTTCTCTTTCTCCTGCTCCCGCTCCTGTTTCTTCCCCTTCCACCTCCGCTTCCCACTCCTCCTCCTCCTCTTCCTCCCCCCCGCCGCCTCCTCCTCCTCCTTCCCCTCCTCATCCTTCTCCTTCTCCTCCTCCTCCTTCTCCTCTTCCTTCTCCTCCTCTTCCTCCTCCTGCTCCTCCTTTTCCTCCTCCTCTACGCGCGCGCAGACGCGCGCGCGCAGAACCGCGAACGCAGCCGGCTCCCCGACGCGCGCCCGCCTCAAAAAAGGGCACGGCGTTGCGGCATCTCCAACAACTTGCCACCCGCGCACCGACGAAACAACATACCATAACATTGCAGGAATTCCGGCACGCAGTGCCCGCCGATGCCCGCGCACCCCGGCGCGCAACGACGATTGCTGCGCTCGCATGCCGTTCATGTATATCGCAAGGAAACTCTACGAGTTCCCGGCGGTAGCCAACGTCGACGTTTTACCGCGGGCTTTTCTAGTTTAAAGATCAGTTTCTCGAAATGATTCGTAGAGCTTCCCTAAGAGCGAAGCGGAGCTAGGGAGTAATTCCAGCCCTGGCGGGCTAGTTGGCCCGAAAAATCCAGACGGACGTTTTGTGCAGTTATGGTCGGTTAAAAATCAGTTTCTAGGAATTTGAGGGTTCGTTGGAGCTCTAATACTTCCGCCCATCTTCGATCTTATTTCCGCTCGCCATCATGATATCAGGTCGATTTGGTGGATATTACTATCAAAGAGCATGTGGGCGGGATCGGTCGTTGAGTGTCATATTGGCAGATGCTTTCGGTTTTCTTGATTTAACTCGAGCTGCAGATCAGCTACTGAGCTGTTCGCCACAGCAATCGGAAGCATCATCAGGAGCGCTCGTCTCAAGTATCTTGATGCCTGTTTTCGGTCTGCTACCAGAGCTGGAATCCGCTGGAACACCCAACAACTCTTTGTACTCTGCTGATTGTGTAAGGGATGATGATCGTTTTCTCTAAGCTTTTGAGCTGTAGGCTGGCTATGTAGCGGAGAAACACTTTCCGAAAAAAAAAGGTCATACGGTACCTTCGCCTACGGTATCAAGACGTCTCCATTGGGCCTGCAACCATAGCTGCGAAAACCGTTAGGACCTTAAATGTTTTACGAGAGATGATGTGCGTGACTTCTATGGAATTCGAGTTCCAGGCCAGCTACTGAGCTCATATGCACACCAATCGACATGGTGAGCTGCGCCAGTCTCAAGTATCTAGACGTTCGAAATCAGATTGCTAACAGGGCTGCGACCCAATAGTTCTTTGCACCCTTTTCATTTTTTGAGAGATGTAGTTGGTTCTTTACTTGATTCGAGTTGTTCGCAAGCTGCATAGCTGGGAAGCAGACTGTTCAGATGGGGATGATCACGAGCGCTAGTCTTCACGATCGAGACAAACTCGAGCTATGGACAATCAAGAAGCTGCGAAGCACACATGTCCATGAATTCGCACCCTCCTATTTCTCCTCCTGTTTCTCCTCCTCGTTCTCGTCCCTTTCCTGCTTCTTGTCCTCCTTCTCCTCCTCCTCCTTCTTCTCCTCCTTCTCCTCATTATCATGCTTTGCCTCCTCCTTCTCATGACCACCTCCTTTTTCCTTTTCCTCCTTCTCCTTCTGCTCCTCCTCCTTTTTCTCCTTCTCCTTCTTCTCCTCATCCTCCTCCTCCTGCTCGTACTCCTGCTCCTGCTCCTGTTTCTGCTCCTGCTCCTGCTCCTGCTCTTGCTCTTGCTCCTGCTCCTGCTTTTGCTTCTGCTCCTCCCCCTGCTCCCGTTCCTGCTCCTGCTCGTGGTTCTGCTCCTCCTCCTGCTCCTGCCGCCGCTCCTGTTCCTTCCCCTCCACCTCCTCCTCCCCCTCCTTCTTTTCCTCCTCTTCCGCCTCCTCCTCCTCCTCCTTTTTCCCCTCCTCCTTCTCCTCCCTCCTTCTCCTCCTCCTCCCCCTCCTCCTCCTCGTCCTCCTGCCGTCATTGTCGCTCTCGTTTCGTCTTCGTCGTCGTCGTAGTCGTTGGCCCCGTCCTTCTCGTTGTCGTTGTCGTTGCCCTCGGCATCGTCGTCCTCGTCGTGGTCGTCATCGTCGTGTTCGTCGTGTTCGTCGTCTTTCTCGTCGCAGTCGCTCCCGTCGTCGTCGTGGCCGTCGTCGTCGTCGTCGTCGTCGTC
>CAUYUJ010021219.1:55000-85000 GCA_963575745.1 Prorocentrum cordatum | reverse complement strand
TGTCTGTTAGGATAAGTGTCGCCGTCGTGTCGTCGTCGTCGTCGTCGTCGTGGTTGTTGTTTTTGTTTTTGTTTTGTGTTAGTCGTCGTCGGTCTCGCCGCGCTCGTTATCATGCTCGCCTGCGCCCAACCTGCTTGTCAAGATTCACCCGCCCGTCACGCAAGTGAGGGTCATAGTCGCCGTCGTGGCTCTCATCGTCCTCATCTTTTTCGCTTTCGTCGCCTCCGTCGTCCTCGTCGTCGTCGTTGCCGTGGTCGACGTCGCCTCGTCGTTGTTGTCCTCGTCGACGTCGACGTCGCTCTCGTACTCATTGTCACCATCGTCGTCCTTGTTCTCGCTCTCGTAGTCATTGTCGCATTTATCCTTATCGGGCATCTCCAGGCTCTTACCCAACATTTGCGTGTGAGTGAAGCCTCGGGCCCATGCTCATGCGAGTTCAGCTTCCCCGAGTGAATGGCACGCGCTGACGTCGCACGCGCTGAACTCGCACGACGCTGAACTCGCACGCGCCGATTGCGCACGGACGGGCTCGTACGCCGCCAGCTGAACTCGCTCGCATCTAACTCGCACGCATTGAACTCGCACCGGCTGAACTCACACGCGCTAAAGTCGCACGCGCTTAACTTCCGCGCAAGCCGGGGCAGGCCAGGTGGGATGTCTTCCGAAACGTCGTCCGTGCCAGTTCAGCCCGTTCCACTGTAGAGCGTGCGAGTTCAATTCCGTGCAAGTTCAGTCAGTGCGAGTTCCGTGCGCGTGCGAATTCGGTGCGACTGCGTGTCCATCTCCGTGCGGGTTACGTGCGTGCGAGTTCAGTCCCGTGCGAGTGAATCACGTGCGAGTTCGGAGCGCAGGGTTTTGCAGGATGACCGAGGAATCCGAAGAAGTCCAGAGGATTCTGTAGGGCTCCTCTGGATGTCTTCGGAATCCGATGCAATCTGGAGGATTCTGTTGGGTGCCTTGGGACGTCTTCGGATTCCGAAGGACTTGTGAGGAATATGTAAGGTTACTTAGGATGCTTTGCGTATCCAGAGAACCCACAGGAATTTTTAGGGTTCCTTGGGATGCCGTAGGAATCTGGAGGGATCGAGATGCTTTTGGATTTCGACGAAGGAATCTGTAGGTTTCCTGAGGGCAGTCCGAGGCCCCGTCGGCGCGTGGGCGCAGCGCATTCTACGAGATTTCGCGGCGGGGGCTGGGAGCGCAAGAGTGTGCCGATGATATCCCGAGCATTCGATACGGGGCAGAAGAACGTACCCCAAACCAGTGAACTAGTAACCCGGTAAGCCTTTTCATCGGTCTTCCGACCGATGAACCGAGAAATTGGAAATTGAAACATTGATGAGCCGGCGTGTTGGCTGGCGCTTCCACGCGCGCGGCCAACATGTCGGTTGCTCGGTTAAATAGGCGATGAACCTGTAAAGCTAATTAATCGTATCAGTTTGTCGGTCGCCACACCGATAAACAGATGACCTAGTATCGTTTTTTTGTGTTTTTTTTTGTTGTTGTTGTTGTTGTTGTTGTTGTTGTTGTTGTTGTTGTTGTTGTTGTTGAACATTATTAATTCTAAAGAATAATTATTGTTGGGCCCCCTGGTGCACGCCCCCCCCCCCCGCGCCTAGGCCGCAGCTACATTTTCATCATTTTCGTGAGGAAGCCTCAGGTAAAACGATGTGATCCAGATCCGGTTGTTTTGTTGTAATCCGTTTTCCCTTGCAAAAAACACTATAAAATGACATTTCTTGTTCTAATATAATCAAATTTCAAGAATCCCTTGCAAAAAATAAGGTAAAGTGGACATTCGCGCGCGCAAGACGAAATCCTTCCAAAAGCTTAGTGTTCGGAGCGATTTTAACATAAAAACATCAAAAAACCAATGGTTTTTCAACAAAAAAATGTCAAAATCTCATCCCGCGCGCTCTTGCGGATTCGTAGGAAACCCAACACTTTTTAAACATTTCTGTCAAACGGGCTTTTGCGAGCAACTTTTTCGAACTTCTGCGACAACGGTTGCGCACCTGCCAGGGCCATCATCCCTGTCAAATAATACCATGCGGGACACATTCGTTTTTTCTTCGCGCGCGCGCACCCGGGGGGCGTGAGGATCCGGCATCGCTCACAACCATCGGGACAACCATCGGGACAACCATCGGAACAACCATCGGGACAACCATCGGGACAATCATCGGGACAGTCATCGGGACAACGATCGGGACAAGCACAACCATCAGGACAACCATCGGGACAATCATCGGGACAACGATCGGGACAACCACAACCATCAGGACAACCATCGGGACAACCATCGAGACAACCATCGGGACAACCATATCCTCTCTCTCTTGTGTATTCCCACATCCCTCAGGAATTTGCCCTAAAGATGTGATCAACTATCTTGTGAGTACGTATCATGTGTATCATGTGTATCATGTACCATATGCATCATATGCAACAGATGTTCTGTGGAAGGCTTAACAACTTCTGTGGGTTAACAAGGCTTAACAACTTCTGTGGGTGTACGAACGTAGGCTTAACAACTTCTGTGGGTGTGTACTCCACGCCAGTGTAGTAGCCACGGTCGTCCGCAGGCCACGAAGTGAAGTGTCCGAACGTCATAGGGCGGGAAGCTGGGTGTGGGTGGTGGCGAAGAGTCGTGTGGATATTTGGTAGAGCTTGCACTGCCCCCCCACAAAGTGGGGGTATTGGCTGGCGTCGCATGACAACCCTGGCACTGGTGAGAGCACTGAGCGTTCGGGTAAAGTGATTGTTTGTTGTTGTTGTTGTTGTTGTTGAACATTATTAATTCTAAAGAATAATTATTGTTGGGACCCCTGGTGCACGGCCCCCCTGCGCCGCCTAGGCCGCAGCTACATTTTCATCATTTTCGTGAGGAAGCCTCAGGTAAACGATGTGATCAAGATCCGGTTGTTTTGTTGTAATCCGTTTTCCCTTGCAAAAAACACTATAAAATGACATTTCTTGTTCTAATATAATCAAATTTCAAGAATCCCTTGCAAAAAATAAGGTAAAGTGGACATTCGCGCGCGCAAGACGAAATCCTTCCAAAAGCTTAGTGTTCGGAGCGATTTTAACATAAAAACATCAAAAAACCAATGGTTTTTCAACAAAAAAATGTCAAAATCTCATCCCGCGCGCTCTTGCGGATTCGTAGGAAACCAACACTTTTTAAACATTTCTGTCAAACGGGCTTTTGCGAGCAACTTTTTCGAACTTCTGCGACAACGGTTGCGCACCTGCCAGGGCCATCATCCCTGTCAAATAATACCATGCGGGACACATTCGTTTTTTCTTCGCGCGCGCACGCCGTCGTCGTCGGCCGCGGGGCCCTGAATAGTAGCCACGGTCGTCCGCATGCCACGAAGTGAAGTGTCCGAACGTCATAGGGCGGGAAGCTGGGTGTGGGTGGTGGCGAAGAGTCGTGTGGATATTTGGTAGAGCTTGCACTGCCCCCCCACAAAGTGGGGGTATTGGCTGGCGTCGCATGAAAACCCTGGCACTGGTGAGAACACTGAGCGTTCGGGTAAAGTGATTGTTGTTGTTGTTGTTGTTGTTGTGGTTGTTGTTGTGGTGGTGGTGGTGGTGGTGGTGGTGGTTGTTGTTGTTGTTGTTGTTGTTGTTGTTGTTGTTGTGTTTTTTTCTGGCCTGAGTTCCTTCGGGGCACCGTTGCCGTTGCATTCTAACGAATACGTTATCGAATGCGTTTCGATCCAGAAGTGGTCCTGGCAGAGCCTCATTTCTGACATCGTCTCTGCATTTTTCTAGAGGGCTTGCGGGTGACTCCAGGAGGACCCGAAAAGAGCCCCGCAAAGGCCCAACGAGTTCCTCACGAGTGTCGCAGAGGCTTCCGGGAACACCTCAAGAGGTCCTCAGTCAGCCCCAGAGAACCGCAGTACGGGCCCTAGAGGGTGCCAGTACGGCCCAAGTGAGCTGTCAATTCCCACAAACGGCGCCCAAGCAGCTAAAGCAGGCACCAGAAATTCCTAACAGGTCTCCGAAGGCCTTCAAGAGGCTCCCAAGAGACCCAAGACAACCCCAGAAGGACCCAGTACCCCCCAGGGTAGCCCCGAAAAGTCCCACGGACCCCCACTTCTTCCATGTCCTTCTCCTCGTGCTCCTCCCCTTTCTTCGTCGTCCTCCTTCTTGCCGCTCACCTTTTCCTTTTCGTCCTCCTTCCTGTCCTCGTGGTCCTCTACGTTTTTTTTGCACCTTGTATTTCTCCTAGTCGACCTTCCTGTCGTCCTTTTTCTTTCCTGCCTTGTCGTACTCGTCCTCCTGGTTGTCCTCTTCTTTTTTGAGCGCCTCGTCCTCCTCGTCCTCCTCGCTCTTCCCCTTCTCATCTACGCTGTCATCATCGTCTTCCACGTTGTCTTCCTCCTACCCCTCCTTGTCAATCTTGCCGTCCTCCTCATTGTTTCTTCGTCTTACGAGTCGAGTGGACAAGCAGTGGTGCCTCCCGTTCATGTGCAGTCAGGTCTTGTCCACTGTTTCTGCCTATGTCTGTCGTTGACTCGAGGTTGCCCATCTCGAGGTCGGAGTTTTCGCAATAATTGGCAGTACTTCGTTGACACGCGTAGGCTTTTATCAGGTATCTCTGGCCACGCAAGCTGTCTACTGTCTTGGACTCCCTCCCCGGTCAGCCCCTTCTTTCCATTCTCCTCCAACCTCCCTGCTCGTCCTTTCGGTGGCATCCCTTTCGTTTCGCCCTCCTCCGTTCACATCAGCAGAAGGCACCTATGCATCACTATCGTGCCTGGCCAGGGTCATTCTGGGCTGGAGGGCGTATACACCATGCCAGGGCCCAGGACGTCGTTGGTCAAGCATGGTGGTGGTCGTGCAGATGCTGCTTTCTCTGCATCACAGGTGGCCTGTCGGGAGGGGATTACGTCGTGTCGCTGGAGAAGGATCGCAGACGCGCCCGCCGCGGAGCGCCCGGTGCCATGCCGGGCGTCCTTGTCGTCATGCCAGGCGTCGTGCCCAGCGGCGCTCTGCCTCGCCTCGTCGCGGCGCAGGGCCGGCCTTCGCCCAGCTCGTTGGGGTGGGGTGGGGTACATGTGCAAGCACTTGGACAGGAGGGAGGAAGGAGGAGGAGGAGAAGGAGGAGGAGGAGGAGGAGGAGGAGGAGGAGGAGCAGTCACATTTGCTCTTCTTGTTCCTTTCCGCCCTCTCCTCTTTGTGCCGAGTCACACCGTGTGGCCATTCGCTTGTCGTGTTCGCTTTCGCTCACGAAGCATGCACAGGACCAAAGCTTAAATACTTCCACCCGCCGTGCTCTTTGCAGGGCCGTCCGCATGCAGGTGTGTCGGCGATTCGCCACGCCCTCGCCTCCATCCGTGTGCGGAGCACATATTCGTATCCATGTTCTCGAGGGCCGGGCCCCTGGGCCGCGACACTTTGGATACAGGGTGTTTTCTTCGCGCCCGCCCCGCGTGGAGTCTATTCATGCGCATGCATATCCACGGGGTCGCGCCCCGGAATCCAGACCGCGAGGGCGTGGATACGGATATGTTCGCCGCTCGTGGTTTATCCGCTATCTACGCCTGGTCCCCGGGCCTTCTCCAGTTCCATGCGCCAGCGAGGGAGGGAGTGGGAGTGTCAGGGCAGCCCCCGGTGCAGCCGGCGCCGCCGACCTGGTCGGTCCAGGGAGGGGGATTCGCCCAGGTGCCGACCGCGGGCCAAGGGACGTCCGCCGTCCACAGATGAGCGACGCAAAAGAACAGGGGCGTCTTCACCGAACTTGTCGCGTAAGTTGCCCGCGTAAGTTCTCGCGTGTGCGCGCTCGTCTCCAATATGGCGTGTCGCGCCGGCGGCCGGCGTAACTCGCCGCGTAAGGCCTCTATGTCATCCAGCGTAAGATCCCTTGTTTTGTCGCTCAGAGTGGTGGGCGCTGCACGCAATGGTCCTTCGCCAGGGTCGCGCGTGGTACCAGGCCTGCAAGGATCACCCCAGCATTGTTTTGCGCGCCTGGATTCGGCCCCCCGCCCTGCGCCCCTTGGCGACGCGCACTATGCGTCATTCTTTCACCGGGTCACTGTTACGTGTGGCTGCGAAGGTGGGGGGTGCAAGGGCGGGGGCACGTGATTACAAAAATGTGTGACTTGTTTCTTTCTTCATTGTTTCCATATTCGCAGATCTGATACGTGCCTTTCTTATGTCAGCCGGCGTGAACCCAGACAGTGCGATTCTATCAATACATGTGGTGCAACCCATGTAGGGCAATTGATTTTAATAAACGAGTTGACACATCCCATGCTGTTGCAAACATCTCAACCACCCACCCGCAACTTGGTTTGCAAAACCTATGCGGCGGCGATTGCGATGAGTGCTTGGCGTTGCCTTGTGCATCCTTGCAGCCGCGCCAACCCAAGCACGTGCGCGCAGCGGCCAGCTACTTTGGCGCGACCGACGCGGCCGCGGTGGCGCTGACCGCTGGGCTCGGCGAGTTGGGCGGGCGCGGTATCATGGCAACGTCGACGACGGTAGACACGATGATGATAATAGCGATGCTGGTGACGATGTTGACGACGACGGCGCGGCCAGTGAAGGCGCCGATGCTGATCACGCCGACGACGATTATGGCGTCTTCTTGTCGGTGATGATGGTTTTGGAAAAAGAGTTCGACATGCGCGCGCGGCCGACGCGCGAGTGGCCCGCATGGTATTACTTGACACGGAGCATGCCATCCCTCAACACGCGCGCAAAGGCGTGCGAATGATTTCGGCATGCGGCGCCAGAGACCCCTGTGGGCAATCCATGAACAGGTTGGAGACATATGGTTTTCTCAAGAATTCGGAAAAGCGCCAGCACACGCTTTTTTGAACACGGATGTTGCGAAACCATGTGGTTCCATGTGCTTTCGACATTCGATTTTGAAATCTTTATGGAACCGGAGGTTTTTGACGGATTTCAGCATGCGCTCGACGACGCGCGCGCGTGCACTTCGTCCTGTTTTTTTGCGAGGGATTCTCGCGCCTGTGCGCTTGCAAGGGCGTCCGAACGATTTCGTCATGCGCGCGCGCGAAGCCCATGTGGGATCATTTTCTGAAGATGATGACAAACCTATGGTTGTCTCAAGAAATCGCAAGAACGCGCGCGCAAGTTTTTCTTGAACATCCGTACTGCGTTTTTTTGTATTATGTATACAGCAAAACAACAATGAAAACATGTTTTTTCGGCATTCGTTTTTGACATCTTTTTGATTTCGAAGGTTTCGGACGGATTTTGACATGCGCGCGCGACGACGCGCGCGTGTGATCTTCGTTACTCTTTTTGCAAGGGGTTCTTGACATTTGATGACTTTTGATAACCGAACGAGCGCGCATTTTTTGTGCAGAGGATGGCGGGGGGGGGGGGGTCGATACCGGCCCGGCTGGGATGGTATGTGTTCATTTTCAAGATGGACGATGGGGTAAAATTATGTGTAAATTCCAATACGAAAAAGGGGAACGGATATTCCCGGCTTCTGGAGGGTGGTGGACCCCATTTGTTTAATGAAGAATAGATGGTGTGGAACATGTTGTTTGCAACCTGTGTTGTGTTGCGCAGTGTGTAGTGTTCATTTGTTGTTTAGCAGCCCGTATTGCGCAATATTTGTGGCGCAGTCCTTGTGTTGCAAGTTTATCGTGGTATTACTTGGTTTTGGTATTATCGGTGAAACAGCATATATGATGCACCCTATGATGTGCAATATAACGGGTACAATTTATGTATGTCTGTATGTCTGTATGTCTGTATGCCTGTATGTTTGTAGTCTGTATGGTTGTATGCATGTATGTATGCATTTTGCAGTCTATGCTATGTCGTGCACTCAATGTTGTGCAATATAAGTGGTGCAATCTTTGTGGTGCAACCCACTCTGCTGAACTTGAAGTCGTCCTCTCCATTGCTTGTGCAAGCATCCCACCACCCACCCGCAACTTGGTTTGCAAAACCTCTTAAAACCGACTACGACGACACCGACGACAACGACTAGGACGACACCGACGACGTCTCCGATGACGTCTCCGACGACAGCGACGCCGACGCCGACGACGACGAAGACGACGACGACGACGCCAACGAAGGCGACGACAAGGGAGGAGGAAGAACGACGACAGAGACAACGACGACAACGACGACGACAACGAGGGAGGAGGGAGGACGGCGACGACGCGAACGACGAAGAAGGAGGGAGGACGGCGACGCCGACGACGACATCGACGAGGGAGGAGGGAAGACGACGACGACAACGACGACGACGACGGCGACGAAATAGGAGGGACGACGACGGGACGCCGACGACGGACGACGACGACGACGAGGGAAGAGGAGGAAGGACGACCACGGCGACAACGACGACGGAAACGACCACGACGCCAAAGAGGACGACGACGACGAACACGAGGAAAGACAGAGGACGACGTAGGCGACGACAACGACGACGACGCGGGAGTAGGGAGGAAGGCGACGACGACGACGACGACGACGACGCAAGAGCGCGCGCGCACGCTTTTGTTGAAAATCAATGTTGCGAAACCTTGGGTTTTGTAGGTTATTTGGACACACGATTTTGAAATCCTTCCGAAACCCATGGGCTTGAAGGTTTTCGGCATACGCCCGCGACGACGCGCGCGTTTGCCCTTCGTCCCGTTTTTTGCAGAGGATTCTCCCGACGGCACACGCGCAAGGGCGTTCGACAGATTTCGACATGCGCGCGCGCGAAGCCCGTTTGGTAGCTTTTTAAAATCTTGAAAAACCAATGGTTTTCTTAAGATTTCGCAAGAGCTCGCGCGGAACCTTTTTTAGCAAATCAGTGTTGCGAAACCGTGTGTTTTTGTATGTTTTTCATCGAAGCTCGATTGCGAAATCCTTCCGGCACCGAAGGTTTTTGAAGGATTTCGGCATGCGCGCGCGACGACGCGCGCGTGTGCACTTCGTCCCATTTTTTGCAAGGGATACGTGAAAACATGTTATATTATAACAAACAATGTCACCGCATAGTGTTTTTTTTACAAGGGAACCTCAGGGGGGGAACCTGGTTTGGCTGGGATGATATGATTCCATATTCAGGATGGACGACTGTGCAATATTTATCTATATATATGTATATATATATACATATATATATGTATATATATATATATATATATATATGAAATCGTATTATCCCAGGGGGAAGCGATAAGTCCGGGGGGGGAGGGGGGTAGAATCTATTAGTCTTTTCGAAAGGAGACTATATATATAGAGTGCGATGTATGTTTAACAATACATGTGGTCCTCTTTTTTGTGCAAAGTATGTTGTGCAATCTACGTGGTGCAATCCATGTGGTACAATCGGTGAGGTGCATGGTAACGGCGGTGACGAACGGCGACGGGGCGGAGACGGCGACAACATAGTCGTCAGACCGACGCACAGACCCAGACGATTGGTGGTGGCGACGAGGCGGCGACGGGGCGGCAACGGCGACAGCATAGCTGCCAGACCGACGCACCGGCCCACACGATGGACAGCGAAGAGGAGGCGACGGGGCGGCGATGGCGATAACATAGCAGCCATATTGATGCGCAGGCTCAATACCATAGAAAACAAGATAGAAGCCCTCTTTGCAATCACTGCCTGGGAACAAGTGAGAACCCCTAAGTGCAAGCAAAGTTCTGTTTGAGGAACAAGTAAAACTCCTACGTGTAAGCGCTGTCTTGGCAATTCTGTATCGTTTGTCCTCAGTGCAATCGGCTTAGAGTCAATGGCGTGAGCATACCTCTGCAACAGCAGCGTGCCTCTATCACGCAACACTTCTTGGCGTGGTATGCCAATCAGGAGGTGGCAGGAGCGAGAAACGACACAGCGACGTGTGCCAGGCACGACGAGCCAGGCCAGGAACGAGAGGCACACGCACAGAGGTAGGGGTTTGGAAGGTTTGGCCAGGGAGGGGCGAGGGGGCCTGACGGGAGCGGATCTGGGGACGGCGTTTGGGGCTCGAGGGCGGGGGTCCGGGACCTGCGATCGCGGCGAGCAGAATGCGCCCCAGATTCCAGCATGTTCCGCGGATTTCGGCAGCCTCCATGGGACTCCGTGAGGCCTCGCCAAGGAGCAGTGGGAGGCTTTCCCGCACTTCCGCGAGCGTCGCGCGCTGGGTGCCTCCCCTCGGCGGAGGCTGGTCGCGCACATGCGCGCATTATTCCTTCGCTTCGCGCATCCCGCCAACCCATATTGTACCACCCTTGCCATCAGCCTGTGTGCTCGTGGGCAAGTTATTGGCGGTGGTAGTTTCCCCAATCTGTGGTGTGGAGCTCGCGTGGAGGAGAAACATTCGCGTGGTATATTGAAGGCAACACGGAGTGGGACACACTCACACCCAAGTTTCGGCATCGAAGCCCAACACACGAGCGGCAATTATTTAAAACCTCTTCGGGGGCTGTTGGAGCATCTCGGGGGATCGTTTGGGGTCCTCTCTGGGAGGCATCTGGCGGTTTCCTCGACTCTTGTTGGATCTTGTGGTCCTTTCAGGGCTCGTTTGGGCCACCTGGGGACCTTCTTAGGGCCACGCCGTATCTGGAGAAGCCCATGAAAGCCTGCAAGGGCGATAGCGCCACGATCATCAACAACTAGATGTACATTTGTATACTGTATACATCTATACACATATATATATATATATATATATATATATGTATATTTGGTAGCCCCCCCCACATGATCATACATATTTCTTTTTTTGCTACTCCTCTTCCTCGCGCGCCCTGGGGGGGGAGGGCCTGGGGCTTCCTGGGGCTTCCTGAGGCCTCCTGGCCTTCCCGAGTCTTCCGAAACGCTTCCTGGGGCTTCCCGAGGCCTCCTGGGGCTGCCGAAACACTGCCCTGGTGAAAAACGCTGTGTTTTCCTGATATTCCTGACCTTCCCAGGGATTACCCCTGAGAGAACGTTGTGTTTTCCTGATATTCCTGATATTCCTGACATTTCCAGAGACTACCCAGGCGCCGAGGCCTCCTGGGGCTGCCGAATCATTGCCCTGGTGAAAAAAAACGCTGTGTTTTCCTGATATTCCTGACCTTCCCAGAGATTACCCCTGAGAAAACGCTGTGTTTTCCTGATATTCCTGATATTCCTGACATTTCCAGAGACTACCCAGGCGCCGAGGCCTCCTGGGGCTGCCGAAACACTGCCCTGGTGAAAAACGCTGTGTTTTCCTGATGTTCCTGACCTTCCCAGGGATTACCCCTGAGAAAACGCTGTGTTTTCCTGATATTCCTGATATTCCTGACATTTCCAGAGACTACCCAGGCGCCGAGGCCTCCTGGGGCTGCCGAAACATTGCCCTGGTGAAAAACGCTGTGTTTTCCTGATGTTCCTGACCTTCCCAGGGATTACCCCTGAGAAAACGCTGTGTTTTCCTGATATTCCTGATATTCCTGACATTTCCAGAGACTACCCAGGCGCCGAGGCCTCCTGGGGCTGCCGAAACATTGCCCTGGTGAAAAACGCTGTGTTTTCCTGATATTCCTGACCTTCCCAGGGATTACCACTGAGAAAACGCTGTGTTTGCCTGATGTTCCTGATATTCCTGACATTTCCAGAGACTACCGTGAGCCTGCAGGGTAGTCTCTAGAAATGTCAGGAATATCAGGAATATCAGGAAAACACAGCGTTTTCTCAGGGGTAATCCCTGGGAAGGTCAGGAATATCAGGAAAACACAGCGTTTTCCACCAGGGCAATGTTTCGGCAGCCCCAGGAGGCCTCGGCGCCTGGGTAGTCTCTGGAAATGTTAGGAATATCAAGAAGATAAGGAAAACGCAGCGTTTTCTCAGGGGTAATCCCTGGGAAGGTCAGGAACATCAGGAAAACACAGCGTTTTTCACCAGGGCCATCTCTGGGAAGATCTTGGAAATCTGGAAAATCTGGTAAACGGTATTTTTTCAAGAGCAGGAGGATGATAATCAAATCGTGTAGCTTCAACAGGGCAGCGTTGGCCGTCGGCTGCCCCCCGTCAGTTGTGAACGCAGCTCCCCAATCAGTTCTGCGAGCAGCCTCCTGCTACGAAACATTACTGGCAAAACTAGCTGTGAACGCCGCTCCGCACCTAGTTTTGTGAGTGATGTCTTCCTCCTCACCCTCGTCATGCTCCTCACCCTCCTCTTCTTCCTCCTCCTTCTCCTCCTGCTCCTCCCCATCCTTCCTCCTCCTTCTTTTCTTCACTCAACCCCACCTCTCCGCTTCATGGCGTCGCTCACAAATCTAGTTGCGAACGCAGCTCCGCAACCAGTTTTGCGAGCAGCCTCCTGATAAGAGACATTACTCGCACATCTAAATGTGAACGCCGCTCCACACCTAGTTTTGTGAGTAAGGTGTTGCTCCTCACCTTCGTCATGCTCCTCACCCTCTTCTTCCTCCTCCGACTCCTCCTGCTCCTCCCCCCTTCCTCCTCCTTCGTTTCTTCACTCTACCCCCACCTTTCCGCTTCGTGGCGTCACTCGCAAATCTAGTTATGAACGCAGCTCCACAACCAGTTTTGTGAGCAGCCTCCTGCTACGAAACATTACTCGCAAAACTAGCTGTGAACGCCGCTCCACACCTAGTTTTGTGAGTAAGGTGTTGCTCCTCACCTTCGTCATGCTCCTCACCCTCCTCTTCTTCCTCCTCCTACTCCTCCTGCTCCTCCCCCCTCCTCCTTCTTTTCTTCACTTTACCCCCACCTCCCCGCTTCGTGGCGTCACTCACAAATCTAGTTGTGAACGCAGCTCCCCAATCAGTTCTGCGAGCAGCCTCCTGCTACGAAACATTACTCGCAAAACTAGCTGTGAACGCCGCTCCACACCTAGTTTTGTGAGTGATGTCTTCCTCCTCACCCTCGTCATGCTCCTCACCCTCCTCTTCTTCCTCCTCCTACTCCTCCTGCTCCTCCCCATCCTTCCTCCTCCTTCTTTTCTTCACTCAACCCCACCTCTCCGCTTCATGGCGTCACTCACAAATCTAGTTGCGAACGCAGCTCCGCAACCAGTTTTGCGAGCAGCCTCTTGATAAGAGACATTACTCGCAAAACTAAATGTGAACGCCGCTCCACACCTAGTTTTGTGAGTAATGTGTTCTCCTCACCTTCGTCATGCTCCTCACCCTCCTCTTCTTCCTCCTCATACTCCTCCTGCTCCCCCCCTTCCTCCTCCTTCGTTTCTTCACTCTACCCCCACCTCTCCGCTTCGTGGCGTCACTCGCAAATCTAGTTGTGAACGCAGCTCCACAACCAGTTTTGTGAGCAGCCTCCTGCTACGAAACATTACTCGCAACACTAGCTGTGGACGCCGCTCCACACCTAGTTTTGTGAGTAAGGTGTTGCTCCTCACCTTCGTCATGCTCCTCACCCTCCTCTCCTTCCTCCTCCTACTCCTCCTGCTGCTACGGCTCCTGATCACTCAGCCCCCTCCTCTCCACTTCGAGGCGTTACCCTCCAATCTAATTGCGAATGCAACTCCGCAACAAACCTTGCGAGCAACCTTCCGCTACGAATCATTATTCACAAAACTTGTTGTGAACGCCGCTCCGCAGCTAGGAAGAGGCGGTGGAAAATGGGGGAGGATGTTGCTCAACTATGGCTGGTGCCACTGGAGCTCGGCATTCACCAGATGACGCGGAGGAGGAGGAGAACAAGGGGCTCAATTTTGAGGAGTAGGGCAAATATGGTTTGGAGGAGAAGGTGGAGGAGGAGGTGGTGGAGGGGGAGGAGGAGGAGACGATGAGCAGGAGGACAAACATTGGGGGGAGAAGGATAAGGAGGAGGAGGAAGAGGTGAATGAGGATTCAGAGAAGGAGGAAAAGGAAGAATAGTAGGAGGATTCTGATGAGGAGGACAAACATGAGGGAGAGCTTGAGGAGAATTTAAAGAAGGAGGAGGGGGAGAGAAGCAGGAGGAGGGCAATGAGTTTAAATTTGCGGAATCGGAATAGGAGGAGGACAACATGCCGAAGAGGAGATGGAGGAGGATTCAGAGAAGGAAGATGAAGCGGACAAGGAGGAGGAGGAGGAGGAGGAAGAGGAGGACACGGAATTTGAAAGTGAGAGGGGGTAGGAGGAGGAGAATGATGAGGACAAACATGAGGAATAAGTGGATGAGGATTCATAGAATGAGGAGGACGAGGGGAAGGAGAAGGAAGAGGAGGAGGAAGAGAAGAGTTGCGGCCAATGCATTTGATTTTGAAGCGGAGGGGGAAGACGACAAACATAAGGAGGAAGAGGATGTGGAGGAGGATTGGGAGACGGTAGAGGAGGAAACTGAGGAGGAGGACGAGGAGGACAAGGCGTTTGGTATCGAGGAGGAGGAGGAAGAGGAGGACGAGGAGGAGAGGACAATTATGGGGAGAAGGTGGAGAAAACTGCAAAGAAGAAATATGAGAAAGAGAAAGAGAGGGAGGGGGAGCTTGAGGTTGAGAAGGAGTAGGATGCTGAGGAGGAGGAGGAGGAGGGGCATCATAAACATGAGATGGTGAGATTGGATTGCAATGCGCCGCGAAAGACTGAAGTCGCTTCGCGCTGAAGTGTTTGGATTGCAATCGACGGAATTGCGGTTTGCAACGTAGCAAACCATCATGAAGAAAAACAGGAGGAAGGAACGGGTTATGATGACTGGAGGGATGATGGGAGAATGTGTATGATCATGTGGGGGGGGGGGGGGCGAGCATATATTTATGTTTACATGCGTATACGTATATCGGTATATCTGTATGTATTTATGTATTCATGTATATATATATATATATCCGTGCTGTATTCGGACCTCTTGGTGCGGGCTTGAAACGAAATTGGGACATCATGCGAGGGAAGCTGGCAATCAACATACCATGTTGATAGCTTTCCTGCCTTCTTAAAGGGATTGCCTCATGCTGTGCATTGGGGGCCCTATTGGACCGACTGGCTGTTGCCTAAGGCCGTCTTGAGCAAACTCGCGCGGTTGGGACTGACTTTGGGCTCCTTGCGTCTGCAGTTTTCGAAGATTCGCGTCCTTGTGTCGAGAGCCGAATTTCCAAGAACGGGTGCGGGGGGGGGGGGGGGGGGGGGGCGAAAAGCGGCAGCCGAATTCCTATTCCAATGCATAAAGTTATTCGCAACCATCCTGTGTGTGTGTCTTGTGTGACCCGTCCCCCTGAGCGGCCCTCGCCCCTTTTTCTTCCCCCCGCGGCCGCCAGCAGACTCTTACGTCCTCCCCTCCTCTTGCATGTTGGCCACTTCGCTACAACGGTGTCCCCGTTTAGTTAGCTTCATCCGCCAGCGCAGACGACCCCTGCCTAGCCGTCGACGAAAAAAGTGTATGTGTGTGTGTGTGTGTGTGTTGTGTCCTCGTTTTCAGTCAGCAGCGCCGCGCCCCACCTCGCCTCCTCCTCCTCCTCGTCCTCCTTCCTCTACTCTCCGCGCGCCCCCAATTCGGCACACCACTCACACGTTTCGTGGTCCCAGTGGGGGTTCTGCTACGGTCTCAGGGGGCGCAGACGAATGGCGGCAGCGCGCCTCTTTCGGCACACCCCGCATCCACTTCGTGCCCCCCATGTGGAACTCCACCTGCGGTCTCAGGGGGCTTTGACGCATAGCCTCACCACGCCCTTGTCGGCACACACCTCACACGTTTCGTGGCCCCACAAAGATCTTCACATAATGGCCCAGTGGCTGCGTTCGCATGGCGCCCCCCCGCTCATTCCGGCACACCCCTCATACGTTTCTGGGCCCCTATATGGCCATAGGGAGCTCGGCCGAATCCCCCAGTGGGTGCGTCCACATCTGGTGCCCCCGCCTGTTCTGGCATAGATTTTACACGTTTCGCGGACCCACACGGAGCTCCACTCGGAGCTCCACTCAAGGCTCAAGTGGATGCGTCCACATGCGGTTTCCCCGCCTATTCGAGCTGCAGGGGGAGGGGTTTGGGGAGGGGAAGTACCTCACACGCCGAGTGACCACCAAGGGGTCGGCGGACACGTGCGTAGCTCTCAGTCGAGCGAAATGGGGAAGCATGCAGTGTCAAGATCTTGCCGTGTACACTGCCATGTGTTCCTTTTGTGATGGTGATCCCCAAAATGAGAACGCTGTGCGCTGCTCTCTGCCTCCTGCCACATTCACATCATCATCCAGAAGGCAGCGCTCATTTAGTTGTCAGGAGACATCAGGACGTAAACAGTGCTGGAGGTTGCCGAATCAATGACCTTTCAGAGGCCTCTCACCGGCTTCCCCCATGAATTCCCTCAGTATAGGGCGCAGACCAGCGAGACGGGGATATACGTACACTGTATGCCGTGTGCTGCACGCCTCTGCGCGGAATGGACCTCTAATCGCCTCGAGTGGATCTTCAGGAGGGCCCTCAAGAGGATGCTGGAAGATGGTTGAGGACGATGCAGCGCCGTCAACCCGTGGTCGAGGCTTTAAGGACGGTGTGGGTCTGCTAAATAGCACCGTCCATATATGGCGACCGCCTGCCACCCCCAACGTCGAAGAGCTGTGCTTTTGCACGCCTGATGCCTCCACAGCGACGGCTGATGCCCTCCGCGGGGAGGAGAGTTTACAAGCTCACGTGTTTACTTGAGGCTTTGGGTGAACAAGTACAGGGCGTGAAGAGTAACGTGCCTGCATTGTTTCACCGAACAGTTCGCCATCGCGAAGCGACCCTTACCTACGACAGGAGGCGTATGGACAGGGCAGGCGGGATGGAGGAAGGTAGACAGTGGAGGTGGTCACGGAGAGGCGGAAGGAAAACATCGAGGGGATGGGGTATTTGATTGTTCAGTCCCTTGAAAGTTTTGAAGAGTCTTGATAGTCATCAGAACAGGCACGTCTTTCGTCACCACCGCACTTGCCACCCACATCAAGCCAATGTTATGACCAGCCAGCGTCATCCCCTTCATAACATCAGGGTTGCCACCATATGGACCTCCTCCTATCCGCCAGGACGTTACCATTGTCATTATAGTTTTTAGTTTTTTGTATACGAATGAATTTAGACACACATTAACATCTCACTCATCATCATCTTCTTAATCATCATCATCATTCTCATCATCATCACCATCATCATCATCATCATCACCGTCATCACCACCATCATCATCACCAAGCCCTACTACTACTACTACTACTACTACTACTACTACTACTACTACTACTACTACTACTACTACTACTACTACTACTACTACTACTACTACTACTACTACTACTACTACTACTACTACTACTACTACTACTACTACTACTACTACTACTACTACTACTACTACTACTACTACTACTACTACTACTACTACTACTACTACTACTACTACTACTACTACTACTACTACTACTACTACTACTACTACTACTACTACTACTACTACTACTACTACTACCTACTACTACTACTACTACTACTACTACTACTACTACTACTACTACTACTACTACTACTACTCTACTACTACTACTACTGTCCTTATTCCTTTAGAATATACTCCTACTCCCCCCTCAGGCCGGCCATTAGGGGCCGCATCCGGGGGGTCCCATCCTAACCTGTAAAACAATACAAAATCAACATTTTTCATATTTTTTCCTCTCGACATGGACGTCTTGTCGTCCACGGCGATAATCCATTGCAAAAAATAACACAAAGAGCACACGCGCGCGTTCATGTCAGAATCCTACCGAACACCTTGTGTTTGCAAGCATTTCAACACAAAAACATCAAAAACCCAATGCTTTTTCACAAAAATTGTACAAATTTCCCGCCCGGGCTCTCTTGCTGAAATCATAGGAAAACCATAGGAATCTTAAGAATTCGTCAAATCCAGCGATTTCGCGTCATCGCGCGGTGCACTCGCGATGCTCTGTCATGCACCCAGGCCGCGAATCCTGTGCAAAAAATACCACAAAGAGCACACTCGCGCGTTCATGTCAGAATCCTACCGAACGCCGTGTGTTTGCAAGCATTTCAACATAAAAACATCAAAAACCCAATGCTTTTTCACAAAAATGCTTTGGGGTGTCCTGTCAGACCGTCGGGCTTCCTCCGGCCACCTCTGGCTTCCTGCGGTGTACCGGGCCATTCTCGACTCGTCTGGCAATGCGTGCGCGGCATTCAACACGCGCTCGCCAGTTCCCGTCGGCAACCGCCATCGCGGCCGCATCAGCTGTACCAAACCGGCTGGCCGGTGTGACTTCGGCCCCCAGTTGTGCCAGCTTTGCTTCTTATGTTGTGGGAGGGCGGGTGGGACTGGGCATGCCATGCTTGACTCGCTCGAGCTGGCTAGCTTGACTCCTACTCCTACTCCTACTCCTACTCTACTCCTACTCCTTACTCTACTCCTACTCCTACTACTACTACCTACTACTAAACTACTTTACTACGACTACTACTACTACTACTACTACTACTACTACTACTACTAGTACTACTACTACTACTACTACTACTACTACTACTACTGCTACTGCCTCTACTACTACTACTACTACTACTCCTACTACTACTACTCCTACTACTACTACTCCTACTACTACTACTACTACTATTATTTCTTCTACTACTACTACTACTACTACTACTACTACTACTACTGTCACCATCTTCATTATCAGCAGCGGCATCATCATCAACATCATCAATGACATAGGCACCATCATAATCACCATCATCACAATAAGCATCATCACCATCATCATGACCACCATCATCATCAGCATCATCATCATCATCACCTCCATCATTGATAATCATCTTCTTCATCGTCTTCGTTGTCGTCGTCATAATGACCATCACAACATCATTACCATCATCACCACCACCGTCACCACCATCACCAGCACCATCACCATCACCATACCATCACCATCACCATCACCATCACCATCACCATCACCATCACCATCACCATCACCATCACCATCACCATCACCATCACCATCACCATCACCATCACCATCACCGTCACCGTCACCATCACCATCACCATCACCATCACCATCACCATCACCATCACCATCACCACCATCACCATCACCATCACCATCACCATCACCATCACCATCACCATCACCATCACCATCACCATCACATCATCACCATCACCATCGCCACATGCCATCACCATAACCATCACCATCACCATCACCATCACCATCACCATCACCATCACCATCACCATCACCATCACCATCACCATCACCATCACCATCACCATCACCATCATCACCATCACATCACCATCACCATACCATCCCATCACCATCATTCATCATTCATCACATCATCACCATTCACCATTCACCATCACCATACCACCATCACCATTACCATTACCATTCACCATTACCATCTACCATTACCATTACCATTACCATTACCATGACATTATCACTCACCATCATCATCACCATCATCAATCACATCACCATCATCACCATCACCATCACCATCACCATCAACATCACCATCACCATCACCATCACCATCACCATCACCATCACATCACCATCACCATCACCATCACCATCACCACCATCACCATCACCATCACCACCATCACCATCACCATCACCATCACCATCACCATCACCATCACCATCACCATCACCATCATCATCATCAGCAGCAGCAGCAGCAGCATCATCATCATCACCATCAGTGCTACGTTCGTTGCTCGGAGGTGCCAGCAACGGCTTCCAGGGCACGAGAGAGTCTGATGCCTTTCCTCGTCCCGCTGGCTTCGGAAATAAGGCCTCCTCGCGTTTCTTTTAAATGGCATGGAGTTTTCGTGCAGTGACAGATGGAGCATATGATGTCGAGCCATTCTGGTCCCAGCCGAATTGCATTCGATACACTATCAAAGTCAGGCTTTTTGCCGTCCGCGGATTTTCCAACTTCGCTTCCATCCCTGAGCTTTCTACGCCATTTTGTGTACACCCACTGCATCATTCCGGCCTGCTCGCGTGTGTCGAGGATTTAGAACGGCACATCGAGCCCAGTTGTGATTCATGGGTTGCATGTCACGCTTGTTTTTTTCGTTGCATTCTGCATCACATACTGTGTGGCATATGCCATGCGCCAGTGACCAGTCTCCGCTGGACTAGTACGCGTCCTGCACCGTACGCTGTCTTGGGTATGCTGGAACTTGTATGATGAACACGCGGGGCACGTGCGGTTATATTATCGAAAGCAGTGCCTCGCAGTCTGCGGAGCATTTCGAGCCGACGTTGCTGTGTCGAGATTAGGGTGTCTTGCGGACAGTCAGAGGAAGACATTTCCACAACAGTTCCCATAGGGAAACGGAGGAGGATGAGAGCAGGGGTAGGGACGAGATGACAGAGTTGCGATGGGGGATTTGATGGGCAAGGAAACGCAACAACGGAAACTCTGAGGGAACGGGGTGAAGTGGTGGGATGGATGAAGGGATGGCCGGACAGGCATTGTGCTTGTTTTGCACGGGATGGAAACGGTCCAGGGGTGGTGGGGATTTGGAGATTTATCAAGGAGCGAACCCTTTGCCTGATCCGCTCTTCCTTGTCCTCCTTGTCCGCCTAGTTGTTCTTCTTCCTCGAAGTTGTCGGGCCCGATTGCGCCCCACTGGGAGCCAATCCGTGCAGTGGTTCCAGTGTCTTGCCCCTGCAGGGATCGATCTGTGCCCCACCCATCACCACCCCAGACATGACTGGGCACGTCCATCAGGTCCTGAATGGGATACCTCACTCTCTTGAGGAGGACGAGGATGAAGAGAAAGAGGAGGATGAGGCGGATGAAGAATACGAGAGGAGGAGGGGAGAAGCATGAGGAGGAGGAGGAGGCGGAGGAGGAGGAGGAGGAGGGGAAGAGGGATGAGGAGCATGATTATCAGGAACAGGGGTAATAGGAACACGATGGGACCAGATTGAGGAGATCTATGAGAGTCGGCAGGGTGGATGAATGGAGGGAAGGGAGGGTGAGAGAGCGATAAACCTCTGCCAGCACCGTCAAACTCATGAGGGCTTGGCTCGAGAACATCTACCAGGCGGAGGAGGAGGCGTCCACCCTCTTCCCGGACGAGGCCGAATAGTTCGGGTTGGAGGCCGACGCGCTCGTGGAGCTTCACCTCGAGAACGCATACGGCAGATTCTACCGGTCAGGCGCTCTCCGCGCCGCCTCCGCGTGCTCCCCACGCGTGGCCGCGCTGGCCGCGGCCCAAAGGAGGCACGGCGCTGTTGGGCTGTGGCAGCGAGTTGCGGAGGTCGCGATGGCAGCCGACGAAACGTGGAGCGGAGGATTCCAGGGGTCGCCGCTGGCGCAGGTCATTTGGAGGGTGCCTTCGTGGAGCTGCCATGCGAAAGCCCAGTCCACATGGGGCGCCGCCGACGACACCTACCTAGTCGGCGTGGTGCGCGGTATCATCGACGCGTGGCCCGCGCTGGAGGAGACGCTGGCCAGGCATGGGCACAGACTGGCAGCTAGGAAGTCTCGCGTCCTTATGCCGGCCTGGGACGCTGCCGAGAGACGGGGCGAGGTGCGCGTCGATCCAGTTTTGGCCGAGTTCTGCACATGCGTGCACAGGTCCACGGGTGGACTGTTCATGCTTGGGTCAGCAGCGCAGTTTAAGTTCGAGACCTTCCTCGGCTCGTATGCCTCAGTCGCGGCCCGGCAAGGACACGCGTCGACTCTCCCAGCTCGCACTTGGCCTCCCTGCGTGCCATCCACGGTGGGGGCGCGCGTGCACGACGAGGCGGACCAGGCCGTCAGGACGATCATGCAGCAGTCGGCCTCGAAAGCCCTGGAGGAGGACCTGCGCCCGTGCGCGTGGCAGCACCTCGAGGCGCACGCGCGCCTGCTGTCTGAGGAGTACGCGCAGACCCGTGAGGAGCTGTTTGGGGCCAGCATGGACGAACACGTCAAGCAGCAGGCCGCCCTCCCCAGCTCACTCTGCGGCCACTCCCCTGCCGTCGGAGCTGCGCGCAGGAGCAGCTTTCCACTCGGCTGAGTCCGCGCACCGGAAGCGGCTGGCCGCAGAGCTGGGCGGGCCGAGCGTGGAGGATGCCACAGCAGCCGACGAAGCTACAGAAGTGCTGCGCGCCGCCAAAGTCGAGGTACGGCGGCCGCGCGGCGCCGTTACGACGAGGGGGTGCGGGCGCAGGACGCTCTAGCTCCCGCCACGTTCGCGTTCCCGCACCCGGCTGCTCCGAACTCCTCCGCCGACGTTCCTGGCCCGGCCGTGCCGGCCAATGAGGCTGAGCACGTCGGCTCATGCTCCCGTGATCGTCGACGCGACTACGAGCCAGCCATGCGAGGAATCGATGCGCTGCGTGCCACTGACCTGCACGCTGTCATGCCGCTGCATGTTGTCGTCTGGCGGCGAGGGCAGCGGCGTCCTCTGGAGTACGGCGCCCGCCCGGCCATGGCCGCCCGCGCCAGGCTGGGCCTTACTGCCCCGCCCATGCGTTTCCTGGCTTGCTGTATTCCACTCGACGATTCTCGCCATCACCCCAGCCTTTGCCCAAAGGGCGACACGGGCCGCCAGAGAGGCCACAGCGGGGTCGACGCCGCCCTCCGGAGGCACGCGGCGTGCACGGGAGCCTTCGCCGACGCTGAGCACCACGTCCCCGAGCTGTACATTCAGAAGGTGAACGGGGATGTCGAGGAGAGGATCGTCGCGCTTCGTCGTTGCGCGGCCCGCGCCCAGTCAGCATTCTCTACTTGACGTTGATGTCCGCTCTCCATCGCCAGCAAGCTTAAACGCCAGCACCTGCTGCCTGACGTTGCTGCACGCAACGGCGAAAAGGCTATCAGCGCTCCACCACGGCCTTTCCGTCGCGCCATTCGCCGTGGAGATTTCCGGGGCCGCGTGGGCCCCGCCGCCTTGCACGCCCTCGCTGCGATGCACAGGGCCAGCTGCGACTGCGGGAAGCTGTGGCCGGGCACGGTCCGGGCCTCGGCGCTCCACCTGCGCGCTGCGCGGGCCGATCTAAAGCCGCGGTCGTGCACGGCGCGGCGCGACAGGCGCTGACCGCGATCGGAAACAGGTCGATCCAAGCCCTGGGCTGGGTCGGCCTGAAGGCCCCGCGTGTGGCGCGCGCTGGCGCCAGAGCAGCTTGAGAGGGCGGCGGATTTGGCGGGTGAGGGGGCAGCAGCCGTGCTCGTCCTGGCAGGCGGCAGACTGGTGCGCGCAGGGGCGTTCGAGAGGGGGGAGGGAGGGAGGGAGAGTGACTGACGAGGAGGAAATGCACGCGGAGGATGACAATGCACACGAACAGGAGCGCGGAGAAAGGCGATGAGGAAGCAGAGGCGGGTAATGTCAGCTTGTGAATATCAAGGAGGCCCACGCCCCCGGGGCTGATGAATGGATCCCGCCGGGCGCGAAACAATTTTTTCATCGCTCGCGCCAAGGGGTCGTCGCGGGCGCCGCCGAGGGGATCGTGTACCCCCCTGCACGGCAGCCTCAAAACGATTGCCTTTCGTATAGAAATTGTTATGGGGATCGTATACGTCCGAGGCGAAGTTTTTCCCCTTATCAGGCTGACAACTGACGCGCCACAGTCGTCGTCGTCGTCGTCGTCGTCGTCGTCGTCGTCGTCGTCGTCGTCGTCGTCGTCGTCGTCGTCGTGGTCGCCCTCGCCGTCGCCGTCGCCGCCGCCGCCGCCGTCGCCGTCGTCGTCGTCGTCGTCGTCGTCGTCGTCGTCGTCGTCGTCGTCGTCGTCGTCGTCGTCGTCTTCGTCGCCGCCGCCGCCGCCGCCGCTGTCGTCGTCGTGGTCCGCGGGCCCAGTCGTCGATTTGCGCGCCCACTCAGCACCCTCCTTCCCCCTGGGGCATCCGCAGTGTGTCGTCGTCGCCGTCGTCGTCGTCGTCAGAATTGTCATCGTCGTCGTGCCGTCGTCGTCGTCGTCGTCGTCGTCGTCGTCGTCGTCGTCGTCGTCGTCGTCGTCGTCGTCGTCGTCGTCTTCCTCGTCGTCGTGGACGACCACAGCGGGCCTGCGCAGCACCCCCCTTCCCCCCCCATGGGGCATCCGCAGCAGGCCATGCGTCGTCGCCGTGATCGTTGCCGACATCTCCGCGTCGTCGTCGTCGTCGTCGTCGTCGTCGACTAGCACAGCGTGCGAGCATGTGCAGCCCCCCTTCCCCCCCCATGGGGCATCCGCAGCGCGTCGTCGTCGTCGTCGTCGTCGTCGTCGTCGTCGTCGTCGTCGTCGTCCGCCGTCGTCGTCGTCGTCGTCGTCGTCGTCGTCGTCGTCGTCGTCGTCGTCGTCGGATACTATAGTGGGGGGGGGGCGGGGGAGGAAAAGGAGGAGGCCTTTCCGTCTGTTTTTGGCGCTTCTCCCCCCTGGTCCTTCTTTCGTGTATAGCCATGTTGGCACGTCGCCGCCAGCTGAGGCGCCTTTTCCCCCGTCTTCGTTTTCCTTCGTGTTTGCAGGCATTTTGGCCCAACCGCGCCGCTATAGCGGAGACCCTGTTGTTACCCTCCGCTGAGGCGGCGCCGCTTGTGTCGCGCCTGTCGCCTCCCCGCTCTCGGCCGGGTGTCGGCGTCAATCACCGGCGCCGCCGCCGTGCGTTTCCATTTGGCGGGCGCCCCCCCCCGCGATTTGCCCGAACAGGGGATTTTTTTCATCATGCGCCCCGCTTGTCCTTGTTAGCCACAAGTTGATACGTATTAGGAGAAGCGGAAGGGTGAGGACTGTCCATTGTGGCTGTGGTGTCCTGACATGCCCGTGCCGCCAACAGGTGTTCCAGCGGCTACTTTGCCCCTTCGAGATAGCAGCATACCTCCTCGTTGTAGTGGTGAGAATGCTACTAATAACGAGGAGGTACGCAATGTCGGTGATGTTGTTCTTGAAGATGGAGATGGGGATGAGAAGGGTGATGATGATGGTGGTGGTGATGCTGATGGTATACATTATGAAGATCTGCGCCTGATTCCCCGTGTGCGCCACCCCAACGGCGAGCGCGGCGCGACAATCGAGGGGAGAGTATAGAACAGTAAGACGTGGGCCGTTGAAAAGCGATGATGGGGCGCATGGGAGCAAATGGGGAGATGAGTAGGATTAGGGGATGGACGAGTCAGGCGATCACGAATTTGGTTGGGTTGTGTGTGGTGGTGGGGGGGGGGAAGAAGGGGGAAGTTGAAGAAGAGGAGGTGTGAAAAGGGAAAGGGAGCCAAGGCGGATGTGGCAGAAAATACGAGGCAAAGAGGAACTCAGGGAGGACGTTGGGGATGAGGGAGAGGCGCAGGATGAGGAGGAGGAGGGGGGGAGGAGGAAGTGGAGGAAGAGGAAAGGGAAGATGAGGAAGAACATGAGGGAACAGGAGGAGGAAGAGGAGGGGGAGGAGGAGGAGGAGGAGGAGGAGGAGGAGGAGGAGGAGGAGGAGGAGGAGGAGAGGAGGAGGAGGAGGGAGGAGGGAGGAGGGAGGAGGGATGAGGGAGGAGAGGAGGAGGAGGAGGAGGAGGAGGAGGAGGAGGAGGAGGAGGGAATGGATGCTGCTGCTGCTGCTGCTGCTGCTGATGATGATGATGATGATGATGATGATGATGATGATGATGATTGATGATGATGATGATGATGATGATGATACTGATGATGATTATGCTGATGCTGATGCTGATGCTGATGATGATGATAATGATGATGATGATGATGATGATGATGATGGTGGTGGTGGTGGTGGGTGGATGATGATGATGATGATGAGATGATGATGATGATGATGATGATGATGAGATGATGATGATGATGATGATGATGATGATGATGATGATGATGATGATGATGATGCATGCTGCTGATGATGTGATGATGATGATGATGATGATGATGATGATGATGATGATGATGAGATGAGGAGGAGGAGGAGGAGGAGGAGGAGGAGGAGGAGAAGGAGGACGGAGGACGGAGGAGGAGGAGGAGGAGGAAGAGGACGAGGAGGATGAGGAGGAGAACGAGGAGGAGGAGGAGGAGGAGGAGGAGGAGGAGGAGGAGGAGGAGGAGGAGGGGATGGAGGAGGATAAGGAGGAGAATGGGGATAAGGTTGAGGAGGCGGAGGTGGTTGATGATGATGAAGGGGGGGGTGAGGAGGAGCATGAGGAGGAGGCTGAGGAGGACGCGGAACAGGATGCGGGAAGACATGAGGGAGGACAGTAAGAACAGACTAGTGGGTCGAATGATGCAGGGAGGGAGGGAGCGGGGGGGTGGACAGAGTGGAGGGAGGGAGCGAGGAGGGTCCGCTGTTGCGCTCGTGGTTCTTTCGGTGGCAGGGGGCGGCCGAAACGAAGAGGCGGAGGAGGCGGAAGGGGCCAAATGACCATTTTGTTGGTATTCTCGTACCTCGTCTCTTTCTCTTCTCGTGCTCATCCGCCTGGGTCGCGTCGGCGCGAGGCCGCTCCAGGGCTCCCTGCAGACGTCCTCCTGGCGCGCATCCGCCTCGCCCGGGAGTTGGGACGTCAATGTGCGCAACGATATGCACCTCCCTCGTGCTCCTCGAGTGTTCCTTTCCACCTCCACGATCCCCTTTCCCTGCCCTTCCCCCGTTCCAAGGGGAAGAAGATATTTTGTGCATGGTGGTCAGTGCATGGGCATAGGGAGCACACGCGAGCGAACAATCGTCAGGCATGAAAGTCATTTGCCAATCACCATGAGATGCGCGAACAAGATTTGGTCATCTAAGGATCTTGTATTCCAGCTCTAGCCGAACACGAACGACCAGCTAATCTTGCAAACAGATCGCAGATAACATCATCTTGCCCATTAGGTCGCCCAACCACCCCGCACATCTGCCGAAACATTTCATATGCGAAGCAGGCCAGGCACTCACTCGCGACAAATATACATCATAGCCACCAGCCACGACGTGGCAAAGGTGCTCCCGACTGCGTGCACATACTTGGTATGAAACTTGAGGTTTGGCTGCCCCACCGCCCTATGATATACCCATGGCGACAACTGCAGCACAGGAACCTCCCAGGCAACCCGAGTCGAAAACGGCAACGCCATTGCAAGACGAAATGCCCGCGCACTGAAGCGAAATCCCGCGGAGCCAGCATCTTCGCAAACACATTGATTCGGCCTTTACAACTGCCCCATCACGCTCAGGATTATTTACTGGAGCGGAGTCTTTGCATGTACTTGGGAATCGGAAAGCTGGCTTCGCCAATTGCCGAGGGGTGTTTCGCATGTGAATGCTTAAGTGGTCAGGCGCACTATCGCCATTGGGAGAACCACAGTGCAACCAATCGGCATGAACACTGGCTAACGAGGCACTTCGCCACCCATCAACACTTATTGATGCTTCGCGTCTCCCCACCAGCCCATTCAGAAACGATGCCGATGAGACTTTCTGGCGTGAGGGGATCGAAGGAGGGGATATGGATGCGGAGGATAACGAGGAGGAGCAGGGGCAGGAGGAGGAGGAGGACCAGGAGGAGTAGGAAAAAGAGGACCAGGAGGAGGAGGTGGAGGAGGAGGAGGAATAGGAACAAGAGGAGGAGGATGAGGGGTGAGGGGTGAGGGATGAGGGATGAGGGATGAGGGATGAGGGATGAGGGATGATGATGATGATGATGATGATGATGATGATGATGATGATGATGATGATGATGATGAGGATGATGATGATGATGAGGATGATGATGATGATGATGATGATGATGCTGATGATGATGATGATGATGATGATGATGATGATGATGAAGAAGAAGAAGAATAATAATAAGTTGATTTGGGTCTCCCCAACCCTCTCTCACCGCCGCTGCCGCTGCGCTTTGCCGCCGCTTGCTGGTCATTGGCGTAGGTCTTTGATCTTGCACAATCTCGTTTGGCTGCGAGTCGGTGAAAAGCGGTGCGCGCGCCTTCCTCTTTGCGCGCGCGTATCTACACATTTAATTCACCTACCGTAGCTACTGTTTAAGGGGTTACTGTTCAGGAGCCATGCCAACCATGAGTGTTCCAACCACTGACGATGCATACATCATAACAAAACAAGACAACTTACAATTGGATTTGTCCGAGTATATCGTGGTTCTGGCAAGTAACTGGTTATCCTCCGATGGCTCTGGTTCTGTTCAAGACAATATAACTTGTCAGCCAAGCACGCGGCGGAATACAATCAATGATGCCAGTAGGAATGCCTGTAGTTCGTGTGCCGAACCATGACCCCAATAGTTCGACGCAGAACCAGGAAATGGATGTCGATCGCGAGTTCTCTGCTCTCATCGATTTGGAAGTTCGCGCGCTCAGTTTTCCATTGCAAGCCAGTGTGCGGCATTTCGCGAGCGAGGCTACAGGTTTAACCGGTGGTCCCGTAACGGATCGCGTTTTGACTCACGGAGAAGGCGTGGGGATTCGGTGGGGCGGTAAATCTTTTCTTTGGTATCGCGCTTGTCTTCGAGAATGCAGCTCTCGTGAGGATCTTCCAGTCGCCAGTTGATGGAAACAGCCCCCGGGAACTCGACTTAGTCTAGAGTTCATGGATCCGACTGGGGATGTTCCGTTCACAACGAAGCCAAGAGGGCAGATTAACGATAGCGTGGAAATAGATGAGGCATCAATGCTGGCCCGTCTCAACCGAGGGCCATGCAGTGGTGTCTCATCATGCCGTCATCCAAGAGGGGGAAGACATTTACCCCGTGCCTCCTCCCCCACGGTCACTGATGCCCTCGAGACTAGTGCATCGTGGCTCGCCTGTGTTAAGTAGGTCGTGCCAGGTCGAGGGGTGGCGCGGGTTTTGCTAGTCCTTTTCGCAATTCGTCGAATGGTATGCGGTCGATTCTGACTGCCTGTTGGGCCTGCGCATCCAATGGCCCGATGGCGGGTGAAAATCGGTGCCCTGGGAAGGCCCGCGCAGAAAACGGTCCTTATCGGAGGCCAGTGTGTGGGGCATGCGTGCTGTTTCACGTGCAAGCGATGTAATGTACATTGGCTTTGTAACGGTATTGTAGATTGTACCGGGCACAACTTCGAGTGCCTCAAGAAAATGGCGCGGCAACAGAACTAATTTGAAAGGGCAGCAGCGAAGGAGAAACTCCTAGCGAATAAACGGCTGCTCAGATTGCTGCTCAGATGGATCGGTGGAGACAAAGTTACGAATCTTAGAAGAGCGAAACCGCTGAGTCTGCGAAGTTGGTAACCATGGAAAACGGATTTCTGCCGCGGGTCCAATGGGCCGCGTCTGCTTCCGAGCGTAGGGTGGCGACAGTTCTTCAAGGGGGAACAGCTCGGGCTGCGCGTGTAGCGCAGCAGGGAAAACATATAGCTAGTTTTATAGGATTTCAGCCGGCGTGTCTCAGGGGGGCAGATCGTCCTCGATGAAGCGAGGCATATCACAGAGGATATGATCAGTCACGAAAGTGCATTTCAATTGGAACTCGCTCAGGGAAGAGAGGAGAGGCAGGGGGTAGTGCCCTCGATCTAGGTTCAACCTGGGGTGATGGACGCTGCGCCCCGTCCTTGCAAGTCGGATGAGTTTCCTATGGGACAGGCTCTAGGGCTTAGCCTTTAGAGTCGTCCCAGGAGTGTTCGGCCTCCTTTCCCAGGTGGCCCTGCCGCTGACCCGACTCAGTCGGTTGGCCGCGGGGAGGGGAAGGTCCCGGAGAATGTTGAGCGTCCTCGGCTGCCGCGGGCATCTTGGGGTGGGGGGCGGGTTGCCGCTGGGGGAGAGCGATTTTTGTGTGTCGATCTGGGGGGGGGGCTGCGCCCAGCGTGGCGCGCCGTGTCGCGACGCCGGCGCCGAGAGATGCATTTTTCACCCCGAAGGCCGAGGCTGAGGCCGACGCCGACAAGCGGCGGCATAACGGGGGCGAGAGACAGAGTTGCGCGCCAGTTGGAGGCCGGCGCGGCCAAACCCGCCGTCGTCGAGGCGCAGGATGAGACCCTGTATCGAATTCGCATGGGAGAGGAATGAGCTGGTGGAAATATCAGGGCAAATGGACCAAATACCTCCGAAGCTTATCCGTTCGCCGTCGCAGCGACGTGAGGCCAGGGAGTTGAAGGCCTCCGCGGCTCTGGAAGGGATTTTGGGTGAGGTTCCCCCGTTTCATTGGCGCCATCATCGCAGTCCTTG
>CAUYUJ010021219.1:10000-50000 GCA_963575745.1 Prorocentrum cordatum | reverse complement strand
AACTGCGGCGTGGCGATGCAGGGCGTCCATGTGGACCCCGCTGCGTGCATTTTTTCCCCAACCCTCCTTGGTTGGTTATTCGTTTTGAATAGAGGGGTGTGGTTGCGTCCTGCTCTGGCCCCCCCTGTGGTCGCCGTCCCTGGGGGGCTGCGATTTGCGAAACTGTCGCCACTTTCGAGGGCTGCTGGTGGGTCCTGCGGAGTGAGGCGCCGCGCGGATCTGAGCAATACCTCGCCGTGCGGGAGGGGGGCTGCGATCTGGGAAACTGTCGCCACTTTCGAGGGCTGCTGGTGGGTCCTGCGGGGCGAGGCACCGCGCGGACCTGAGCGGGACCTCGCCGTCGCTGGGGGGCTGCGATCTGCGAACCTGTCGCCACTTTCGAGGGCTGCTGGTGGGTCCTGCGGAGTGAGGCAAAGCGCGGATCTGAGCGAGACCTCGCCGTCCTTGGGGGGCTGCGATCTGCGAAACTGTCGCCACTTTCGAGGGCTGCTGGTGGGTCCTGCGGAGTGAGGCACCGCGCGGACCTGAGCGGGACCTCGCCGTGAGGGGGGCTGCGATCGGCGAACGCGTTTTCGCTGGTGGGTCCTGCGGAGTGAGGCACCGCGCGAGGGACCTCGCCGTCCCTGGGGGGCTGCGATCTGCGAACTGTCGCCACTTTCGAGGGCTGCGGTGGGGTGCGGAGTGAGGCACCGCGCGGATTGAGCAAGACCTCGCCGTGCTGGGGGGCTGCGATCTGCGAAACTGTCGCCACTTTCGAGGGCTGCTGGTGGGCCCAGCGGAGTGAGGCACCGCGCGGATCTGAGCAAGACCTCGCCGTGCCTGGGGGGCCGCGATCTGCGAAACTGTCGCCACTTTCGAGGGCTGCTGGTGGGTCCTGCGGAGTGAGGCACCGCGCGGATCTGAGCAAGACCTCGCCGTGCTGGGGGGGCTGCGATCTGCGAACTGTCGCCACTTTCGAGGGCTGCTGGTGGGCCCTGCGGAGTGAGGCACCGCGCGGGTCTGAGCGGGACCTCGCCGTGCCTGGGGGTCCGCGATCTGCGAAACTGTCGCCACTTTCGAGGGCTGCTGGTGGGTCCTGCGAAGTGAGGCGCCGCGCGGCTGAGCAAGACCTCGCCGTGCCTGGGGGGCTGCGATCTGCGAAACTGTCGCCACTTTCGAGGGCTGCTGGTGGTCCGCGGAGTGAGGCACCGCGCGGACCTGAGCGGGACCTCGCCGTGCCTGGGGGGGCTGCGATCTGCGAAATTGTCGCCACTTTCGAGGGCTGCTGGTGGGTCCTGCGGAGTGAGGCACCGCGCGGATCTGAGCAAGCCTCGCCGTGCCTGGGGGGCTGCGATCTGCGAAAAAACTGTCGCCACTTTCGAGGGCTGCTGGTGGGTCCTGCGGAGTGAGGCACCGCGCGGACCTGAGCGGGACCTCGCCGTGCCTGGGGGGCTGCGATCTGCGAAACTGTCGCCGCGTTCGAGGGCTGCTGGTGGGTCCTGCGGAGTGAGGCACCGCGCGGACCTGAGCGAGACCTCGCTGTGCCTGGGGGGCTGCGATCTGCGAAACTGTCGCCACTTTCGAGGGCTGCTGGTGGGCCCTGCGGAGTGAGGCACCGCGCGGATCTGAGCAAAACCTCGCCGTGCCTGGGGGCTGCGATCTGCGGAACTGTCGCCGCTTTCGAGGGCTGCCTGGGCGGCCAGCATAGCGATCTGCGGAACCGTCGCCACGTTCGAAGGCTGCCGGCGGGTCCAGCGGAGTGAGGCACTTCGCAGATCTGAGCGGGACCTCGCCGTGCCTGGGGGGTGCGATCTGCGAAACTGGCGCCACTTTCGAGGGCTGCTGGTGGGTCCAACGGGGTGAGGCACCGTGCAGATCTGAGCGGACCTTGCCGTCCCTGAGGGACTGCGATCTGCGGAACTGTCGCCACTTTCGAGGGCTGCTGGTGGGTCCTGCGGAGTGAGGCACCGCGCAGATCTGGGCGGGACCTCGCCGTGCCTGGGGGGCTGCGATCTGCGAAATTGTCACCACTTTCGAAGGCTGCTGGTGGGTCCAGCGGAGTGAGGCACCGCGCAGATCTGAGCGGGGCCTCGCCGTCCTTGGGGGGAGGCGAACTGCGAACCCGTCGCAAGTTCCGAAGGCTGGTGGCGGGTCCAGCGGAGTGAGGCACCAGGCAGATCTGAGCGAGACATCGCAATCCTTGGGGGCTGCGAGCTTCACGAATGCCGCTCGCAGAGGTATATGCGCCCATGTCACGTCATCACCTCCGTAGAACGTCTCCCAAGCTACTCATGCCCCGCATTGCGCAGGAGTGGATTACGTCGCCAGGGTAATTTCCTTCCCCCCAACCATCCTGTGGTGTTGGGTCCTCGTTTTGAAGGGACGTCGCCCCGCGTTCCTCTCCTCTCCTCCTCCTCCCTCCTCCCTCCCCCCCCTCCCGCCATCGCATTTCGGCGCGCCCCTCGCACGTTTCGTGGCCCCATAGGGAGCTCCACCGAAGGTCCCAGTAGGTGTGCCCGCATGCGTCCTGCACACCCATCTCGGCGCACCCCTCGCACGTTTCGTGGCCCCATACAGAGGTCCACCAAAGGTCCCAGTGGGTGTGCCCGCATGCGTCCCGCACGTTCATTTCGGCACACCCTTCGCACGTTTCGCGGCCCCATAGGGAGCTCCACCGAAGGTCCCAGTGGGTGTGCCCGCATGCGTCCCGCACACCCAGTTCGGCACACCCCCTGCACGTTTCGTGGACCCGTAGGGAGCTCCACCGAAGGTCCCAGTGGGTGTGCCCGCATGCGTGCCGCACCCCCATTTCGGTACATCCCTCACACGTTTCGTGGCCCCATAGGGAGCTCCACCGAAGGTCCCAGTGGGTGTGCCCGCATGCGTCCCGCATACCGATTTCGGCATACCCTTCGCGCGTTTCGTGGCCCCATAGGGAGCTCCACCGAAGGTCTCAGTGGCGCCGCCCGCATGCGTCCCGCATACCCATTTCGGCACACCCCTCGCACGTTTCGTGGCTCCATAGGGATCTCCGCCGAAGGTCCCAGTAAGTGTGCCCGCATGCGTCCCGCAGACCAATTTCGGCACACCCCTCGCACGCTTCGTGGCCCCATAGGGAGCTCCACCGAAGGTCCCAGTGGGTGTGCCCGCATGCGTCTCGCACGCCCATTTCGGCACACCCCTCACGCGTTTCGTAGCCCCATACGGAGCTCCACCGAATGTCCCAGTGGGTGTGCCCGCATGCGTCCCGCACACCGATTTCGGAACACCCTTCACACGTTTCGTGGCCCCATAGGGAGCTCCACCGAAGGTCCCAGTGGGTGTGCCCGCATGCGTCCCGCGCACCCATGTCGGCACACCCCTCGCACGGTTCGTAGCCCCATAGGGAGCTCCACCGAAGGTCCCAGTGGGTGCGCCCGCATGCGTCCCGCACACCCATGTCGGCACACCCTTCACACGTTGCGTGTCTCCATAGGGAGCTCCACCGAAGGTCCCAGTGAGTGTGCCCGCATGCGTCCCGCACACCCATTTCGGCACACCCCTCGAACGTTTCGTGGCCCCAGGGGTAGCTCTTCTGAAGGTTCCAGTGGGTGTGCCCGCTTGCGTCCCGCACGCCCATTTCGGCACACCTCTCACACGTTTCGTGGCCCCATGCGGAGCTCCACCGAAGGTCACAATGGGCGTGCCCGCATGCGTCCCGCATGCGTCCCGCGAGAAGGCGATGGGGCGGGGGAGCGGCGCTCCGGGGACGGCCAGACCTCCGGGGCGCCAGCGGTTCGCAGCCATCCTTCTGTCCTGTGGGCTCTCTCCCTGGGCCGTCGGCTGCCCGGCGCACTGCTCCCTCGGCCGACGTCGCCCAGGCGTGATCCTGGACTGCGGCCGCCACGAGGTCGGGAACGGCAGGAAGGAGGGCGACGACTGGTGGCTGGAGCTCCACGTGCTGCTCTCGCGCGCCACGCGCCACGAGGGCCTCCTGCTCATGCGGGCGCCGCGCTGGCCGGGCCGCCTGAGGGCTTGCGTAAGCAGCTGGGGCAGTTTGCGGCGCGCACGAAGCGGTGCAGGAGGGAAGCCACGGCCCTCGCCAGTGAGCTTGGTTTCGCAGGGTTTATCCGCGAGGCCTGACCTGAGGTGCGGCCCGCCACAGCCGCGCCTTCTCTCGGCCGTCCAACTGTTTGGCCTCGCGCCGCGGACGCCCTTCGCGCGTCGCTGGGGCCCTCTCGGGTCGATCAGCGCGCCTCGCGCGAACTCCGCGCTGCGCTCTGTCCAGCGCCTCGCTCGCCCGTCGTCGCTCCGCCTGGCGGCCAGAGCCGTGCGCGCTATCAGTTGGCCAGCAAGCAATCTCTGTTTCACACATCGTACGAACCGTGCGCGTCATTGTGACCCCTTCGGGGCGACCTGCGCGCGTCGCGAGGGCTCCGCCTTGCGCTGCGCCCGCAGCCATGGACTTCGGAGTGCGCGGGCAAAGGAAGAGGACAAAAAGGAGGGGGGGAAGCGGCGGGCGCGAGCCTCGTGTGGGGCGCGCCGACACGGGCGTCGCGGCGCGCGGGCGCTGCCGTCGGGGTTCCCAGGGGGGCCCCTTGCAGAGGCTGCGCCACGCGATTCGGCGCACCTCCATGCGGTTCGTGGCCCCATAGGGAGCGCCACCGAAACATATTTTCGCAATTGCGGTGCTCACAACTGCGCGTGGTTGGGCCCTTCGCCGGGATATATTTTTTGGAGCGCCAAATTCGAGAACCTTGAAGATGAGCGACAGCTCACCTCGGGAACGGCGCTCGCAGACTCTAGGCCCGAGCCTGGCGAGAGAACGGATTCTATTCTCGCCATGTTCGAGATGGCCCGCTTTGAGGCTGATTTAGTTGGCTCTGCCATCCCTAAGGTTCGGCCCTGGCAGGGCTGCTCAGATGCTTCGGCCTCTCAGCGGTCGTATGCCGCGGGCCCGGCGACGAGGCGGCGAGTTATTGGGCCGTATGCGCACCTCTGGGCATCTGGCGGAACGTGCCCCTGGCAGCATTGGGCGCGTGTTGCTGGGAAACGCAGGGTGCGTGAACGCGAATGCATGCGTGGCCAATGCTGTCGGAGACGCGGCCGCGCCCGGTGACGTACGGGCTGGCGACCCCAATTCAGAGGAGTCTACTGCGCTCCGCGCGACGACCCCTCAGGGTCCTGGAACTCGCAGAGGCTGTTTGACGTCGTCAGCGCAACAGGGCTGGGGGCAGCCCTCTAACCCGTCAATCGTACACGGCTCTTGAGAGCCAGACTACCATGTGGGGCGACTTTTCCGATGGAGATTCGCCCGTCGATTCTGGGACAATGGAAGTGAGCGTCTACATACATAACATATCATATGACACACATATGGCAGTCTGCCTCACGGTACCAATGATTCGGAAGCCGCTGAATATTTATTCCTAGGGTACCAAGGAGCAAGCCGCCGCTGGAGGCGGTTCATGGAAAAACGCGCGCGGCCTGCGCGTGGGGTATTGCGGAGAGTATTTCACCGACGGGGGAAGGGCCGTGGAAAGGGTGGTCGTCGCAACCGACGGTTGCGCGGAGAAGGCTGCGCCACGTTTATCGCCCAATTTTGCGAAGTTGAGTTTGAAGAGATCTTCCAGGCCGAGGGTCGAGGCAGACGCAATTTCTCGGGGAGGGGGAGAGGCGGGGCACCCAACCCCGCGGACCGAAACGGGAAGGGGATATCGTGTAACCGACGCGGTAGCGACGAACATTTTCAGAGCCAGTGCGACTCGAAAGGGGAAGGAAGGGGTGACAACGCGGCCCTCTTGACGGTTCAAGAGACAGCCGAGGACGAAAGAGTATTCGATTGGCCCGAACTCAATCCCTCTTCAGCAGGCGCCCTGTCTACCTGCGTCCATTACGGCCGAGACGTGATGGCTCGCGCGTTCTTCGACTCTTGCGGAGACACTGCTGCGTGCGATGGGGGCATCTCCGAAGCTGAGACGGCCCATGCTGCGCTTGCCGGGCTGCAGGGCGTCGGTCTATCCAGTGCCGCCGAAGCGCGCGATCAGATGCTTTCGGCAGAGACAACCGTGCCGACGGGAACATATGTATTGCGCGGAAGCGGCCGTTACTCGGGCCTGCGACTACGATTGCGCCCGAAGATCTCATGGGCACTGGGTGGGGCATGGCCAGCTCCAACGCAGATGTGACGTATCGCGTTCCACGAGGCCGTTCGCGCGGCCCTGTGGGGGCGCCGCCCGACTGGGGCGGTTCCCGCGTCGACATTTTTCGCGTGGACATGGGCTACTGCCGCGGCCGAGGCTGGACTGATAATCAGAGGGCAGGATCGCTCGCTTCTCTGCGGGGATGCGCGCTCGCCGACGTGAAGAAGAGCGGGGCGCCAGGCGGGAAATCGTCAATCTTCGCAGCAACTACTTTATCTGCGTATGTTTTGGGCTCAAGCCGCCAATCTACGCCAGCCAATCCATTTGCGCCAGCCAATCCATCTACGCCAGCCGCCCTGGATTAATCCTGCCCCCTGGATTAATCCGACTTCCGAGCCGCCTGCAATGGCGGAGACGATGGAGAACACGAAGGCTAAGAAGCACGACATCGGCGCCCCCGTCGGAGGCGAACGACAATTTCCAAGACGCGAGTCGCCTTTAAACGAGATGGATGGTGACGAGGGGGAGGAGGAGGCGGTGGAGAAGACAATGGGATTGGAAGATGATGAGGACGATGATGGGCGACATGAAGGAGATGAAAGGTCCGATGAAAAAGAGCGGTGCCGCTATCCAGGGGGCGAAGGATGAGGCGAACGCGGCGAAGCAGAAAGCATTCGAGGCCATGGTCGCAGCAACGGCCGTTGAGGACGAGTTGACAAAGCTCAAGGGCAAGGTGGTGACGAAGGAGGAGGTCAAGGAGATGATGAGGGATGAGGTGAAAGAGATCGTCGAGGAGGACATGAATAAGAAGTTCGAGGATATGGAGAAGAGCATCGGTTAGCTGACGGGGGGGAAGGGGTCTAAGCAAATAGCCGTCATGGGGGGCTTCCAGGAGGCGGTGAACTTCCAGGAAGCGTCTGACTGGGTAAGTTCGCAGCTAAAGAAAGTGGGAGCACCCGAGCCGACCGAGGTATTCTACAAGGGGGGGGTTTCAACGGCATCGTTTTTGCAAAGTTCGCTGCCGGTCCAACCATGCAAGGAGCGATCGACAGTCTCAGGAGCCCGAGGTTGGAGTTCAAGGGAATTCCTGTGTGGGGAGCTCCGGATCGTCCTTTACATGAGCGCGTTCCCTTCAATTTCCTTTTTCGGTGTGAAGAAAATGTTGGCCGGTTGGGATTTCAACAAGAGGGCGATCAAGGTGGGCGAAGACGATCTGAGCCTCGCAGTGGGGGGCGCGAAGGTGATGCAGGCCCAGGTGGAGAACACCGCCTTCAACCTCAAGTGGTTGTCGGAAGACTGGAAGACGTGGAAGGATTTCACGTCGGCCGGGAACTTTGTTGAACTAGTCGCGAAGGCCACGGGGCGCCTCGAGAACATGAAAGATGGGGGCCAGAAGGGCGGGGGCAAGGGGGGGCCTCCCATTGAGGGGGCCCAGGGCGTGTCGGCAACAAAGTTTCACCCCGCGATCGGCGCGGAGATGATGGAGCGGGGCATCGGGGAGGGCATTATGAGGACGTCCACAGGCAGCGAGTACGAACTGGAACGTGGAATGTTCAGGGCCTGACCGATGAACAATTAATTTGCGTAATTACAGGCGCGCATGAATCGCTGCAAATTGGATGTATTATGCCTTCAAGAGACGTGGAAGCACTGCTGTGACAGTTATTCGGGAAACGGTTTCATCGTGATCTTGTCTGGGAGTGGGCCGGAGAGAGCTGGAGTTGGCTTCGTGGTGGCACCGTGGGCCAAGCAGGACATCCGTGGCTTCTTGCAGCACGCGGGGGGGGGGGGCTGCGTAATTGAGGATGCAGGCGAGAGGTTGCGCGGTGGGCATTGTTACGGCGTGCGCCCCTCACAATGAGAAGCCGACTGAAGATGAGCTTGCTTTTTGCGAAAACCTTGCGAACTTGTGCGACGAGTGTTCGACGAACGGGCCAAAGGTTTTATTGGGTGATTGCAACGCACGCATGGGAAGCGACGCCCTGGAGAAGACGATGTTTTAGGTGAACGCGGCTGGGGCTGTTGATGCAATTTTGCTTGGAACGCGAGCTTGTGGTTGCTAGCGTACTGAAGGCGGGGGCGCCAGGGACCAAAGCTACTTTCGTTGAGACCGGGGTGGCCCACATGGGCGCCGTCGCAGAAGGCGCCCGCAGCATGCTCGATCTGGCGCTGGCAGAGTCCGCAATGCAAGAGAGCGTCCAGAATGTGAGGAGCAACAGGGCAGCAGCTCTCCGAACGAACCACTTTCTCGTGACCTGTGATATCTGCGTCGACTGTGACATGTTCGGCCAACCCAAGGCGCCGAGGAAAGACAGGAAAGCTCTAAAAACACCGGCCGTGGCAGGTTCATTCACGCATTCTTTCCTCGAGCGCGTCTGGGGGCAGGCGCGCGACAGCACTCCAGAGGAAACTTGGCGCTCGATGATTGAAGCTTTCACGCCGAGCGAACACGCCATCCCAGACAAGGCGGCGACCATCAGGTGGCCTTGGATCACCCAGAGCACACTGGACCTAAGCGACCGGCGTGCCGAGGCAAGACTGGCCGGAGATGCGAAGAGGCAGAACGAATATCACAAGTTGGTGAGGAGGTCTGCCAAGACCGACAAGACGGCATGGCTAAACGATCGCCTGCGGACGGGGGAATGGGATGATCTCGAAGCCCTCAGCCGAGAAAGCCAACGCAGTCCAGCTTGCGAAGCGTCGACGGGGAGCTCACCATGAGCAGCGAGGAAGCGGACACGGTGGCCGAGTACTTGGAGAGAGTTCAATGGCGAGTCCGCCGGCTGTCGCCGTCGATGCCCCGCCGCTTGGGCCGCAGCTCCTGGTCGACGAGGCCGCGTTCACGGCGGGCGAGGTGCGACAAATCATCGGCAGGTTGAGGGGCAACAGGGCAGCTGGCGAAGATGGCATCCCGGCTGAATACTGGAAAGCGTTGGCCCGGAGTACAGACTGTTTGGCCTGTATCGCAGAGTTCTTCAACGCATGTTGGTTGCGCAAACAGACGCCGAGAGACTGGCGCAAGGCAATGGCGACCGCAATCCACAAGAAGGGCAACGCTGAATTGCCAGAGAACTACGGGCCCATAAGCTTGTTGAGCCTCGGGTGCAAAATCTTCGCGGCCCTCATCAAGCAGCGTCTGGTGGACGGTGGAGCAGAGGGCCGCTTGTCCAAGTTTCAGTTCGGATTCCGCACCGGGAGGAGCACGCAAGACGCGATCTGCATCCTGAGGCGCCACGTCGAGGCCGCGTGGGCTTCGCGCCATGGGAACTCGTGCATCCTCGCCCTGGACTGGAAGCAAGCATTCGACTCTGTGGATATAGGGACACAAGGAGCAGCGTTGCTATGGTCATGTTCTCATTAAATGTTTTGCATGCTGCAGTCCCGGGCATAGTTGTCATTATCAGCCCGAAGTGAGATGGTTCTTTCTTCTTGATATGCATGGGCGATTTCAAACTCCTCGGGGCCCATTCAACGCAGATATATTCAGGTTGGTAGATGGTTCGAGACCCTTCACCAGGGTGTCCACATGACATTGAGATTGGCTAACCAACCAAGGTTGGGTGGTGCCTCGGACGTGAATATCATGTTTCGCAGAAGTATTTTATCATGGCATGGCGAACTCTCGGCTCTTCTCGATCCCCCTCCCCCTGAAGCAAAGAAAAACCACGATGCTTAGACGATTCGGGGGGGGGGGCGAGCGGGGAGTCGCGCAGTGGCGAGGTCGAGGCGGGGGGTCTTTTGGCGGCTCAACCGCCGGAGCCCTATCAGCAGAGCCAGAGAAAGGATTTTCAAGCCATTGGATAGGATATGGCCGAGTTCTTTGAGTCTTGTGTTTCATTGTATGCATAGTAAACATATGCAGATCTCAAGACGTACCCTCTTGCTCGTGCCCCCCTTGGGCCCGAGCGTCCCCGCCTGTGCCCCTATCTCCTGTGTCTCCCTCGTCCCACTCCCGTCCAGCGTCTTTGCTTGCTGCCCCCCCTCTCTCGCTCCTCGCTGGCTTAATCTCCTTCTCCCGTCCCATCCCGACCTTCTCATTGATGGGGGTCCCCGCTACCTGCACTTGTCGCAAGTCTCCCGTGACCTCCTTTTCTTTGGGCCTCTCTTCTATGGGGCCCCCCTCTCATCGTCCTCCTCACATATTCTAGTTCACTCCGTCCGCTCCCTCATTCCACTGATTTATTCGTCATTGATCCATCTCTGCTTAGCGTCGTCAGCCAGAAAGGCTTTGAGCGGCGCTCCACGACGAGTCTGGCACCGAAGTGGCCAGATAGTGCTATGGTCTGGTTGGCCGTGGCGAGGCCCCCATGGGGTCTCCCGGTGTCGGCGCGTTCAGTGTGCGCCAAGAAGTGACATCATAAGGTGACTTGCTTGCTCGGCTTAGCATCATATAGCAATGACGTGAAGGAGTTGTTGATATGGTGACATCGATGGGTCTGATAAGACAACTACCAGAGGTTATAGCACGTGGCGTAGGCGTGGTTGGCTTGGAAAGGGGGTCTGTGCACGCAGCCTCGCCCCCGCCGTGGCGTGCCCCGCGTTTCACCTGCGGCGCTTGTTTCAAATCGCATGCGATGCCTGTCGTCTTCGCTTCTCGAGGAACTGTCATAGGGCTTAGTTGGGTCGTTTGTGGGCAATCTTGTGTACCTGTGGGGTCGTATTGCGGATCCCTTGGGGCTCTCTTGGGCCACTTTGGGGCCCTCTCAGGTCCAAAAGGGGCCTTGGAAGCCCCTTGAGGGCGTTTTGGCGGCCTTTCGGGGGCTCTTCGGTTCCCCATGAGGCCATCTTGGGCAGTCTGGCGCTTTAGGAGTCTCGCGCCTCTCGTGGCCGCCTTGGGGCCCTCTTTGGGCCTTGTGATTTCTGAAGATTTCCGGAGGACTTGCCCTTGGAGTCTAGGATGTTGCAAGTAACTGACATGCGTGTATGCAGCGCCGGCGCTTGGGCTCGAGCAGTAAAGTCGGCCCCCCTCCCCCGCAGCAGCAGCAGCGGGGCAGAGGGGCCATGGAGGTTCTGGCAGAGTTGACAGAGTTCGAGCTGGGACGAACCTCGCCGACACGGAGGATCGAGCGAGGGAGAGCTCCAGCCAGAACGAGGTTGGTAGCGGAGCCTGTGGTTGGCCCCACAGCTCCACAAGACGGACATAGAGGGAATCGAGACTAGCCATCTCGGAGACTACGAACGCGGAGACTACGAACAACATGGCCGAGTACAACAGTGCGGTAGACCCGAAGATACCGGTGCTGAAAGGCGAGACGTTGAAGGATTTCACCAGATGCAAGAGGGCAGTTCAGGCGGCAGAGCTGAGCTGCGAGAATAAGGGGTCGAAGCAGGCGCTCGGTCCAAAGCTGTATAGGAACCTGCTGGGCGCGGGCAACTCCATAAGCGCGCTGATGAACGGGCGAACCCGAAGGACTACGCGACGGAGGACGGCGCCCAGATTATCACGATTCCTCGAAGAGCAGCGCTTCGCCAAGAGTAGCTTCAGGGAGCTGCCGAAGGCGTTCGACGCCTTCTTCGACCAGACTCACTTCGAGAAGAAGGGCGAAGAGCCGATGGCGGCGTTTTGCACGGCGATGGAGGTGGATCTCGAGGAAGTGGACCCAAACGCGAAGATCAGTGCGAACGAGCTAGGGTGCCACGCGCTGAAGAGAAGCGGACTGGACAAGGACGAGCGCAATCTAGTGATGGCACGTGCAGATGAGACCTTCAATTTCCAGAAGATTAGCACGACGCTGAAGAACCTCTTCCCACGAGGCGGAGGTCGGCAGCGGGGTCGACAGGGGGCGAGAACGAGCTGGCGATGGGCGAACTACAATGACGGCGAGCGCCACCCGGAGGACGAGGACCAGAACGTCGAGCACGACGGGTACTGGGTCCAGGACGACGACGGCTATTGGTACGAGTGGGGCGAAGAGCACGGTATCTACGCGTTCGCGGAGGACGGCGACGACAACTGGGACAGCAGCGACATGTTCTACATCGAGGGCGACACCGACGTCCACCTCGCGAGCGAGGGCGACGAGTACCAGCAGGCCCTCGTCACGCTGCGCGAGAGCAGGCTGAGGATGAACATGATCCGGGCGGCTCGAGGTTTCTTCGAGGGGCGAATCGATGGAGTAGTGGACGAGAGCGCGGCGGCCGGTGGCAAGGCAGCCGGGAGAGGAGGCAGAGGCGGCAAGGGCAAGGACGGTGGCAAAGGCAAGTCCAAAGACAAGAGGTGCGCCAATTGCGGGAGAATGGGCCACGCTGCACCGGACTGCCCGACGCCACGACCTCCGAGGCCTGCAGGCAAGGGCTTCAAGGGCCGCGGCAAGACCTCGAAGGCTCAGTTACGTCCACGACGGCTGGGTTTCTGGGCGATGACCACACCTGTGTGTGTCATGCTGGACATGTTCCACCAGGGGGACGTCCAGGACCCGGGGCCCGCGACGGAGAAGTTCCAGGAGCCAGCCGAGCACGACATCGTGATGGTCAAAGTGGAGAGCGACCCGATCCCACCGGAAGGACCAGAAGTGGACGCGATGATCTCGAGCACGATCGTGCCAGCTACCCTCGTGGGCAGCGGCGCCTCCATGGCGGTGGCAGGGCGCGGCTGGCTGGATAAGATCGCGGCGGAGCTCGAGAAGCACGGACTGAGGCCCATCGTCGTCGAGGCGAGCCAGAAGTTCAAGGGATTTGGCGGCGCGCGACGTGGGGCGAAGCAGAAGTGGATCATCCCGATCGGTATTGGCAAGAAGCATGTCCTGCAGGAGTATTTCGAGATCCCCGGCGACATGATCGGAATGGCGAGCAAGAAGAACCTGGCGGACTGGAAGACGAACCTCTACCTGCGCGAGGACGGCCAGTGGGCCGACTTCCAGGAGCTCGGGGTGCACGACAAGGAGCTCGTGAAGCTTCCCGGCGGCCGCGCGGGCATCGACATCTTCGACTACGACCTGGAGTCGTATGAGGCGGAGCCCTTCTTCGAGAAGTTCCGCATCCACGTCGAGAAAGTCGAGCCGGAGGTTTTCCTGGTTGCAGAGGCGCTGTAGGTGTCCAAGCCAGACTTCAGGGTCAAGGGCGACGCCGATCGGTGGGTCCAGTGCAACGAAGAACGGTAACAAGGGGATCTTCAAGAAGGGTACGCTCAAAGGGATCGACGAGCTCTTGAAGGAGTATGCGGTTATATTCGATGTGCTGCGCGACAACAACGAGACGTTTCTCTGGGATTTGTTCGCGAAGGAGGCTCGCTTTACTCATGAAGCTTCGAGGGGTGGCCGCGCGAGTGCGACCCCCTCGGACTTATCAGTTGGCGTGAACTTTAACGACCCTCGGACACGATCCGATTTCCTGTTTTTGATTGGGGCCTTCAAGCCCTGGATGGTTTCGGTCGCATTCCCGTGTGCCGCCCACGCGAACATGCAAGAGTTACAGCGTGCTCAGGGTATGGGCGACAGGGTGGGCGACCTCATCCAGGAGTTTCGGCCACTGATCGACTTGTCGGCGGAGGTGCTCAAGATTCAGGCAGAAGGAGGGCGGCTCGGCATCGGCGAAAATCCCCTCGCCAGCCGGGCGTGGCGTGAAGCTCCGATCGTGGACTGAGCTGGCACGGGAACCAGCCGCCACTCTACGAGACGGTCACGCTGCACCAGTGCATGCACGGGCTCGTGGACAACTATGGCGACCCCATTCGCAAGCCGACGTGCATGATGGTGCCCAACGGCTCGTGCTTCTCTGGGTGGCTCGAGCGCAGGTGCGACGGGGGCCACCAGCACGCCGACATGGTCGGGCGGAGCGCGGCACTGGCACAAGCGGGCGCCTGGCCGGACGGCCTGGGCAAGGCTCTGGTGGGCGCGGGCACGCGCGAGCTGGCGCGACGGACAATCCCGAAGGAGATGGGCATCGGTAACGGCACGGCGAGGTCCCCGAGCAAGCAGATCGTGAATGCAGTGGCCAAGGCGTTCAAGCTAGGGAAAGACCTGATCGACGTGCGCGTGTTGACGGGTGACGAGGAGGTTCCGCCCCCTCGCGGGGCAGTGCGGCGAATCTGCGCGATGTACTCCAGCGAGGGCGCACTGGCGGACTACAGCGACGCCTGCGCGGGCGACTGGGGCTTCGGGACGATCACGCTGGTCAAGCGGTTCCCCGCCGACACGGTGATCGCAGTCTACGTGGAGGAGCCGAAGGTGCAGACGTCCTTCCCTGCGACGGTGCACATCTACGGGAGCAAGCCCAATACCTTTGCTCCAGATGATCGTGAAGCTGACACGGCACATCGAGACCTACAACACGAGGGTGAGAGTTTCGGGGACAAGCTTTCGGACGTCACCACGGCCCAGTGGGGCGCTCTCAGGAAGCTCCACCTCGACCTGAGCCACCCTTCTGCTCACGTACTGAAGTGACGGCTGAAGTCCTACGGAGCGTCGCAGCAAGTGCTGGATGCGGTGGACAAGCTGGACTGCGGCGTGTGCAAGGAGCTCGGCAGGCCGACTACGGTGAGAAGCTCCAGCCTGGAGTTCTCGACGGAATTCAACGAGAACGTGTTCCTAGACGAAGCCGAGGTGATTCTAGCAGACGGGACCCGACAGATGGTCATGGTGATTCTTGACGACGCGTCGGGCTTCCGGGTAATCATCCCTACCACTGCAGTGAGGTCCATCACCGGTGAAGAGAGTTTGCGATGTTTTTTTTCTCAAGGCTGGCTATCGTGGGCTGGGCCACCCAAGGTGCTGTATAACGGCGCGGCCAAGGGTCACATCACGAAGCGGTTCGCGGAGATCGGAGAGAAGTACATTATCCTGATGAGACGGGTCCCAACAGAGGCGCCCCAGCTCAAGGGTAGTGGAACGTGCGATCGACTTCTTCATGGGCCATTTCCAGCGCCTGAACCGCGACGTGCAGCTCACCAAGGACGACGATCCGCATGTGTGGACATCGGTGATAACGAGCACGTGCAACAACCACATTCGGCGGAACGGCTTCACCCCTTACCAATGCGTGCTGGGCCGGTCGCCTGGCATCCTTGCCTCGTTGATCGAAGCGATGGAGGGCGACCAGAGGCAGCTGGCATCACAGAGCGCGGCTCTCTTCGAGGAGGGCCCGAGGAGCGCAGAGCAGATACGTGCGGCGGCGAACCAGGCGTTCTTCGAGCTGGACAGCGACGACGCCATCAGGAGGGCCATGGTTGGCCGAGTGCGCCCACCGCGTGGGCCATTCGTGCCAGGCCAGCTGGTGTTCTATTGGCGCGAGGTGAAGCACGTGAAGTCGAGGAGGCTCCAGGGCGATCACGGTTGGCGTGGGCCAGCGATCGTGTTGGCGACCGAAGGCCACGCGAGGCTACACCTCAGCTACCGCGGGGTGCCGGTGCTCGTGACGCCGGAGCAGGTGCGACACGCCTCCCGGAGTGAGGCGGAGATGGTGGAGAACGAGGACATGGTCAGGCAGCTCTCTCACTGGCGTGGTGGACCTACTCTCCAGAAGGGGTTCATCGATGAGCGTGGACCTGGGCCAGATGGGAGCGACAAGACGGGCGTGCGCCGCGAGAGGGGCGAAAAGGACTCGGACCACGAGGACGGGGTGATCCACGCGCCTAAGGCTAAGGCACCGCGTGCCGAGCCGGCCACCACCGCCACGGCCAGTGGTCGAGGCGACACCGAAGAAGGAGCGCGAGGAGGAGAGCGTACCTGCACCTGGAGACCTACCTGAAGTACCACCACTACCGGGAGGAGGACCGCTTCCTCCATAACAAACTACAGACCCACCTGCTGTGGCAGCTGGGCAGGGGCACTCCGTGGACCTGGACGCGGTGGCTGCGCCAGGTATTCCGCATCAACAGCAACCAGAGCGAGCTGAGCAACCAGAACCTGCGCCACGACTCAGCTACAAGCGAACGCTTCCCCCGGCGACTAGGAGGCAGATCGCGAACGCCTACGACTACGACGCGAGGCTCTCAAGGGCAGCTCCATGCGACTTCCGAAGGTACCAGACGACCCGATGGATCAGGAAGCACTACTCGTCAAGGTCAAGAATCGCCAGAGGGGCGCGTTTCTGTCCCGGAGGACCGAGACGACGAACAAGCAGGTCACTCCCAAGAAGGGTCGGGAGATCCGCAGCACCCCCCAGGAGTGGAAGGCGGCTTTCGACGCGAGCGACCTGGAGGAGTGGCGCAAGTGGGTCGAGTACGATGCAGTGGACTGGCCCACCGAGGAGGAGCTCGCGGGGGTGGACAAGACGGCGATCCTGCCCATGAGGCGCGTTCGCACGGACAAGAACGAGGCGACGAGGGGCAACCTGTCGTACGAGTAGCGCCCGCCCAAGGCGAAGTCCCGGAACGTCGTTCCAGGATACAAGGACAAGCAGCTGCTTGCTGGCGAGTTGCAGACCAAAGCCCCCGCTCTGACGGGCACGGCCACGGCGGTGATCCTGCAGGGGGCCGCTAGCCAGTCGGGCTGGAGGCTGGAACAGGGCGACGTCGACTCGGCATTTCTGAACGGGAAGTACCTCGACAGCTCTCGACGAGTATACTTCCGCGCGCCGAAAGGCGGCCTGCCAGCTGTGCCGGAGATGGGCTGGCCAGCCGTTCCAGAAGGTACGGTGCTGAGAGCGAAGAAGGGGATCTACGGGCTGAATGATGCACCTCTGTTGTGGTACGAGGAGCATCGCTACGCCATGCTGTCTCTTCCAGGAGGGTCGAGATCGAAGCTGTGCCCGGCTCTCTTCATCTTCCACGACAAGAATGAGAAGCTGATCGGCCTGATCGGGACGCGCGTGGACGACGATTTGGTAGCGGGCTCGCCCGAGTTCTTCGCTAACCAGGTGACCAAGTTGAGGAAGATGCACTGCTGCGGCAAGTGGCAGACGGCGAAGACCGGCTTCCACCACTGCGGGAGATTCCTCAAACAGAGAGATGATGGCACCATCACCTGCAGCCAGAGGGAGTACACCGAGAGCATCGAGAAGATTCCGATCTCCAACGAGCGTCGCAAGGACAAGGAAGCGAGGGCTACGCCCGAGGAGAGGGCGATGCTCCACAGCGGCAACGGTCAGATTCAGTGGCTGGTGCGATCTACCCGTGTGGACTTGGCATTCCGACTGGTTCAGAGTCAAGCGCGGGCTCGCGACAGCGACCTGAGGGTTCAGGATCTGCTGGACTTCAACAAGCCGGTGAGCGATGCCAAGACGGACCACGTGGACATCACTTTCCAGAAAATCAACATAGACGACGCGATCGTGGTGGCGGTTGGAGACTCGAGCCGCGGCAACGTGGGCAAGACGAAGACCGCGACTCAGGCGGGCCTTGTCATCCTGCTCGCAGACAACGAGGACGATCAGTTCCTTCGCGGGCGGCCGGCCAAGGTCACTCCCATGTTGTGGCGGTCGCACCGTGTCAAGCGGGTGGTGCGCAGTACCCTGGCGGCCGAGACGATGGCGGCGCTAGAGGCGGTCGAGAGTGGCGACTTGCTGAGGCAGCACCTGGTGGAGTTGCACTATGGACTCGGCTACCGGACCCACATGGACGACGTGAAGGCGATCAAAATGGTGGAAGTCACGGAGTGTAAATCGCTCTACGACCTGCTCCAGAAGCGAGGGGCGGTGCCCTCCGAGAAGCGACTGCTGATCGATGTCGAGTCGCTCAGGAACGATCTGGAGTTTAACAGCGTGGTGAGCAAGTGGGTGAGCACGAAGCAGATGCTCGCCGACTGCGTGACCAAGCACGACGTCCGCGCTGGCGACTACATGAGGTATGTGCTCCAGACCAGTGAGTCCTGACGGAGGATCTCATGGCGGACCAGGTCATCGCCAAGCAGAGGATGGAGCTCAAGGGACGCAGGGGTGAATACTACCGCTCGAAGTATCCCAAGAGGCAGCGACCTGCCGACCAGCTCTTTGTTCACGAGGGCTACGCCTACTTCGAGGAGCGCATTGCGGATGTGAGGTACAATGCGCGTGTGGCTCAGCCTGCTCCGAAGCCTTACCTCCGTTGGCGGATGATGCTTGGACAGCGCGAGGGCGACATCTATTACGAGAAGCTCGAGGACATGGTTGACTGGTCTGGATCAGACCAGGTGACAAAGCGTCGGAGGATCCCGGCCCAGGTCCGGAAACTGCTGACGATCTACGCGCCGACCAAGGCGGCCCTCGAGCGCTACGAGAAGGACTTCACGGAGAAGCACACCATCAAGAAGCCGAAGGTGACGACCGATGAGGACCCCAAGGGGGAACCAGGTGTCACTGAGGAGCTTGGTGCGCATTTCGAGTCGGACGAGAACGTGAAGGAGGATAGCACCGACGTTGCGGAGATCTGCGTGATGGACGCTGCGGGTGCCGAGTCTGAGGAGATCAAGTCAGGCGCCGCTGCAGCGGCAACGGTGACTGTGTGTGCGTTGTGTCGGATGACGTTGGACCAGTGCGAATGCGGACCGAGGGCGCGGAAGAAACCCCATCGGGCATCTACCTCGGCACGTGCCGACGACCTGCCTGCTGTGCCGGAAGACGAAGACGATGATGACGAGGAGGCAGGGACCTGGCAGAAGGTACCGCGCCGACGCAAGGATTCTACGACCCCGACGAAGAAGGAGATGCTGAAGGCTCGCGCGCTACACGAGAGAACCGGGCGCTCGTCGTACGAGAAGATCGTGGACGAGTTCGGCGACGTGATCGAGGAAAGTGTTTTCTCTCGCGGCGCATGAGCTGGTGGTCAAGAACTGCGACGAGTGTCGTCGAGGAAAGAAGACCTACGCCTCCGTGCAGCGGGGAGCCAAGGGCAGCGAGTTCGAGACGAACGAGTCCACGAGCAAGGCCAAGGGCAAGCTCAAGGGGAAGCAGACGGCCCGAGAACGCATAGGCGACTGCGAGCACAACGTGACGACTACACAGGGAAGCAACCAGTACAAGGACAAGCTCCGGTGCCTGCAGTGTGGCATGCTGCTGGTGGACACGGACACGACGTGGTGGAAGCGAGAGAAGGAGTACCGCGAGATCGAGAAGACCTTGCGGACCAGCAAGGAGAATGATATCAAAGCCGAGATGAAGGCCATCCGCCTCCGTGATATGTACGAGAGGATGGAGGCACCGCTACGCCGACGGATACGTGAGGCACCGCTACGCCGTGTGGGACGAGAACGCCATGTTGGCGACCAGCGCGGTGTTGCGCTGCTGGACGCGACGCCTGTCTTTTTTTGCTTATGAGCTGGGTGTTAGGCCCAGCGCACGCTGCTGCGTGTCACGCTTAGTTAGAGAAAATAAGATGAGTGTGATTTCTGAAGATTTCCGGAGGACTTGCCCTGGGAGTCTAGGATGTTGCAAGTAAGTCACATGCGTGTGTGCAGCGCTGGCGCTTGGGCTCGAGCAATAAAGTCGGCTTCCTTCCCCCACAGCAGCAGCATCGGGGTAGTGGAGCCATAGAGGTTTCGGCAGAGTTGACAGAGTTCGAGCTGGGATGAACCTCGCCGACACGGAGGATCGAGCGAGGGAGAGTTCCAGCCAGAACGAGGGGCCCTGACGGTTCGTCTTGGGCCCTCTTGGGCTGCTTGGGGCCATCTTGGGGCCTCTTGGGCCATCTTGACTCTTGATGGCCTCTTTGGCAGTCTTGCGGCTCTGTTGGTGGCCTCTTGGCCCGTCTTGGGGCCATCTTGGAGGCCTCTTGGGCCATCGTGGGCCGACGAACAAGGGGGCCCGTGAGATCACGCAAATCATTGAACACACATTGGAATTAACGAATTCAGCATCTTCGGGCCCTACTGGGGTCGTTCTTGAAGCCCTGTTATACCATCTTGGGGGCCTCCTGGGCTGTCTTCGGCGGTCTTGGGCCGTCTTTGGGCCACCTCGGCCCGTCGTAAGGCGATCTTGGGCCTTTTTGGCGGCCTCGGTGGTCAGCTCTGGCCGTTTTGGAGGTCCTGTGGGGCATACTGGATGCCTTGGCAACCGCCAGGGAGGTGTCGGGGCGCCCAGGAACCCTGGGAGGGGGGAAGGTGTGGCGGCGCCCGCGGGATTCTGCTGGGAGTGGCTAGGGCCTTGCCTTTAGGATATCACAGTACCCTACCCGACAGCACTTGACATTCTACAGCGCCTCAGTGTGCCAGGGGGCACGGTGGTGGGCTCTTGGGTTCCACAATCGCCCTAGACAGGCCAGAACATTGTCTCGTGATATTGTCTGACTCGCCGTGGTTTTAGAGCACCTCGGGTTAGCGATCTTGCGTCGTCGCCTAACTTCTGCCACAACATGGGCACAATGGGGCGGTCCCGCCGCAGGCGCGGACGCACATGGGCGGCTTCCCGGCAGTTTCGGCGGCCTCTTCAGCGCGTTCCTCGTGGTGGAACGAGAAGGCTGAGCCAGGTGAGCGGCCGCTCGATCCGCCCTTCTCGCCCTCTCCATCGCCCTCGCCCTCCTTGCCTTCCTCGTCCCCCGCAGGTGGCCCCTTGGGGAGCCCAGCGTGACCGAGGCGGGCCCCAGTTGGTCGGACGCTGGGGCAAGTTGGCCCGAAGTTGGCTCCGGCTTCTGGGCCCGATGTTTTGTGGCCCAGATCGGCCCGAATGGAATTCTCTTGGGACTTCCCCTTGCCCCCCGCAGTGAAGCAAAGGGAAGGGGGATTTCGTCTAATTCGATTGACAAGTGACTCGATGTTGCTTGGGCCGGCGTACCAGAGTTGGTGGCGCTAGGTGGCCACGGGAAGGGTGGAAAACGGCCTCGCAGGGAGAAGCCCTTCGCCTCTTTCACATACACATTGGCGGCGCCAGGATATCAGCGCAATGTCGGCTGCCATCAATGCGTGAATCTCTGGCGTGGCCGCTGGCCGCTCAGGGTGGCTGGCCGACGTTTCTTGTCCCGGGCCCGCCTCGAAAGCTCCCTCGCTCCCTTTGCCTGGCTTGGAAAATCAATGCGAATAGGCGGCGCTCCTCATACTCCGTTCAGGGCAGGAGGGTGGAGAAAAAGAAAGTGGAGAATGAGGAGTGTGAGGATGAGGATGATCGATGAGAAAGAGCGCGTTCTGTTGTCAGTCGGGGGAGGTGTCATACAGTGGGGACTTACACCCTCCAAACATCCCAGACGTCTGCAAACTGGGGGGACCTCCACCCCTAAAGGGGCGGGGTCCAACCTTGTCCACCCTCGCGCGCAAGAGGCAGGGGGGTCAACCCCTCCGCGCTGGCAAGCGTCGACGAAGACGAGGACGACGACGACGCCGGACTGACGGACGGACGTACCGACGGTCGGACGGACGGACGGACGGGTGGACCGATCAACCGACCGACCGACCGACGACGACGTCGACGACGACGACGTGTCCCGCCCGCCCGCCTGATCATCTCGCCCACGATGAAAACACAGCGGGCGGGCGGGGTCGTCCGTCGTTGTCGTCGTCGTCGCCGCCGCCGCCGCCGTCGTCGTCGTCGTCGTCGTCGCCTTCGTCGTCGTCGTCGTCGCCGCCGCCGCCGCCTCCGCCGCCGTCGTCGTCGTCGTCGTCATCGTTGTCGTCGTCATCGTCGTCGTCGACGTCGTCGTCGTCGTCATCTTCGTTTGCTGGCGCCCTGGGGGGTTGAACCCTCCCCCGCTTCTTTGCCAGGGGTGTGTGTTGAACACCCCCTGAGTTTTGCGCGAGGTTGGGGGATGGGCGTTGTGGGGAGGAGGGGTTCTGTGTAAGGGAAGGGGTCCGCTTCGCCTGGTGCTTGGGGGTGCTAGGGAATGCCGGGGGGGCGTTCCCCATGGTTCCCCAATCAGTGCTTGCACTGAAGGGGTCCTAGCAGAAGTTCCCCAATCAGTATTGCACTGAAGGGGTCCTAGCAGAAGTTCCCCAGTCAGTGCTTGCACTGAAGGGGTCCTAGCAGAAGTTGAAAGATTTGGCGAAAGTTTCCCGCCGATTTTGATAGCAGGCTGGGTTCCCGGGTTCCGGTTCTGGGTTCCCGGGTTCCCAGTTATTGGTTCCGGGCCGATTTCGGTGGGTTCTGGGTTCCCAGGTTCCGGGTTCTTGGTCGATCGCCTCAGCGAAAACCATCCACGATTGGGGTTTTTCTCTGGTATACTTTAAAGATTTGGCGAAAGTTTCCCGCCGATTTTGGTAGCAGGCTGGGTTCCCGGGTTCCGGTTCCGGGTTCCCGTGTTCCCAGTTATTGGTTCCGGGCCGATTTCTGTGGGTTTTGGGTTCCCGGGCTCCTGGGTTCCCGGTCGACCTCCTCTGCGAAAACCATCCATTTTTTTTTTTTTTTTTTTTTTTTTTTTTTTCTCTGGTGTTGTTTTTTTTTATCGTGTCGGGTGATGTTTCTCACCGCGGAGCCCGTGAACCGTGCTCTCTCAGAGATGACCATGGTTCGCTGGAACCTAGCCAGTATAGTCGTTTGCTTGTAATACAAGCTCAGCACTCAACACGATCAGGTCGTCGAGTTGAGGGCCGTTCAAGGGTGCCATCCGCAGGTTCTTGAATTGGTCGCCCATGCAGATTCCAGAGGTTCCCGAATGTACGGACGATCGTACCTCTAAAGTCTGCTGGGCTGCCCATATCCTAACCCTAGGAAGCGAACATTACGAAAGCGCACCACTGGGTGCCGCCGTAATTGTAAAGGATCGTGTGCTAATGGGAATTATTTTCCCCCCCTCCCCCCTTTCAAGGGGGGTGTGTTTTCGACCCCCCCCCTCCCTTTCAAATGGGGGGTCGGGGTCTCAAGGGGGGGGTGGGGGTTGCGGACCCCCACCCCCTCCCCCCTTACTCCGGAGAGGGGGGGCATTTCGGACCCCGCCTTTCAAAGGTGGGGGGGGGTTGGACCCCCCCTGCGCCAGACAGGGGGGCGGGGGGAGTGCCTTCCGCTTCCCTGTGCTGCGCCGGAGGAAGCTGGGGTTAGGGTTAGGGTAGTTGGGCTGGGTTGAATGTTAGGGTTAGGGTGTTTGATTTAGGCCGTTAGTGTCAGGGCGTCAGGGTTAGGGTTAGGGTTAGGGTTATGGGGGTTAGGGTTTGGTTGGGGGGCTCGGATTCAGGTGTTCGGGTTAGGGTTCGGGTTAGGGGGTTATAGGGTTCAGGTTAAGGGGTTAGGGGGTCAGGGTTAGGGTGATAGTGTTAGGGTTGAGGTGTTAGGATGAGGGTTAGGGGGTGAGGGGGTTAGGATTAGGGTGATAGGTTTGGGGGGTTAGTGTTAGGGTTCGGGTTCGGGTGTTAGGGTTAGGGTTAGAGGGTCAGGGTTAGGAGTTCAGGATCAAGGTGATAGGGTTCGGGTTCGGGCTCGGGGTAGGGGATTCAGATTCCGGTGCTAGGGTTAGGGTGTTAGGGTTAGTTGTCTCACCGTCAGGGGGACACTGGAATAAAGGGATCTGAAGCGGCGAGCGGGAGGTATCATTGTCCAGACACGAAGAGATTTGTAAGCCAAATGCTGCGGTCACGAGCCGAGCCTACCCCTAGGCATTATCCCGAAGAGAGGGAGAACGAGGGAGAGAGAGGGAAACGAGAGAGCCCCCAGGACCTCGGGACCCAAGGAAGAGGGCCTCCCGGGGAAAGGGGGGACAGCGGCCCAAACTTTCGGGATGAACGCACCGCGAACACATGTGAGTCGAGACGGGACCCGGCCTCGATGTTCACATTGGCGACGTCGCCCACGGCCCACAGGGTCTGGGGTGGTCGGGTCTTCGGGCGCTCGCCCGTGGTTCCTCCTCCCTCGCCTTTCCTCTTATTTTCTTTGTTTCCTCCTTCACTGCCATTTCTACCTTCTCCATCCTCCCTTCGACTATCCTCCTCACTTCTCTTACCTTCTGGCTTCCCTTCTTCCTCCTTCTCGCTTACTTCTGCGAGCTCCTCGACTTCCTCGACTTCCTCCTCCTCGTCTTGAATCCTCAGCTTCTCCTTAGTCTCCTTAGCTGCTTCGTCGAGCGCCTGCGGCTGGCTCCCCTGGACCGACTCTTCAGAGTTGAGCGAAGGTTCGCTCATGTGTCCGTGCTCGTCTATTGCGAAGGCCTTAAGGCCGGTGCCGCCGACCTTCAAGACGGCTACGACGAGGACGACGAGGATGTTGAGGAGCAGGTGGCGGAGGACGCTAGGGAGCAGGAGGGGCGAGGAGGAGGAGTAGGAGGGGCGAGGGGCAGGGGAGGGAGGAGGAGGGGGGGGAAAGGGACGAGGAGGGGAAGACGAGGAGGGGAGGAGAGCAGGGGGGAGAGCGACGAGGCGAACCGCGCCCGAGGGGAGTCGTATCTGCCCCAGAACCCCCGCGGGACCCTCCCGGGACCCCCCCGGGACCCGCCCCGGGACTCCCCCGGGACCCCACCCCCGGGACCCCCCCCCTTTGCGGGGAAGGGATCAAAAGGCAGGGGCTTCCCTTCGACTCAACTACAGCGTTGCTCAATTTCGTTGTGGCTCTCGCGCTCGAGGAGGAGGGCCTGGTGAAAACGACGAGTCAAACAGAACAGCCTCTGCCACACGCCGACAGGGTCGGCGGATTTTTGCCCTCTGGAGGCCGTTTTGGAAATCCTCTTGGAGGCTTCCTGTGGCGTTGTGGAAGCCGTCTGGAGGTTACTTTGGCGACTTGTACCAATACGTCATCTGTATGGAACCCTCGAAGATCGTCTTGGGGACATCCTGGAGCACTTTTGCCGCGTCCTGCGGCTTTTCTTGGCCGCCAAGCCGCCCGAGAGGTAGTCGTATTTGCCCCAGGACCCCCCCGGGACCGCTCCCCCGGGCCCCCCCCCTGGGACGCCACCCTCGAGACCCCCTCCCCCCATTGGCGGGGAAGGTATCAAAGGGAAGGGGCTTCCCTTCGACTCAACTACAACGCTTCTCTTGGTCGCCAAACCGCCCGAAGGGGAGTCGTATCGAATCCCCCCGGGACCCCTCCCCCCGAACCCCCCCCGGGACGCCACCCCCGGGACCCCGCCCCCCCTCCCGGCGGGGAAGGGATGAAAGGGAAGGGGCTTCCCTTCGACAGAACTGCAGCGCTTTTCTTGGCCGCCAAACCGCCCGAGGGGGAGTCGTATCTGCCCCGGGACTTCCCCGGGACCCCTCCTTGGGGACCTCCCCCGGGACGGCACCCCCGAGACCGCTCCCCCCTCTCCAGCGGGGAAGGGATCAAATGGAAGGGACTTCCCTTCGACTCAGCTATTTCTTGGCTGCCACACCGCCCGATGGGGGAGTCGTGTCCGCACCGGACCCCCCCGGGACCCCTCCCCGGGACCCCCCCCCCGGGACGCACCCCCGGGACCCCCGCCCCCCCCCCCGGGGGAAGGGATCAAAGGGAAGGGGCGTCCTTTCGACTCAACTACGAGGCTTTTCTGGGTCGCCAAACCGCTCGAGGAGGAGTCGTATCTGCCCCGGGACCCCCCAGGGACCCCTTCCGGGGACCCCTCCGGGAGGCCACCCCCAGGACCCCCCCGCCGGGACCCCCCCCCAGCGGGGAAGGGATCAAAGGGAAGGGAATTCCCTACAACGTATTTCTTGGCCGCCAAACCGCCCGAGGAGGAGTCGTATCTGCCCCGGGAACCCCGTGAGAGAGAGAGAGAGAGTGGCCCTGCACAACAAATCGTGGAGAGCCAAATTCCCTTTGCAAGATCTTTGTCAGCATCTCCGAAATTCGCATCTTCTTTCCACAACACCTGCAGCCACTGAACCTCGGCCGTAGCGGCAGACAGAGCTGCGGTCTCGGCCGCAAACGGCATCCGCAACAGCTCTCTCGACGCGTTGGGACCTCCGCGCCAAAACGCCGACCCGGGACGAGTGCCGCCGTCGGCGAGCATCACGATCCGGGCCCTCTGGGCCCCACCACGACGGGCCGTCCCGGGACCGCCAGAATCACTGGCAGCAACGAAACACGCGGAAAGCGGGTCCATGGGCCACAGAGTGATCTTCTGCTCGCAGGAACGTTCATTTTTTTGTTTCAAACCTTGATCAAAGCCAGAGCACCGGAAACGAGGAGAACTGCGGCGGCCAGCAACGAAGCGCTACCCACCACGTCTGGATGTCTCTCGCGCGCCAGCCACTGGGCCTGTGCCACCACAGCTCGGTAGGCCGAGATCTCGTCCGGGGAAAGAGGGGAGTCGGGCTCTGACCTCCTGGAGCGATCCAGATGCATGAGTGAAAGCTGCGATCGTGATACGGTCCTGGAGCTGAACAACTCTCCCGGCATGCTCGGAGTCGGTCTTTTTCTTTTTTCTTAACTGGAAACGCTGGCACAACGCTCAGCGAAGAGCAGCCTCAATCGTCCGGTCCTCAGCGGCAACGATCAGGGCGTCAACCTACAATAGAATCAACGCTTCTAGGCGGCCCAGATTCCCGCGCTTAAGCCACAAGCAGGGCTCGAGGAGAGACTTGGTGAAACTTTGGCTGCCCAACCAATCGGTCAGAGTGCGATGCCAGAGCAAGGGTGCGTCGTTCATGCCGCAGACGGGGTCTATGAGCTCGATAAGCCGTTCGGAACCCAGCTCCAGGCCTTGGCACGGCCCCACAAAGATGGCCCCACGGGGTCTCTTCAAACGGTCACTCTGGCAGAAAGCGTTTTTTTGTGTCGGCCACGTGTAGGCGCCAATTCATAGAAGCTGTGGCCGGAAACGTCAACATCATACTCTCGGTCTGGCGGGTCGGTGCGTCGACCGACAGGGAATCACTACAGCGGTCCTGGTGGCCACGGACGGACCACCAGCTCTTGACCTTAAGGGGGGTCCCAAGACCTGCTTGGGGCTTCAGTGTCCGAACCATCCTCGAGGGAAGAATCCGATCGGAAATGCCGCGACGGGCGAGGCGAGACTCCTCGGGGGACAGCACTCGGACAGCGCCTGAGCCGAGAATCGCCTCCCATTCGGCGCGATCCGAACCAGCAAACTGTTGACGTGCCTGGTCGGAGAGGTGCGTGAGCACCGCCTCCGTGCTTCGGGACTGAGGCCTGGGGCTCGAGGACCCCTTCTTAGATCCTGCGCCAAATCCGCAAAAACCGAAGTCTTGTCAGTCATCGTGAAAGCTCTACACAATCTCCAGGTCCAACAGCGAAAGGTCCTCGGCCTCCTCCCGCACAGCAGAGTCTTCCAACGCCATGGGGGAAACCGGCAGGGCCGCGGAAACCACCCGAGAGGCCCGAGGCAGAGAGGTCCCGGGCCCCCAGGTGCCTTCCCCTGAGCCCGGAGATCCTGCCGCCGGTGGGGGCGGATGGTCTGGACGAGGCCGCCGCTGAGGAGGAGGAGGCGCCAGACCGCCACACTGGCCCAGACGACGGGCGGCGACGAGGCGGCGACGGAGCGGCGACGGGGCGGCGATGTTTGGGGAACATCTGAGAAATAGTAGTTTTCGCCGCTCGCGTGGGATCTAGCCCATCGAGGCAAGTCGAAAGGCCATGACATCACCAATGGGAAATCAATCGAAAATTGTTGGAGCAGTCAAGCAACCCCAAGGACTCCAAGACAGGGCAACCAACGCGAAGCCTTCAGAATGCCATGATACAACTAAGGGATCATAAGTAAACATACTTGCGCGAGGAAATTGCCCTCGACATTGGGGGTGCCACGCGATACCATCACTTGGGACCACGCGGTCGGCCCTCCTGCCCGCCCAGAGGATCTTGGTTCGCTGGCCTCTGCGGGTGATGTCGCTTCCGTCCCAGCCCCTGTGTCGGAAGCTTTCTCATTTCCTTTGATGGGGGGCTGGGATGGAGGTTTATTGATTGTTTCCGAGGGTTCAATCTGTGATATGGATGGCGCGCGCGGCGCGGCAATCTTTGTCGTATGAGAGCGCTGCTCGATCAAACTGCGTAGCTGTAAGGCCAAGGGCCCTATTCGAGAATAAACGGTGGCGGCAGGGATACATATAAACAGAGAAAGAGAGAGAGAGAGAGAGAGAAAGAGAGAGAGAGAGAGAGAGAGAGCAGCAACGGGAGAGCGGGGAATGGGTGAGAAGGCCAGCGAGCCTTCTGGAATCACACTCCTCCTGCACGGTGCGAGGGCGCTCGAGGTTGAAGCGACAGAGCAGCCAGGCATATAAGTGCCTGGCTCTTCATTCAGCGGAGTGCCAGGCATGCTGGCAGAAGGCGAGCAAACGGCTCGACACGGATTTCAGGGTATTCTCAGCTCTCAGCGCCACCGGCGCTTAATCAAAAAAATTAGCAAGGCTAGCAATGGCAGGAGTTCGATCGCGAAGCGACAGAACTCAAAATAGCCATCTTATCGGGATAAGATCTGAATGGGTGTGATCGTTATCACATCTATGACAAAAAAACTGTGCACACTGAATGAAGCTTCTCTAAATGTGGATTTATGCGTGAATCTATAGCCGGGTGTGAAAAAACAAAACAGCGATGCGGACTTACATAAATATCTAGCCGTGTATGAAAAGACAGAGCAGCAATGCGGACTTACGTGTAAATAGCCAGGTATAACAATCACGCAGCAATGCGGACTTACGCATGAATAGCCGGGTGTGAATTCAGAGCAGCAGCAGATTTGCTGGTTCGACCGGCCAACCTGCCGCCCGGACACCAAGAGGGGATCACCTTTCTTTCTTGGGCTTCGTCGGTTTGTCCGTCATGGCAGGTCCGCCCCAGCACTCTCTGCCGGTGGGCCTCCTGCAATGGCCCATGAGATCATCCATCATGCCTTCAGGGAAGTTCGTGAAATCGGGACTGCTGTGCCTGTAGAAACGGAGAAGCCAGGACGAATGCTTCTTGCAGGTCTTGCAGGTAATGTAGACGCTATGTGGATTATGCCCGATTCTGAAATCATGGCGGGAAACAGCGGTCACACAGTTGAGCATTTCGTTCGGCGATACCGTCGGCGAGGAACATTCCACGAAACCACACACGCTGATACAGAACTCGATGAACTCGATACAGTAACTATGCTTGGTGAAGTAGGGACTGAAACCGAACTCTGAGATCTCGCTGACCTCGATCGTGCTGGTGTTGCGGTAGGTGGTGCGCTGGCAGGTAGTGGTTCTGGCGGCAACAGAGGCGGCGGTGGTGCTGATATCGGCGGCGGCGATGGGTGGTGTCCGAGAGATACGCCGGACGCCGATGCTGAGGAACTCGATGCTTGCACACTGTTATGTCCATCCGAGGGATGCATCATGATGTCGCCGTCGTAGTCATGATCCTCGGGCTTTGTAGCTGGAATGTTACGGCGCCGGCCCAGCATGCGGCCGTTCCAGCCGGGGTGCTCGCCCATGGCCTTCGCCTCGGCGACGTGCTCCACGGTGGCGAGCAGGCTGTTCTGCCTCATGATCATCCAGAGCGTCACGAAGATGCTGAAACCTATGGTCATGCCGAGGACTAACGTGAACGTCATCAGGCAGATGTAGAAGCTGTAGTCCGGCACCGTCGGCGGAGGCGTAGGCTGTCCCCTGACCTTGCCGAGGCAGGTAAACAGGACTGAGGCGAGCATGGCGGCATGCTGCTGCCGGGTCCCGTAGCTGTGCTTGCGGGCCCCGAAGAGTGCCAGCAGGGCGCCGGCTTCCATTGCCTTGGTCAAGGCGTCCGCGACCATGGCCCAGGTTGGGATCCAGTTGAGCTTGAGTGCGCTGTTGGGGTGCACTGCCTCCTTACTCATGGAGGCGACGATGCGGAATCGTTTGTCAGTAGACTGGCTTACATCAGAAACGATGTGCGTCACGAGACCCTTGCTGTCGCTGTAGATCTCCCCAGGGCGCTTGTCGGCGAGGACGTCGATCTGCTTGAGCGCCATCTTGGGGATGCAGGCCTCGGTCAGTAGCTGGCGGAACCAGGTGTTGGTCTCCGATCCCTTGGGTTGCGTAGCCTTCGGCAGCGAGTGTCGACTTCACCGACCTCTTGACAGTGCCTGGGTGCCAGGCCACGGGTAGGCAAAGGTCGCGGCGTCCGCCGACGACATCGCGGTGAATGAGCCCCATCACCATGCCCCACTCGCTCTTGACCCCATCCACGTTGGCGAACGCAGCATCGCTGAATCACACGGTGGTGGCCGCCATCAGATCGACGAGCCTGCGCTTCAGCACGATCGCGAAGTTCGCGAGCGAGTGCACGTAGGCGACTGTCTTGTTCAGGGTCTTCGCGTCTGCCACGGTGGCGACGTTGATGTGGCGGGCTGCAAAATTCACCGGGCAGGCGATGTCCACCCGGGTCTGGACTGCTAACCATAGCAGCTGCCCGAGCGTGTGGCGGTAGCTCGTCACCTCAGCGGCGGTGAGCCGATCCTAGAAATTGCGGCCTTTCGGGACCTTCAGGTCGATGTAATCCACCTGCGAGGCGGCGGTAGCCTGGGTCACCCGAAACTCGTCGTCGAGCTTGTTGATTGTACGTCCACAGTTCTTGATGACCCCGTCGACCTGCTTGAGGTGTAGCCTCTTCCCCAGCGATGCAACAGTGAACTTCTTACAATTGTGGACTTCCACTTGGTGGAGTTGTTACGCTGGGCGATCCGGAAGTCATCCGCGTGGGAATGGATTACCGCGGCGAGCCCACCTTCGTCGTAGAAGTAGTAAAGTCTCTTCTCGAGCTTGCTCTCTACGAGGCCGTGGCCGGCGAAGACCTTCTGGGCGTAGAGGTACCGCTGCCTCCCGGCGTCGCGCGTCCCGTAGATCGCGCCCGTGGCCATCGCGATCTCGCCAGGCTGTGTCCCCGGCGGCGGTTTCTTGGCGCCGGCATGCGCAGGGGCAGCAGCCTTTCGATATTTCCCGACTGCAGGTAGGCCGTCATTGCGTCGTAGGACGAGATGTCCCAGTTCTTCTGGGCTGCGGCGGCCAGGGTGAGGTACAGCGCCTCCCTTGACCCTGTAGGCGCGTCTGTCCTGATCTGTGATTTGTCCTCCTGGCAGCCCTGCGCGACTAGACGGGCCTTCATGACGTTTGGGCCCTTGCTAGTCAGCACCCAGCGTATGCCCGCAGGGCGGACGCCAGGGTTGCGCCGCAGGAGCTCCTTCAGCTCCCTGGGCGGGAGCTTCTTGCAGGCGCCGAACTCCGTCCACTTGGACCACTCGGTCTTTGTGGCGGCGTCCATGTTCTTCTTCTCGGAGGCGCTCAGGGTGTCGTTCTTGAGTTCCTTAGCGGGCGCGTGGCCCGTGAGCAGTGCCTCGCAGCGTCTTGTACTATTGTAGAGCTCGTCCGCGTGCTTCTGGAAGTAGTTGTCCAAGTAGAGATCGACCTTGTTCGTGTCTTTCGGCTTCTTCAAGCGCGTGGGCAGATCGCCCAACAGATCCTCGCGCTTGGCTGCGCGCTCGCGCGCGGGTCGGGCTCGCGGTCACGTCGAAGAGCATGCGGTATGGATTCTTGTTGAACCTGTCGCTGTGCCTCCGTGCCGCGCTGGTTCTCGGTGTCCAGTGGGCGCCTTGCCGCTGTCTCCTGTCGAGCCTTTTTCTCCGCGACCCTTTGCCATTCACGAATCATGTCTCATGTCTGATCCGGAACTGTCAGACTTCCCGTCGTCCTCGGCGTCGTCGACCGGGCCCTGAGGTGCGGGTTCAGGGTGTTGATGAAAATCTTCGGCGGCAGGGGCAGCAGGATGATCAGCGGCGGCAGGGGCGGCAGCAGCGCGTGAGCCCATGGCGGGCGCCGCAGTGGGCGGCGCCGCCGGCAGCGGCTGTACCGCGTCTCCTCCCGAAGGCTGTGGGGCTGCTCCTCCACTGCCGCTAGCTCCTCCACTGCCGCTAGCTCCTCCACTGGTTTGCGTGTCAGCCATTCGGCGTATTGACGGGCGCGCTGGTTCGCTGCGGTGTTCTCGATGTTTCCCGAATTGTGCGCTTGGATGGCTGGCTGCTGTGCTGGTGCTGGTAGCGCTGTGTTGGAGGCTGTTCTTCGCTGCGGGGTCGCTTCTGACGTGTAGGGCCCGACAGGTCGAGGAAGGTGCCCTCGTCGTCTCGTGGCGGTGCAGGGCCTTCGCGTCCTCCATCGCGGCCAGGCGGTGGGGGCCCACCACCTGCGCCACCGCTGCCTCCTCCAGTCTCGGGAGGAGGTGCGGGCCCTGAGGTCCCTGGCGGGGCGCCTGGTGGTGACCCGGGTGGCTGGCTGCCGTGCAGCGCGTTCAGCGCTTGTCCCCGCGGCGCGAGCTCTGATGCCGTGGCGTGTCGTAGGTGTCCACGATTTACCTTCGGTCGTGGATCGGTGGCTGGCTCAGACGTTCGAGGTACCCTCGAAACCGCAAAGCCCATTCTCGCTTGTGGTTGCCGTTGCCCCTTCCAGTGGTACACCTGGTCGCCAGTCTGATAAGCATCGTTGACGTGTTGAGCTCCATCTGCCCGAGACCGGGCCAGCAGCGCTCTCGAGAGGGACTGGTTGAATCGTAGCTGCTGTGTGGAGATCTGCGCGGCCTTCATGTGGCGATCCTTTCTGAGAAAGGGTTGTCGGACGCCATGCGCTCGCGCAGGGAAAGCCTGCCCGCGTTGTCCAGCAGGCAGAAGGGAAGCAGAAGGCCTCACCCGAGCACCCACTGCGACGGCGAGTAGACCGTGGAATTGACCTGGCTGTTCATGGCCCAGCGCACGGAGGCGATCAGCCACTGGACCTTGTGGGCGATCTCGGGCCGGTCGAACCTGATGCTAAACTGGTCGATCGGCTTCCTCGTGTGCACCTGCCACATTCCTCCATGCCGCTCTACGGTAGCATTCTGCTGCGGCGTAGCCGCAGAGGTGGTCATCAGACGGCAACCCATGTCCTCCAGCTCCTTGGGAAACTCTCGCTCGAATGAGCCTCCTCCTTCAAATATGACGCGTTGAGGCGCGCCGAAAGGCGTGATCCAAATCTGCAACAGTCGTGCGAATACAGCTGGTGGGTGCCTTGATGCAACCGTGCCGCACAGGGTAAAACCTGAGGCCAGGTCGACCGCGTTCAGGTAGATCAGCTGGTTGCCCGCGCAGTCGGCCAGGGTAAAGATGTCCACTCCGATGGAGTCGTTGAAATCCCTGTCTAGTCTGATTCTGCCTGGCAGGTGTGGTAGTGGCCGTTGATGTGCTGCCCAGACTTCACAGTAGAGGTTCAGAGCCATCTCTATGGATTTCTGCGATCCGCCTGTCACGCGGATAGCTCGAGCAAGCGAGTCGTTGCACGGATGTCCCGTGTTCGCGTGGAGCTGCATCGCGGCGGATCTGAGCGTCTGCTCCTCCGCGGCCGTGAGCACTGGTTCCTGTGCGGCTGCGGCGGCCGGAACCGTCCTCCTGCTCGCCCTTCGTGCTGCGGGGTGTGCTTTGCGTAGGGGTCGGCGGTTTGGTCGCTGCAATTGTTCGGCCAACACCTTCACGAGCTTGTGCGTGTAGTTTTTCGCTGTTCTTCGCGATCTTGCCTCGGGCCTCGGCGTGGAGATGCGACCTATCGCAGAGCCTTCTGAGTGAGTCATCGAACCCGTAGTGGTCGGTGATGATCCTCCATGGTTTCTTGATGTGGACGCCGTTCTTCGTCTTGAGGTCGAACGCGCAGCCGTCGAAGTCTATGACTCGCGGGAGCTGCTCCTTCAGCTGCTTGGCGGTCGAATTCTTGTTGGGCCCCCATCCGTCGCAATGCCTCGGCCACTCAAACGAGACGGCAAGCTGGGCGCCGAACCCCCCTGCGCAGCCGGGACATGGCCTGCAGGAGCAGTCCGATCATGAGATTCGACTTGGCCCGAGCCTTCTTGAGCTGCGGGATCTTATCCGGGTCGATCTTCACGCCAAGTGGCTGTAGTGAGGTGCACGGCTGGCAAGGGAATGCAGCGTGAACTCGCGCACTCTTGCCGCTGGCAAGATTTGACCTGATCCTTCTCTCCAGCTTGCTGGCCACGAGTTGTTTGGAGAGGTCGTAGCCTGGGAGACCACATCTGACAGCAGCTTCTCCGCCCTTCCTTCAAGTGGCACTGAGGTGACTGTCCGGTTTGCAGCACCACGCGTAAAGCACGGTGCTGCTCGCTATGGAGGTAGAGCTGGATTTGAGAATGTATTCCGCCAGGTTAGTGACCAAGGCCTGCCTGATTTGATGCGGCTGGATGCCGCTCTTCCTGGTGACGAATGCCGAACGCTTGCCTGCGATCAGCTGCGGCTTCGTCCCCTTCTTGAGCATTCGCGCGCGTGGCTGCTCATCCTCCGCGATGTTGACCTCGGGTCCAGGACTGGCGTCGGTGATGCCATCGGGTCCCTGGTCGTAGCCCAGAGTCACGGACGCACCGAAAACGCAGTCCGAGCAGAACCCCTGGTGTCTGCCGACCTTGTAGGCCTTTCCGCCGCAGGGGATGCAGTCCTGCAGCGGCTCGGTCACACATGCCGTGGGGGTGGGTGGTCTGCGGCAGCGTCGCCACGTGAGACTCGGAGCTGGCGCTGCGGTGGAGCAGCAAGTCAAAGCTGAAGCCACGGCAGACAAAAGCCTTGACCCCTTCGGCCGACGAGGCCGAAGTCGCCTCGGGACGTTTAGCTCCTTCTTCGTGACGAGCTTGTTAAGCGTATCAATCAGCGTGCCGGTCTTGATCGTAGCGTTGACCGTCGGTTCGTCGCTCACCTTCGCTTGTTGGCTGAGTGGCTTGGCAGGTCGCTCCATGTCAGCGTCCTTGATGGCCTGCCAGTCTTCTGGCTGCAACCAGATCGCGGGGTGGCCCGCGGCGCTCGTCATTAGCTTCTGGGTGGAGTTCCCGATGCGGATCTGGCCCTTCCAAAGAGAGATGTCGATCTTGGAGGGCTGTGTGAAGTCGCGGCCAAGGAGCAGGCCAAGCGTGGGGCTGTCCACGACGCTGAACACGATGCGGCCGGCCTTGCTGCAGAGCACAAGCGGCGTGGTGACGCGCAGCTTGCTCGGGAGGGTGCCTCCGTTGCCGAACCTGTAGACTTCGTCCTCGGGTTCCTCGAGGATCTGGTCGGCGAGGCCCATCTTGGTCAGGATGTCCTTGTAGCTGTCGTACCAGTTACTGCCCGAAACGCAGAAGAGGCAGGCGGTGTCCACCGCGCCGACGTCATCGTCCGTGGGCTCCCCGTTGCCAACCGCAACGTTCACGCTCGGCAGGTGGTGAAGCAGCCGCTTTGAGACGCAGGCCTCAGATGGCGGCGACGCAGGTCCCTGCGGATGAAGAGTCATTTCCTCGTCTGCGAACTGGACCTGCTCGGTGATGTGCGCCCGGCGCTGCGGGCGACCTCCTCGGCCCCCCCGTCCACCGCCTTTGGACTTGCCGTCCTTGGGCGCGAACTTGCGAGCGCCAGGCGTGGGGCGCTCCTTATCTCCTGTCCAGTGCCCGGTCTCGCCGCAGTCCCAGCACTGCGACGTCTTCTTGCGCTGGTCGACCCGGTTCTGGAGCTTAGCCGGGCGGCGAGACGGTGCGGACTTGTTCGATTTGCCGCGGTGCTTCATGGCTTCCCAGGCTGACCTGATGGCGGCCATGGCCTCGGGAATGGCGGCAAGCTCCGCCGCGGCGGCCTCGACTTTGGCAGAGTCATCGCCGTCGAACAGCTCGGAGATGTCCACGTTGGAGGACTCGAGCTCGGCGCTGAAAGCCTGGAGCTCCTGGCGAGCGAGGTCCTGCGCGTCGGCCTCGTCCTCGTCGTCTGCCTCTTGCTCTTCGTCGTCCTCGTCAGCGGGCTCGTCGACGACGTTAGTAGATCGCCCTCCGCGACTGGAAGGAGCGTTGCTGCGCCAGCCGCCATGGGGGCGCGACTGGTTGCTCCGCGACCTCGACGGCGGCAGGGCATGGCGCTCGGACTTGTGGATGTCCGGAAACATCCGCACCAGCAGTCCACGGATGCGCTGGTAGCCGTAGTCCTCGTCGGGTAGGTTGTCCACGACGCGCTCGCGGCGCTCGGCCGTGAGCCCAGCTTTTCGCAGCAGGAACCATCCCGCTACGTCGTCCTGCGCGTTGAGGTCCACCTCGTTCTCACGTAGCTGCTGCTGGCCCGTCTCGAAACTCATGAGCCAGTCGTCATTCGTTCACCTCGGCGTCGGTGATGCTGTGTAGACATTGAAAACTTCTCGAGGGTCTCGCCTTTTTGCGCAGGCTTCTGCTGACCCAGGCTTGCCTCCAAATGCTGTGGAGCATTCTCGATGCCGACCTGATTCCTCTGGTGCTTTTTTCTCGTCGGCGTCCTCGATATGTGCTGCAGCTCCTGGATGCAGCTGCTCCTCTTTCATGTTCAATGCTGCTGTTCTGTGTGTCCCGCTGAGCCTAAGCACAAGCTTCGATGCAAGGTTCTGGGTGACCGAGAGGTTCTCGCTGAGCTTCCATAGCTTCACCTCTTGCTTGCATTCTCTCCATGTGAGGGATCTCCGTTCCATGTTGGTATGACCGGTTGGCCGAAATTATGAGAAGCGTCCGTCATCTTGGCGAAAAGGGAGTCGGAGTGAGGGAAATCGAACTCGTCGCTGATGTTCTGGGAGTAAAAGAAATTGAGCTCGGCGGCGTCGCTGATGCTCTGAGAGTAAGGAGAATCGAACTTGGTGGCTTCGCTGAAGTTCTGGATGTATGTGAAATTTGACTCGGCGGATTCGCTGAAGTTCTGGGAGTACGTGAAATTGAACTCGGCGGCTTCGCTGCAGTTCTGGGAGTATGTGGAATCGTATGTGCTGGCGTCGCTGACGTTCGCGTGGGAGTTGGCGTTGAAGGCGTTGAAGGCGTTACTGCTGCTAGCGTCGCTGACACTGGCGTGAGAGTTGGCGTTGAAGGCGTAGTTGCTGGCGTCGCTGACGGTGGCGTGGAAGTTGGCGTTGAAGGCGTAGTTGGTAGCGTCGCTGACACTGGCGTTGGTGTTGGCAGGGTCGGCGTAGTAGGCGTTGCTGTCGGTGCTAGCGTCGCGGACGCTGGGTGTGCTGCGCAGCAGCTGGGTGATGATCACCAGGAAGACGCTGGTCTTCGATTCCAATGGACGTGTCGCAGACGCCGCCGTTGCTATATGGACGGCCCAAAGGCCGGGGCAGCGAGCACAGCTCCAAGGTATCACTGTGATATGGATGGCGCGCGCGGCGCGGCAATCTTTGTCGTATGAGAGCGCTGCTCGATCAAATTGCGTAGCTCTAAGGCCAAGGGCTCTACTCGAGAATACACGACGGCGGCAGGGATACATATCAACAGAGAGAGAGGGAGAGAGAGAGAGAGAGAGAGCGAGAGAGAGAGAGAGAGAGGGAGAGAGAAAGAGAAAGAGAACGAGAAAGAGAAAGAGAGAGAGAGAGAGAGAGAGAGAAAGAGAGAGAGAGAGAGAGAGAGAGAACGAGAGAGAGAGAGCAGCAACAGGAGAGCGGGGAATGGGTGAGAAGGCCAGCGAGCTTTCTGGAATCACACAATCAGGGCCCCACTCTCCGCTGATGGTTTGATCGGCGGCTTGTCAGTTCGGGGAAGGTTACCCTCTCGCTTCATTTTATTTGCCCGCAAGCCGAACGATTTGCTCCCAAGCCGTCATGTGTCTCTTCTGGGTGGATGGGACAATAGGGAGCAGTTAGAGACAGTGATTTAGGTAAACACATGCTCGCCCCCCAGACACGGTCATAGGGAGAACTGATCGAGGGAAGGGTGAAAAGACACGGAAGTGGAGATAGCAGGCATACTAATATCAACCATATTAGTAGTAGTCATACTCGCCTGTTGTTGAGGATCATTATCGTAATCTGATGATGGTGGTGTTGTTGTTGATGATGATGTTGTTGATGATGATGATGAGGATTACCATGATGCTGACGTCGACGATGATATTGATGATGATGACGGTGCTGCGTCTGCTGCTGATCATGTTGAGGATTGTGGTCATGCGGATCTTGCTGGTGATGGCGATGCCGATGATACTCACGATGGTAACGACGATAACGATATATGATGCTGCTAGTGATGATGATGACGATCGTGATGACAATGATGATGGTGCTGATGAGGATGATGGTACTGATGCTGATGCTGATGCCGATGCTGATACTGCTGCTGATGATGGTACGGATAACGATGATGAAGCTGATGATTGTGAGGATGATGATGATAATGCTGATGCTGATGATGTTTATGATGCTGACGATGATGATGATGATGATGATGATGATGATGATGGTGATGATGATGATGATGATGATGATGATGATGAGGATGATGATGATGATGATGATGCTGCTGATGATGCTGCTGATGATGATGATGATTATGATAATGCTGCTGATGATTCTGATGCTGGTACTGCTGCTGCTGATGATGATTATGATGACGATGATGCTGCTGATGATGATTATACTGCTTATGATTATGATGATGATCGTGGCTATGACTATGATTCTTCTTATAGCCATTCTGATTATTCGTCTTATTATTCGTCTTCGTCTTGTACGTTTTCTTATCATTTCCAATACCATTCTCAACATCTATTATCTTAAGGGCTTCGCCCGCCCCCTATTACTAGTGCGTGCGACTGCGTGTATAGCGCCGTGGGTGCTTTTCGTGGCAGGCTTCTCGGCAGCGCCTGCGGGTCATCGTTGGAGCTTCTTGGAAGCCGTTTTGGAACCTTTTGGGGCATATTTTGGGTCTCTTGGGGGTCTGCTTGGGGCCTCTTAGGGGCCTCTTGGGGGCCTCCTAAGGCCTCTTGAGACCTTCTTGGGGCCTCCTGGGGCCCTCTGGAGGCGGAAAGGTAGAGTTTTCGATTCGTGGACTCCCTCTTGGTCCTCTCTCGGGACCGTCTTAGGGCCTTTTTGGGCCGTTTGGGGCGCCTCTTGGACCGTCTTGGGGCCCTCTTCGGCCTTCTTGGGGCCGTCTTCGGGGCCTCTTGGGCCGTCATGGGAGCTTCTAGGGCCTCTTGGGAACCTCTTGGTCCGTCTCGGAGTGTCGGACAGCCGAAACGGCGAGAAGGCCAAAAACTTTCAAAAAAGCGCTTTGGAAATCGTTGATTTTGCGTCGTGGGGCCCTCTTGGGAGGCTTCTTGGAGGCCCCTTGGGCCGTCTTGGCAGCATCTTGGGCCGTCTTGGGGCCATCGTGGGACATCTTGGGGCCATCTTGGGCCGTCTTGGGCTCCTGAGGCTCTCTTCGGAGCCTCTTCGGGGAGTCTTGGAGGCCTCTCGGGCCGTTCTGGCCGCGCGGTGGCGTCACCATGAGAATCCTGGGGTGGCACAGAGAAGCCAGTATTTGAGGCTCACCTCCCCCGGTTGGCTGCTTGGTGGCGCGGTTGGGCCCCTCAGCAGACAGTAAACAGGAAGCAGGAAACAGGACTGGAGAGACCAACGGCCGAACAACACATGACAACACATAGCACATGACAGCAGACCGCACACACCTTCGCAGCCTTGTGCCCCTGGAGGGGGCCAGCGGATCTTTATGATTCTTCTTCTTCTTGGGTGATCATGGTGATGGTGATGGTGATGGTGATGGTGATGGTGATGGTGATGATGATGATGATGATGATAATGATGATGATGATGATGATGATGATGATGATGATGATCCCCGCGGTTGAAGGTGTCAGGAGCTCCTAGCTCGTACTGCCCCTCGGACCAAGGCGTTTCCCTTTGGCCCTGCGGAGGCAACGCCCAGTCTCGTGCTCCTCGGCGCACACACGCAGATTCGCCTGTGTGACGAGAGCAATCATCCGCCTCAGCCGAGGCAAGCGGAGGAACGGCACCCGAGCAGACACGGCGACTCAGCCCGCGGCGCCCGCGAGCTGGTACGGGGCCTCGAGTGGGACCCCCAGGAGGATGTTGGCCGCCACGAGGGCGGTCCGAGAGGCGCCCCCCGCCTCCAGGGGCTCGCGCGCAGACAGGAAGCCTGTGCCGCCGCCCTGGCCGTCGTACTCCAGCCTGTCCTCACGCTCACGTCCGCGCCCAGGCCCAGGCCGACCTCGCGCTTGTACTGGCCCTTCGGGTCCTCCAGCCCGCCCTCGAAGAAGCCCCCGTCCTCGTCCAGGTCCCGGCCGAACTTGCGCTTGCCCTTCTGGTCCTCCAGCCTGTCCTTGCAGAGGCTCTCGTCCGCCGCCTTGGAGGAGGCGCTTGGCTCAGGGGACTCGACTGCGGCCTCGAGCACGAGCTCGCCCCCCCCCCTCCCTTTAGGGTCTCCCCCTGACAGGGCTCCCCAAGGATGCCTTCGCGCCCCGACGCCAGCCGCTGAGGGGGGGC
>CAUYUJ010021219.1:0-5000 GCA_963575745.1 Prorocentrum cordatum | reverse complement strand
CTACTACGACTAACCACTACTACTACTACTAGCTAACTTACTAACACCACCTACACTACTACTACACTACTACTACTACTACTACACTACTACTACTACTACACTACTAACGACTACTACTACCTACTAACGCTATACTAACTGCTACTAACTACTAACACTGCTACTACGACTAACTACTACTGCTGCTAGCTAGACTACTACTACTACTACTACTACTACCACTACTACCAACTACCACTACCTACTGCTACTACTACTACTACTACTACTACTACTACTACTACTACTACTACTACTACTACTACTACTACTACTACTACTACTACTACTACTACTACTACTACTACTACTACTACTACTACTACTACTACTACTACTACTACTACTACTACTACTACTACTACTACTACTACTACTACTACTACTACTACTACTACTACTACTACTACTACTACTACTACTGCTACTACTACTACTACTACTACTACTACTACTACTACTATACTACTACTACTACTACTACTACTACTACTACTACTACTACTACTACTACTACTACTGCTACTGCTGCTGCTGCTGCTGCTGCTGCTGCTGCTGCTACTACTACTACTACTACTACTACTACTACGACGCCCTCGCCGGAAAGGTTCCACCTCGTGCGTTCAGTGGCCTCGAGGAGTCCAAGGCGGGCGAGGAGAGGGAGGAGGGCGCCGCGCAGCGGGGCGATGCAGTGCGGCCAGAGGTTGAGGCGGCGCGCGAGGCGCAGGCTTCTGAGGCAGGCCCGCCGCCTCCCCCGCCCGAGGGGCAGGGGGGGGCAGGCAACCTGACGGACGAGGGCGGCGAGCCGCCCAGCGCTCCCAGCCCGACCCCGGACGTGGCGCGCGATGGAGGGCTGTTCTCGATGGAGCGGCTCAACTCTTGGGTCGAGGCGGCGCTCAAATGGCTGGGGGAGAGGGTGGGGTGCGCTCTGGGCGCGCTCCTCCACCAGCTCATCGCGCTCATCATGGGACTGGTCGACTCCATGGGCCTTTACCTGCTCGGCTCTTACTGGTCGAAGTTGCAGTGGGCAGCCATGGGGCTGGCAGCGCTCGGGGTCGCGACGGTCGTCGGCTCGGTCGTAGGCTTCCTCATCTGGTTTCTAAGCACATCATGGAACTACGCGTCGCTTCTGCTCGCAACGCGCCGAGGCTTCGCGCGGGGCAGCAAGACCGGGCGCGACGTGAAGCTGGCGCTCGATGGTAACTCAGCGGCGGCTCTCAGCTGGCGCGGCCCGTCGGAGGTGATGGCGGTGGACGAGGGCTACGTCGAGAACGAGGTCCGGGCGCGAGGGGGCGGAGCCGTGAAGATGATGCCCGACGACCTCGTCATCCAGTCGGGGGGCTCGGTCGCCAGGTTCGAGCAGGGGCCGCTGAACGGCGGCCGCGTCACTCGTCATGGCTACGTGTACAAGTTCAGGGAGGTGAAGGGCAGCGCCCATCCCCACCTGAAGGCCGACCTTGAGGCGACCCGCGACGACGATGGGGTTGGCGTGGTGCACGTGCTCGCTACCTCGCCCTGCACTCTTCCTGCGGGCGACAAGCCCATGGTTCGCGTGTGCTCCTCGTGCGTGGTTGCCCGCAGCTCCCGGATCAACGTGGCGTACTCGGCCAAGCTTTCCCCGTCCGGACGCGCTAGGGCCGGCGGTGGGCTCTGTTGCTCATGGGCGTGTCGTGGAGCGGGCGAGGCGGGCTGGAGGCTGTTCGGGCGTTGTGCCAGGAGGAGGTTGAGGCGCCCCAGGCCAGGCCAGCCGCCCAGCGCAGCCGAGGAGATGGGCCCCAACTCGGAGACCGAGTCGGAGCCCAGCGTGGATGTCTGCCAGGCTGACCAGGTGGCGTACATCACCAAGGATGGTACCCAGGTCCTGAGCGCCGCGTGCTGCAGGGACACGGCCAGGCAGGACCCGGTCTTCATGCTGGTCGAGGACGCAGCCGTATCCGACGTGCGCGAGATGCAGGAGGAAGGAGGTGCCCGGGCCTTCCGGGCATGCGCCCACCACGCGGGCACCTACGAGAGCCAGGCGGCGACGCGGAGGTGCGCGCGCTCGCAGTGCCATCGCGCCCACGTGGTTGAGAAAGACGGCTTCTCACTCTGTGCGGCTCACTCAGCTGATCGGATGGTGGGCTGGCGCAGCCGCTCGGTCACGCCCCGCCAGGATGATGAGGCACGAGAGCGGCGGTCAAGCAGTGGGGGGCCAGAGAGGAGTGGCGAGGGCCGCGCGGCTCGCCGCCCTTCAGGGGCCTCGGGCCGCAAGGGCAGCCCCGCCAAGGCCGAGGCTGATGCAGCCCGGCTGCTGCGCGTGCGCGACCCCCTGGCAGATGTTGAGCGCGAGTGGGGCGCGTGCTACAGCTTCCCGGCGCGCTTTGTCGGCCCGGCCAAGGACTGCGGTGGTGGCGACCCGCGGACGGACGTGGAGGCGGTCGGCTTTGGGCTGGTCGCCTCCATCCCGGACGGCGCCTTCTCAGCCCCAAGGCCGGAACTGCTCGACGAGTTCGTGGGGGCCCAGCCGCCCGCCATCTGCTGGCGTTCGGGCGCGGCGCTTCGGCTCTCGGACCACGGCGACGGCGCGAACCATCGGGGTGATGTCCTGGGCCCGGCGTCAGCCATAGCGCTCAGCAAGGGCCGCGGTCGCCATCGCCTCGCCAAGCAGGCGCGCTCCTGGAGCCGCAGCACCACCCCGACGCGGCGCGAGGCGCAGTCGGACCTCGACGCGAGGCTGAGGAGGCTCAGGCGCAGGGGGAGGAGCAGAGGAGTCAGGATCCGAAGTCGTCGCTCATCTCGGCCTACCTCACCAAGCGCGCTGATGGACTCACGGACGGGGCAGCCAGAAGGGCCATCTCGGCCGAGAGCGGCATGGACAGGCACGAGCTGCTAGCGGAGCTCATCGGGGCAGCCGACGCGATGCACGGAGGAGGCGTCAGCGAGGTGGGCGTCAGTCTCCTCAGAGGCTGCCAGGATGGATGGAGCAAGGAACTTGAGGGGGGAGGTGGGCCAGCCCCCAGGAGGGGCTGAGGGGCCCCCCGCGCCGCCACGGGCCCACGCGTCCTGCGACGGCTACGAGGCGGCAGCGCGCGGGCAGAGGGCGACGGCGCCATCTTGGCCCGCGCGGGGCGAGCAGCCGGGCCCAGCGGCGCCGCCAGGGCCGCCCCGAGCGGGACCTCCGCCGGGCCTGGGCTTTCTCGGCTTTGGCCAGAGGCCGCCCCCCCGGCAGGAGATGCAGGCCAGCTTCAACCCGAGCGCGTTCTACGGGGCGGGAGGAGCTAGCTCAACCACACCTTGGACCGCCACACCTTGGACCGCTCGGCCGCCCCGGCAGCTCTCCTTCGTGGGGCGGGCCACGCGCCCGCGCGAATTGCACGCGGGAGCTTCCTCGATGCCGCAGGAGGAGAGGGTCCTGGGGGCGCCGTCACCGGAGTCCGAGGTCGGCATCGGGCTGCAGAATTTGGCGCGCGAGCTGGGGCGAGCCAACAAGCGCGCGGAGGAGTCTGGAGGCGCAGCCAAGGGTACCCTGGCCAGCATCGGGCGCGTGGAGGAGCAGCTCGCGTTCATGGCGAGGGGGTGCGACTTCTACGCGGTCACGCTGTGCCCGGGACTGCTGGGCAAGGACGCGTTTCGCGTGCTGAGGTCCATGGGTCAGAACTCGAGGCTGCTCTTCCGGTCGATCAAGTTCCCCACGAACATCACCAACAGCATCGCGTACGGCCTCACGGCGTTCCAGCGCGGCGGGCGCGATCATATCCACCTGCCGGACTACTGCTTCAGCTGTGCAAACTTCCCGAAGACGACGGAGGCCGACGTGGGCAACCATGTGCCGCCGAAGGACTACAACCTTGAGGCACGGCGGAGGCGCGCGTCCACTCCCCAGCACTGGTTCCTTGACGCCAAGCGGGAGTCATGGGCTTGGGCCTGCTTCTACGGCCAGGAGCACTACGACCAGCAGGTCAAGGCCGCGGAGCACCTGCTCAGCCTTAACGACAAGGCAGAGTACGCATGGCCGCCCAACATCATCTTCGGCATATTGGCGGAGCTCCGGGGCCGCTGGTGCGAGGAGCTGCGCATGAAGAGGGCGCGCGTGCTGGAGCTCATGGGCGACGAGAACCCGACCTGGGACCGCATCCGCTTCGCGTGCGCGTCCTCCGCCCTCCGCCAGCAGCGAGGGCCCCGGGCCGCGGTTGCGGATGCCGCGCGCCTACTTCCTCGACGAACCCGACCCGTATTTCATGGCGGACATCATGGCCAGGCACCACAACGAGCCCGCGAGGTTGCAGTGGCAGACGGCATTCAACTCCAACGCGGTACCCGCCCCGCAGCCGATCCACCCCAGGCCGGGGCCCAAGGCGGGCAAGGCGGGGGCTGGGGGCCCAGAGGCAGGAGGGGCAGCATGAGGAGCGGCAGGAGGTCGAGGGGGCGCGGGCCTACTGGGGCATGCTCTTACTCGCACGGCCGCAGCCTCGATTATCGCCCAAAATCCCCCGCGAGTGGCCGCGTCATCTGCTGGGGCAACTCCCGTTGGAAGGGCTGCCAGAACCCGTCGTGCCCGCGCTCGCGCAAGCCGATCGGCAAGTTCGGCTTGCTGGACCGCGCCGCGCAGATGCAGCTGATCAAGAGGGGCGGCCCCGAGGGCGGCCAGAAAGTGGGCTCGCACGAGGAGGCGGATGAAAGGATTGCGGCTCTGCGGCAGGCGCACGACGCGGGGGGGGCCTCCAATGAGGCAGGTGAGGCGGCGGCGGCCGGCGCTCGGGCCCCTTCTCAGGCGCCCGCAGCAGGCGCCAAGGGGGGTGGCAAGAAGCGCGGCAGCATCAACGCCGCGATCGAGCAGGCGCCGGCGGCTGAGGAGCAGGAGGCTAGCCGCATCGGCGCGGGCCTGGAGGGGGCCAAGGGCGAGGCGCAGCCACCATCAGGATGGGTGGAGGCGCCGGAGGAGCTCAGGGGCTTCAATCCGATGGAGCTTGAGGAGCACC
>CAUYUJ010021218.1:139432-142742 GCA_963575745.1 Prorocentrum cordatum | reverse complement strand
TCTTCTTCTTCTTCTTCTTCTTATTATTATTCGTATTCTCATTATTCTTATTATTATTCTTCTTAGCATTCGTATTATTATTAGTTTGCTTCTTATTTGTTATTGTTCTTATTATTATTATTCGTATTATTATTATGCTTATGTGTTGTTCTCATTTTTATTACTATTATTATTATTATTATTATTATTATTATTATTATTATTAATCGTCTTCTTCTTCGTCTTCGTCTTCTTCTTCTTATTATTATTCGTATTCTTATTATTTTGTTTATTCTTACTCGTCTTCCTCTTCTTCGTCCTCCCCCTCTTCATCTTATTATTATTATTGATTTTCTTCTTCTTCTTAATATTAATATTATTCGGCTTCTTCTTCTTATTCTTCGTCTGATTACTCTTCTTCTTCTTATTCTTATTATGATTATTGTTATTAGTATTAGTATTATTCTTATTCTTATTATTCGTATTATTGTTAGTCTTCTTCTTTTTCTTATTATCACTATTATTATTATTCCTCTTATTCCTCTTCTTCCTCCTCCTCCTCCTCCTCCTCCTCCTCCTCCTCCTCCTCCTCCTACCACCTCCTCCTCACCCCCCCCCACCCCCTCCCGTCCTCCTCCTCCTCCTCCCTCCGCCTCCTCCTCCTCCGACTTCCTCCTCCTCCTCCTCCATTCCTCCTCCCCTCCTCCTCCTCCTCACTCCTCCTCCTCCTCCTCCTCCCCCCTCCCCCTCCCACCTCCCCCTTCCCCCTTCCCCTTCCCTCGCTCCTCCTCCTCCTCCTCCCTTCTCTTCTGCTCCTCCTTCCTCCTCCGCTTCCTCCTCCTCCTCCTCCTCTCCTCCTCCGCCTCCTCCTCGCTCCTCCTCCTCCTCCTCCTTTCGTTTCCCAGGCCCCGCCCAAACGGTCACCAAGAAGCTGGGGTGACTGTTTCGAAGCGGGTGCTCTTTGGCGCTGCCCCTTCCTCTGCTCATTCTTCTCTTCTTTCTCCTGCCCCTCCTCCTCCTCCTCCTGAATTGAAGCATCCAAGGCCCTCAAGCGCCAAAAACCGTTTGCTTGAGTCCGCGACGGACCGCCGAAGCGTGGGACGCAGTCTGATGGGCACACGACGGCAATGGCCAAACGATAAGTTGGCAGGGCCATCGGAGCGTTCAAAGCGAATCGGTTGGGAGTGCGACTTGCTTCACGCCTCCCGTTGGCCCCTCAGGAGGAGGCAGTTGTGACCTTTTGACCTTCGCTTCGCGGCGTGACTAAAGAATGGAACAGTTGTGAAGTCTCTCGGGGCGTCTTGGGGGCCGCTCGGGGGCCTCTTTGAGCTGCTTCTCAATGTCTTGGGGCTCTCTTGGACTGTTTTGGGTGCCTCTTGGGCCGTCTTGGGCCGTCTTGGGGCGTCTGGGGCCCTCTGGGCCCGTTTTGGGTCCACATTTGGCCGTCTTGGGGACTGCTCTAAGGGTCCTCTTGGACCATCTGGGGCACCTCTTGGGCCGTCCCGAGGTCGTCCTGGGCCGCCTATGGGTCTCCTGGGGCGTCTTCGGGCAGCCGCGGGGGGGTGCAAGGCCATCTGGAGCGGTTAAGACAGAAGTGGGAATGCTAAAACGTTCGCTCTCTGGACGGATTGAAACGGCTTTGCTCATCGTGGGGCGCTCTTGGGAGGTCCACTTGGCTACCTCTTGGGGCGTCTTAGGGGCCTCGTCGCCCGCCTTGAGGCTATCTAGGGCGCCTTGGAGCGCCCTTGGACCGTGTCGGGACCCTCTTCGGTCGTCCTGGAGGCGGGCCGGGGCCTCCTGGGGCTCGCCGGGGTGGCCAGGGGTGGCCGGCGGGGCCCGCCGGGGCGCCGGAACAGCCATCAAGACAGCGCCCTCTTCAGACACGCGTGCGTCTGCAATATAGGAGGGCATCGTGTGCACGCATGGGCAAATCCGCAGGCGACTCGCTCATCCAACGCTGCTCTGCCAAGTGATAACACAGCGATCCCTCTGGGGCACCTTCTGGTTCTTTCGAGGGTCCTGGGGGGTCCCTGCGGGAAGCTAGTCCCTGCGGATGTTGACCACGCGGTGCTGCTTGTTGTTGTTTGCCGCCAGTGGCACCGGTTGCTGCCCAGTTTTGCTGACACTGCTGCTTGCCGCTGGCTTTCTGATGACTGCTGCTCGGTGGTCACTTCTGGCTGCTGCTGCTGCTGCTGCTGCTGCTGCTGGATGTGCTGCTGCTGAAGGGTCCATAGGTGGGGCGTGCGTGGAACCTCTGCTGGCATCCTTTGCCGCCTTGAGACGTCGTGTAGGCTGGAGCCTCTTGGGCATGGCGAGGAGGAGGAGGAGGAGGAGGAGGAGGAGGAGGAGGAGGAGGAGGAGGAGGAGGAGGGGGAGGGGGAGGGTTGGCCCGCGCCTCTTCGGGCCCCTCTCGGGGACCGTCCCGGACGCTCGTGGAGCCCTCTCCTTGGGCCTGTCGGGGCCCTGCTGGGGCTTCGGAGGGCCTCGTGCGATTAGCGAGAAGAGGATCCCCAAGCCAAGGGGAGTGGACCTAAGCTAGGAGGGCCAAAAAACACTGAGGATATGGGGGCATGTGTCTGCAGATGTATCGAACCAGACCGCCCAGGGGTATGACCCCTTCTGCAGAGACGGGGACCTGAGTGAGGCCACGTCTTCACCGTGCTATCAGGTCTTGTGATCATTTTCGTCTCGATGCTCGCGCGGCTGTTTTGGGAGTTTGGGGGGGAGGGGGAAAAGCGGAGAACAATCACGAAGCTCCGATGGTCCCGCCACGACTCTGTGGCTGGTTCCTGCAGGCGCCAGCTGGGGCGGACAAATCCTGCCCCCCCATCGACAGACAGAAAGCAACACATGGAGATACCAGCGGCAAATATTGCCCGCGCGAGTGGTCGAGGAGGAAGAGGAGCAAACACGAATTTGGAAGAGGAAGTCTGGGCGTCCGAACAAACGGTTCTGTTCACCATCTGGGGGCAGTCCTGGGCCGTCTTCGAGCCGTCTGGGAGCCATCTTGGAGGTCCGCCTGGGTGTTCTAGAGTGCATTGGGGGCGCAGTTGGCGCTCTTGGAGGCTGCTGTGGGCTTCAAACTGCGGTGTGCCAAAGACGCGACAAAACCTTTAGGACATATTCGGTAAAGGAAAACGTTTCAAGTGCGCATGCCTTGGGGAATTTCCAAAGAGGTTCCCGTAAACAGGGACTCGCCCGCTTAAAAAATACGCATGGACAGTCGACAGCGACGGCCGACGACGACGGGGCCGACGACGACGACGACGACGACGACGACGACGACGACGAGGGCGACGACGACGACGACGAGGGCCGACGAGGGCGACGA
>CAUYUJ010021218.1:111932-136932 GCA_963575745.1 Prorocentrum cordatum | reverse complement strand
CGAGGTGGCTGCAGGTCCTCCCTGCCACCCCTAATCGGCCATCGGGGGGGATCCCCGCAGCGTCTGCAGGTACCCCCGCCCCCCTGTCAGCCCCCTAATCGGCCGCAGGGGGGGGGGCGACCGAAGGGCTGCAGATCCCCCCCGTCACCCCGGACGGGCGGAGTGGAGGCCCCGGAGCGGCAGGAGCCTCGAGGAGGGAAGGAGGAAGAGCTCAGAGGAGAAGGTCCCCACTGCCACCCCTAGTCGGCCGTAGGAGGGGAGGTCTTGGGACGACTCTCTGGGCCCTCTCGGAGTGGTCCTGGGATCGCTCTTGAGAGCTCTGAGGAAACCATAGGAAGTCTCTTGCATGCGACCGCTCTTGCGAGCTCCGCGGGAACCGTCGGAGTCTCTGGGCACGCCTCGGAGTCTTGTGGGCGTCTCTGGGGCATCTCGAAGTGGTCTAAGGACCGCTCTTGGGAGCTCCGTGGGAACTGTCCGATTATCCTGGGGGGCTCTGGGGCATCTCGGGGTGGTCTGGGGCCGGACCTGGGGTCGGGGGCTTTCTTGGGTGCGTTTGGGGGTTCGGGAGGCGGCGAAAAGGGTGCCGTGGCTGGAAGTACTCTCCTTGGGAGCCCCCTGTGTAAGGAACCGAATTATATACACCGACGCTTTTTCCGGCCCCGCACTGGAACTCGCACAGGAAAGCGGATCCTGTTGTATACGGGATCCTGGTGTATGCATGTTTCGTTGTTTCCACGGGAAACCGGGGACAACAGTATACAACACACCACCCCGACGTCGCCTCCGACCCTAAACAAAATCCTGGGATTGCAAAACAGCCCGCCACTGGTAACGTAGATGCTCCAGTTTCCAACCTGGGAGCTCCTTGGTAATCATCGGAGTCTCTTGGGAGACTCTGGGGCATGATGGAATGGTCCTTGGAGGGCTCTTCGCCAATTGGGGGGCTGCGGGAAGGGCGTCGTCTGGAGCCTCTCGGGGCCATCTGGGCCCATTTGGGAGCTTTCTCTGGCCGTCTCGGGGGCCTCGTGGACCGTCATGGGGCCACGTCAGGGGTCTCGGGCCGTCTTGGAGCGCGCTGTGGTGCCTCGTGGGCAGCTCCTAGGCCCTCGTGGGACTGTCCTGGGGGCCACCCAGGGTTCTATGAGGCTGTTATGGGCTTCACTCGGGCAATCTTCGGGCCCTCTGTGGCCGTCTTGGGGCATCTGGCGGAGCCTCCTGGACCGTCCTGGGGCGATCTGTGACAGCACTGGAGCCGTTCGGGGCAGGCCTTGGCCCGAACCTGGCGCGAACCTTGGAAACCTTTGAACACCCAGAGCAGATGTTGGCCTCGGGTGACCGTCTCGGGAGACTCTTCATGGGGGGGGATCCCATGGGGGGATAGGATCCCAGGGGGGGGATCCCATAGGATCCCCTGGGGATCCCAGGGGGGGGCAGGAGGGGATCCCATGGGGGGGATCCCCTCCTGCCCCCCCATGGGATCCCCCCCCATGGAGAGTCTCCCGACCGTCGGTGGGGTCCAGCTCGGCGGTGTGCGGAGGCACCCGGCCCGTCCGTCGGGCCGTGTGGGGCCGTCAATGGGGCTCCGTGCGGGTCCTCTCTCTGGCCGTCCTCGCGCGCGCTGGGCTCGGAGAGCGCTGGGGCGCTGCGGAAGCCGCTCGGAAGCAGCGCTCGCGACCTGTGCGCACCCTGTTCGCACACGCAACACGGACCCCAGAATTGGTAGCACAGACTGGGGCTGACCCGTGGACTCTCCGTCCACGACATCTGCAAGAACTGGCACGTGATTGTGGACATGCTGCCGAGAGGCTAAAATTGCAGCGTGGTGCTCGGCCCTCGCATTCGTCGCATGCTACTGCGTGGAGTCGTGTTCTGCCGCTGTGGCCTGCTGCTGGAAATACCTGTCCGCCGCTGCGTGTCGTTGTTGGTTGTGACTGCAAGGTGCTGCTGATGGTAACGTCTGCTTGGTACGTGCTGCTGACCGCTACCTGCTACTGCTGCTCCTGCTGTTGCTGCTCCTGCTGACCGCTACCTGCTGCTGCTGCTGCTGCTGCTGCTGCTGCTGCTGCTGGCCGGTACCTGCTACCTGCTCCTGTTCTCGCTGCTGCTGCTACTGCTGCTGCTGCTGCTGCTGCCGCTGCCGGTGCTGCTGCTGCTGCTGCTGTTGCTGCTGCCGCTGCTGTTGCTGCTGCTGACCGTTACCTGCTCCTGCTGCTGCTGCTGCTGCTGCTGCTGCTGCTGCTGCTGCTGCTACCTGCTGCTACCTGCTGCTGCTGCTGCTGCTGCTGCTGCTGCTGCTGCTGCCGCTGCTGCCGGTGGTGGTGGTGGTGCTGCTGCTGCAACTGCGGCTTCTGCTACTCGATGTTGCTGTGCGCTGCTGCTCTTGCTGCTGCCCGCGTTTCGTGTGCCGTGCTGCTACCATTCGGGCATTGGGGGCGTTTTGGCCCGCCTTGAGGCCGTCCAGCCGGCCCGTATCAAAAGGATGCGCGATAAAAGGATGCAAGGGTCTTGGCCGCCCATTTCGAAGCTTTTCGAGCGGGACGCGGCCAACGAAAGTGGCCAAGGATGGGCCGAGGAAGCAAGGATGCAAAAAAATACCCTGAGGAAGGCTGCCCATCCTTACGATGCGGGTCGACTGTAGGGAGGAGGAGGAGGAGGAGGAGGAGGAGGAGGAGGAGGAGGAGGAGGAGGAGGGAGGAGGAGGAGGAGGGAGGAGGAGGAGGAGCCAATGCTGGAAAGTAAAAAGCAACAGCGGGCCTCATTCTCCGAGGATGTTTCCTGGCGGCTGTGGCCGCCCGAGGTCGGAGGATGCGCGCGGGCTGTGTGGGCTCGAGAGAAGTTCGAAGGCACTGCGGAGCATACAGTCGGGGCGTTGACCTTAAGGAACCCTAAATAAAGAACGAGGCCCCTATTTTCCATAAGTTGAACTTCGATTTCCGATCGAAAACCTAAGGAACATCCAAGGCAAGCTGCGAAACACTTAAGGAGCACGGAGCCCCTCCCCAACGAGAAGGGTTCCTTCTTCAGGGCCCCGACCGTATGTCCCTGATGGCTGGCCTGTCTAGAACACCCTCAGGAAGAACTCCCCCACGAGTCGCCCATTCAGCCTGGAGCCGATCCCAAGAAGGGAAGAAAGCAGGAGTCGCATGGGCGCCTAGTATTCCTGGGTGGTGAAGCTCCCATGGGCCACAATGGTGTCGCCCTTCGAGCGGGGCCGCGGCATGGTGGTATAGACGACGTCGGGCTCTAGTTTCGCCGCCCACATCTCGTTGAGCAGCGCCAGAGCTCGCTGCCACTGCTCGCCCTTCCTGCACGCACTGATCACAGAGCTGTAGGTAATTGACCAGCGGATCTGCGTCCATAAACGCTTGCTCGCATGCACGAGTCACCTCTCGCCTGCTTGACTGCTTGCCTGCTGTCCTTCTTTCGTGGTTGCTAGCCTGATGGACTGACAACGCGTGGCCGGCTCGCCTGCTGTTTTGGCTTGCGTCCTGCATTGATTCCGCGTCCGCTTGCTGCTACGTTCTGCCATTTGCCTACCGTTAGTGTTGATTGCTGCGACTTCGGCGGCTTGCTGCAAATCACCGCTACAGACTGGCGGTTGCTGTTGCATGGTACTGATTGTTACGGTCCAGCGCTTCTGCGAGCTGCTGGCTGATACTGCGTGACTGCAGCTGCGTGCTGATGCTAATCCGTGCCTCTGCCGCTTGCTGCTGCTGATGGCTGCTGCACGGGGCTTCTTCTTGCTACTTCCAATTGCTGCATTATGCTACAGACCTCTGCTGCTGTCCGTTACATGCTGTTGCTTGCTATTGATGCTTGCTGTCGCTGCTGCTTCTTGCTGTGTGCAGCTGCTGCTGCTGCTGCTGCTGCTGCTGCTGCTGCTGCTGCTGCTGCTGCTGCTGCTGCTTGCTGCTGCACGGTGCTGTGTCGTGATTTCTGCATCCTGACGAGGCCTGCTGATGGCCACTGCACATGCTGCGTGCTGCTGCTGATTGCTGTTGCTGTATGCTGCTGCGTGCTGCTGCCACTCGCTGTTGCTGGTGTAAGTTGCTACTGCTTTCTAGTTGTGGTTGATGGTGCTGCAGGCTGCTAATTGCTGAAACTCTGGGAGCCGCACGGGGGCTATCTTAGACAGCGTTGAAGACGTCCTCGGGCCATCCAGGACCATCTTGCAACGCACGTATCGGGGCCCTCAAATGGATTGGCGCCCTTTCGGAGCCGTCTTGGGCCAACTCGAGCTTCTCCTGGACTGTCTAGGGGTCCCCCAGAGGCCCTCCTGGGAATTTGTGGGGCCCTCCTCCTAGGGTCACCTTGGGCTGCGCTACCCTGGAAGCGTCTTGGGGTACTCTGGGGGCCCCTCGGAAACATCAAAGAGGCGCCTTGGAGCGCTCTGGGGACCCGCTCTGGGCTCTCTTGGGGCTTCGGAGGCCTCCCGAAAGAATATTCGGCTGAGGAGCATGGACCAATGTCAAACTCAACAGAGCACGTCCGGGCTTGATGCCCACTCTGGCTCCTGCCTCTCCTGCTCCTCCTGCTCCTCCTGCTCCTCCTCCTCCTCCTCCTCCTCCTCCTCCTCCTCCTCCTCCTCCTCCTCCTCCTCCTCCTCCTGCCCCTCCCATCTGGCGCCTCTGCTGGCGCCGTCTCGCGCCTCGCTGCACGCCTCCGGTGCGCCTCGCGAGGCCCCTCCCGGGCCTCGGGGCCCCCTTCGGGGCCCCCTTCGGGGCGGCCCCGTGGGCCGTCCTGGAGCCTCGGGGCCTCGAGGGCGGCCTCGTGGGCCGCCTTGGGGGCCTCCGGGGCGGCCTCGCGGGCCGTTCACGCGGTTGCTCTGCTTCGACGCTGCGCCTTGATCTTCTCCCTCCTCCCCTCCTCCTCCCTCCTCCTCTCCCCTCCCTCCTCCCCTCCTCCTCCTCCTCCTCCTCCCCCTCCTCCTCCTCCTCCCTCGTCTCGGGGCCCTCTCCGGGGCCACCTTCGGGGCCTCTGCGAGGCCGCCTCGTGGGCCGCCTCGCGGGGCCGTCTGCGGGGCCTCTTCGGGGCCTCTAAGGGCGGCCTCGCGGGCCGTCGCGTGGATGCCCCGCGGCCGCCGTCGCGAGGCCCGGGGGGCCCTCCGGCGGCCTCCCGGAGGGGAGCTGGAGCTGTGCTCGGGCCGTGGAGCCTGTTTGCTTCGGGTGGGCGGGCCAGCTCCGAAGAAAAAGCAGCGGCTCCGACGGCTCCAACCCCTTAGGCCTACGGTGGTGGCAGTGGATACGGGAACCTTCGATGAGGAATCCAGGGTCTGAGACCAGCGGAGAGCCAATCGTGGATACCACCGCCGCCCTCATCAGAGAAGGAACCCTCCAGGGTCTGAAGCCTCCTGGGCACGTTCCTTAACGAACGGCCTCACCGTACCCGGGGACGCACCCAACCCTTTCTATACAAAGGACGGCTACACATAGCAGGAGACGCGTAGCTAAAAAACGACCATGCACATGTCAGCTGCCTCCCCACCACCACCACCGCCACCACCACCACCACCACCACCTCCACCACCACCACCACCACCACCACCACTAGGACAGTTCGCTCGATGTCCCCCCATTCACGTAAGGACTCTTGCAACCCAAGTTGGAAGCTAGAAGACAGAGCTGACCCTCCCAGGAGCTCATGAAAGTGGCGACACTTTCGCAGACCGTAGGCCCCCCGGGGACGGCGAGGTATCGATCGTGCGTCCGACTTCGCTGCGCTGGCCCTGCCGGGAGCTCACGAAAGTGGTGACAGGTTCGCAGATCGCAGCCCCCAAGAGACGGCGAGGTCTCGCTCCCGCCAGCCCACGAAAGTGCTACATATTCGCAGATCGCAGCCCCCCAGGGGTGGCGCGGTTTCGAGCTGGCATGCGTATATCATCACTGCGCTGGCCCTCCCAGGAGCTCACGAAAGCGGCGACAGATTCGCAGATCGTAGCCCCCCCCCCCCCCAAGGACAGCGAGGTCTCGATCTAGCGTGCGTATGGCGTCACTGGCCTTTCCACGAGCTCGCGAAAGTGGCGACAGGTTCGCACAAAGTCCTCGACCTGGTGTGCGTCTGACGTCATTGCGCTGGCCCTCCCAGAAGCCCGCGAAAGTGGCGACAATTTCGCAGATCGCAGCCCAATCAAGAACAGTGATGTCTCGATCTGGCGTGCGTATGACGTCACTGCGCTAGCCCCCCAGAAGCTCCCGAAAGTGGCGACTATTTCGCAGATCGCAGGACGGCGAGGTCTCGATCTGGCGTGCGTGTGACGTCACTGCGCAGGCCATCCATGGGAGCTCACGAAAGCGGCGACGATTCCACAGATCGCAGTCCCCCAGGGACGGCCAGGTCTCGACCACGTGTGCGTCTGACGTCACTGCGACGGCCCTCCCAGTAGCCCACGATTCTGGCGACGCGCAGCGCGAGCAGGAGGAAGGAGATCAGCTGGGAGGAGAGAGGAGGCGGGACGGAAGGAGGGAGGGAGAAAGGGAAGAGGAGACCACAGTGCTCGATCCAAAACAAATACCCAATCAGAAGAGGAAGGTTGAGAATAGAGCAAAAAGGGGAGGGCGGAAGAGGAGGAGGAGGGAGGAAGGAGGACTGGAGGGCACAGCGCTCTACTCAAAACGTGTACCCAACCAGATGAGGGTTGAGCAAAAACTGTTTTGAGAAAACCACTGCCAAGCCCCCAACAACAACCCTGCACCCCCGCCCAACAACTTACCGCGGGTTGGGCCGGATCTGTGTTTGGGCTGGATGTTCTTCAAGGTTGTAGTCGTTCGACTCCAGCGTCGCAACCCGAAACAACATCGCCACGCCCCGAAAGAACTGCAGCTCGGCTGGAGCTGGCTCTGACGGGGGTCCTGGCGGAGACCTCTGAGGCATGCTTGAAAACAGGCGCGCTTCCCGCGCGCGGGGCCCCGAAACTGCGGAGGCGACGTGGCATCGGGCTTCAGGCTGACCGCCGACATCTTGCTGAGCAGCGCCAGAGCCCGCTGCCACTGCTCGCCCTTCTCGCACGCGCTGGCCCCAGAGCCGTAGGTGACCAGAGCTGACCCGTGGACTGCGTCCACGAAATCTGCACGAACTGGCATGTGATCGTGGACGTACTGCCGAAAGGCTGAAATGATGACTTGGGGCTCGAAAAATTCGCTGTCACGGCCCGTTTCCGATGGCTGTCCGATCGCGTTTTCCAACCTCCTCCGGTGTCTTTCCGACCCGTTCCCGCTCTGCCTTCGAATTGCGCTTCCCCCCTCCTTGAATTTCCTTCCGGTCATTGTCCGAGCTAGTTTGCGATCGCGCGTCGCTCCTCCTCGAATTTCCTTCCAGCCCATCTCCAATGTGCTTTCCAAGCTCGTCGGGGCTCCAATAAGCCGCTTGGGATCTCTTGGGGGCCTTTGGGGGGATTGCTGCGGGGCTTCTTGGAGCCTCTTCGGGGCCTCTCTGGGCCTACTGGCCGTTGAGGAGGCTGGATCGGGGGGGGAGCCTTCGGAATGTATGCCTGGGGTCCCACTCTCGGGCCCCTCTTGGGGTCCTCCCGAAGGCGACTCTGGAGGTCCCCCCCCGAGCTGTCTTGGGGGGACCTTGGGTGCGTCTTGGGGCCCCCTTGGGTACGACTTGCGGCTTGGGCCGCCCTCGGGCAATCTCTCTGGCCTCTCCTGCCGTCTGGTGCCAGTCAACCGGATCTGAAACCATGCTTCGAGAGAACCCAAGGGAAAACGATGGCTGCCGCTGCTGGAAGGCCCCCTCGTGGTTCTCTTGAAGCCTCCTTCGGCGCACGCTCAGGGGCGCCCTTGGGCCATCTTGGGGCGCTCTTGTGCCGTCTTGGCAAAAGAAGGGAAGGAAAAACGCGATAAACATAAACTTCGAGCGCTGCGCATGCATTTATGGTGTATCGTTTAACCGATCCCCATCCCCAGCGGCGTGGCCTGGGCCCCACTGGCCGATTTACCCCCCTAGATGGGGATATAGGTCGTTCCCTTCGGGTTTCGAAGGGTGTATCCCCAACTGGGGTGGTAATTTGGTGGGGGTCTCGAAGGGGATGGGGATGAGGATGGGGATCGGATAAACGATACCGATTTCTTGGATCTGCGCTGGACCTCCCTCCCTGGCGCGCGGAGCGCGCCACACGCGGAGAGCGCGCCAGGGGGGCGGCGCTGGAGGCGCCGCCGGGGGGCCCAGCGCGGATCCAAGAAGTCCGCGCGGAGCGCCAAAAAGTTACACGTCTATGGCGCTTCTTCTTCGTCTACCAAGACAGCCCGAGAGCGCCAGAAGCTGATGTGTGCGTGGCGATGCTCCCGCTTTGACTCGGGGCTCTCGTGGGCCGTCCTGGAGCCCTCTTGGGCCGTCCTGCGGCTCCCTCCTGGGCCAGGACGGGGGGCGCCCCCCCCGAGCGCGGGGCCGAGGAGGCGCAGCCGTCCGGGGGCCGGGCCGGAAGTGCTCACAAGGCCCCACTGGCACGCACGATGCCTGGTACTGTAGTCCTCTCCTCCTCCTCCTCCTGCTCCTCCTCCTCCTCCTCCTCCTCCTCCTCCTCCTCCTCCTCCTCCTCCTCCTCCTCTTTCTCATCCTCCTCGATGATGTCTGGCTCCATCTCCCGTTCAGCCACCTCCCTGAGCAGCCACAGCGCCGGCCACCACTGCGTGCTTCTCCCGCACGCGCTGATACCGACGTTGTAATTGAAGAGGGTTGCCGCACAGCCCTGCAGGCCTGAAGGCGATGCACCCCTGAGCAGCTCCAACGCCTCGCCCCAGTTCCTCGCCTTCCCAAGGCTTTGAATGTCGCCTGCGACTGCCGCGACGCTCCGTCGAGCCCTCTGCTCCCTCGCACTCATATTTGGACGCCCGAAATGAGTACGGAAAAGATGGGTACAATGCCCAACAGCAAATGTTGTCCCAAACCAACAGCGGCCGCTGTTGGGCAGGCGGCCTTCTGTCTCGAGTGGACAGAGGCCGCGGCGGCGCGGACCGCGAGCCCTGTTCAGAGTGGACAGGAACTGCTGCTGGGCACTGCACCCACTCTTTCCGTGCCCATCTCGGGCGTCCAAATCATAGACACCTCCTCTGCGTCATGCACCCGTGAACATCAACGGAGGGGCGATGGTGCTCTCGACGCGCGCCACGGCCTCAGGCGACGGACAGAGCGGAGGCAGCGACCTCGAGACACTTGCCGCCGAGGTCAGAGTCGATCGAACCAAAGGTGCTGCAGATGGCGACCCGTCTGCGTGCAAGACTCCTATCCACATCCAGTGCCTCTTGGACCTTTTTTGGAAGCGGTGCCACAAGACCGAGGCGCACTGGATATAGATAAACATCGAGCCTCTAGGGGGCAAATATATCCATATCCAGTGCACCTCGGGTTTCTTGGGAAGGGAGCCCGACACTCCAAGCTGCAGAGGATATGGACAAAAGTATTCCCCGCACCGTCTACGGGCGGATCGGGACCGGATCCAGCCCCAACGCGAATTCGCCTGGCCGACTCCGGAAGCCCGGATGCCGAAAACATGTGTCTTGGGGGCGCATCTTTTACTTCCGCCGCCTTCCGCCGCCCTTCCTCTTTTTTTTCATAGCACTGCGCCCAAGCTCGTTCTATCGGACGCTTCGTGAGGGGCCAAATGAAACCTACCGAGTTCGGCGCATACCAGCTTCCGCCGGCAGAGGCGGCCTCGTTTTTTCCGCCGCCCTTCCGCCGCCTTCCACCGCGGAAGAGATGGCAACTCCTGCGATCCTCGAAGGTAAGGCCCTTTTGGAACGCCTCACCTAGATAGTGGGCAAGGAAGGGAAACAGAGAGAGCGCAATCACCCGACACTCGTCCCACTTCTCAGCGTGCGCCGCGCTGAAGTCTGAAAAGGCGGAGCCAGCCATCTTCACCCTATAAAATCCGTCTCGGGGCCACGGGGGCAGAGAAGGGCAGGATGACGAGGGAGGGCGAGAAACACGAGAAGAGGCGAGAGAGGCGGATCAGGGCCCTCCAGACCCACTCGAGACATCCCATGCGTGCGCCTAAAAACTAAATGGTAGGAGATCGCAACCGTCCGACTTCTAGTAAGGAATAAGAAACACACACAGCTGGTGGCGGAACTTTCTCGGTGAAGCAAGCGGCCTTGCTGTAGACAGGGCGTGGAAAGATGGAAGGGTGGGGCCCTGGTGAGCGCGTCCATGGCTAAGCCCTCCTTCCCAGACAATTGTCTCTCATTCTGGCCATGGTCAGGAATGGTATTTTCAGTTCCCTCTGGTCTCGCAGGTCTTGGCGTTCCCCACGCAGCTCACGGATCAGTTCTGCTCGCAAAACCACCCGGAGCATCAAACTCCAACCAACGAGTCGATGAAGCCCCTAGTATTTCAGCGGCCAACGACCAATGCCCCCGCAGTTTTCGACGTGCCGGAGCGCGACTGAGTACCAAACTCGCCAAGACCGTCACGAGCGAATCCTCTCCGAGCAGTTTGCTCGGCGGCTCGCTGGAGCCCAGCCAGGCGTTCGACAGTGGAGCCCAGGAGAGCCACACGGGCCGGGAGGAGGATGAGGAGGAGGAGGAGGAGGAGGCGTGGGAGAGCCAGGCCAAGCAGGGAGGAGGGAGCACGCGCGGGACCGGCGGCGCTCGGCCGCGGCGGGCACTCGGGAGCGGCCCCGGCGGCCGCAGGGGGGGCGTGTGCGATCGGCACCATCCCGCGGCGGCGGCAGAGGGAAGAGGCCATGCGTCGGACTCCGCACTCCAGCAGGCTACGAGATTCCTCCTGCTCCTCCTCCTCCTCCTCCTCCTTCTCCTCCTCCTCCTCCTCCCCTCCTCCTCCTCTCCTCCTCCACCTCCTCCTCCTCCTCCTCCTCCTCATCATCTCCTCATCCTCCTCTGCTCCTCCTCCTCCTTCATATCGTCTCCCTCCCTACTTCCCTCTCCCCTGTCCCGCCCCTCCTCTGCCAGGGCTGCTCGCGGTGCGGCCGGGGCAGAAGGCCGGAGAGGTGTTCGCCTTCTTCGACCGCGAGGCACCATGGTCCGGGGATGGCATCCTTACAGCGACGCGTGGCGAAGAAGATCGCGCGCCGAAGCAAGGTGCCTTCTGTATGGAATAGTCGGGGGTGTAGTGCCCGACAAGATGCCGGGACTCTTCGGACTGATCGGGGCTGCTTATACCAGAGCAGGGCGGCATTGCCAATGTTACACCAATGTTGCCATGTAGCAGGATCAGGGGGAGAAGCAAAAGTGGGAGCTGGAGCAGGAGGAGAAGAAGCAGGATGAACAGGAGCAGAGATCATGAGGGGGGCGGGGGTAGCAACAGGAGCAGGATCAATGACGACGACCAGGAGGAGGAGGAGGAGGAGGAGGAGGAGGAGGAGCAGCAGTAGGAGCAGGAAGCGGAGGGAGGAGAGGAAGTGAGATGAGATATAGGCGGCGCAAGGGAGGGCGTGGAGCAGGAGCAGAAGCAGGACCTGGAGGAAACGGATCTGGAGCATGAGGAGAGGAGCAGGCGGAGGGGAGGGCGAGGAGCGAGGAGGCAGGGAAGGAACAAGGAGGGAAGGGGGACCAGGGGACGGAGGGGGGGACGGGGGGGAGGAGGGGAGCAGGAGGAGGAGGAGGAGGGAGGAGTCGAATCGACGAGGAGGAGGGAGGACCAGTGGAAACCCAAGACTCATCGACGATGTTGGAATAAACCCTCCCTCCAAGCAACCTCTTCACAGACCACTGCAACGGTTCATTTCCACTGAGAGAGCTGCCTCGTTGGAAGACATCCGTTTGAAGACCCTGAAGCATGCCGAAACATTGTTCTCGGGATTCCAGCGCCACGGATCAACCTGAGTGTTGCGTCTTGACGACCTTGAAACGTGCCAGAACACCTGTCCTGGGACGTCAACACCGCGACCCAGCGTAACTGCTGCAGCCCCGGAATTCTGAATCCTTCCAAGAACTCGATTTCTGGCACGCTGGCCGTCGGGATCCGTGAAACCCTTGCAAATTCTAAAAACGAATGTGCGCGGCACGAAGGCGAGAGGCACATTTTGAAAAGGAGCCGCCCTCAATCCGTGAAGCCATTGCAATGCTTAACAAAGAATGCGCGCGGCGCTAAGGCGAGCGCCACGTTTTGAAAGGGACCGCTCTTACCTATACGACCACCCTTCGGGTAAAAAGGAGGTTGTGGGGGGGGGAGGGGGGGAACCAACATCTGACTCAATCGATCTCACGATCGATCTCACTCAACGGGACACCACGGGACACCACGGGACATCGCGGGACACCTCTCGATCTCACTATCGGTCTCACTATCCATCTCACTATCGATCTCACTCAGCGGGACACCATAGGACACCACGGGACACCACGGGACACTACGGAACACCTCGGGACACCACGTCGCTCTCACTACCGATCTCACTATCGATCTACTCAACGGGACAACACGGGACACCACGCGACACCACGGGACACCTGTCGATCTGAATATCGATCTCACTATCGACCTCACTTTTTTAGACACCACGGGACACAACAGGACACCTCGGGGCACCACATCGTATCAGTATGGATCTCAGTATCGATCTCACTATCGATCTCACTCAACGGGACACCACGGGACACCACGGGACACCACGGGACACCACAGGGCACCTGTCGATCTCACTATCGATCTCACTATCGATCTCACTTCTAGGGACACCACGGGACACCTCAGGGCACCACGTCGATCTCAGTATCGATCTCAACATCGAGCTCACGATCGATCTCACTATCGATCTCACCCAACGGGACACCACGGGACACCACGGGACACCACGGGACACCACGGGACACCGCGGGACACCGCGAGCCATCGCCAGACGGGCGGGCGGGGGAGAATCATCTGTCTTGACTTACCGCGGAGCACCGCGAGCCGCCACCGGACGGGCGGGAGGGGGAGAATCATTTGTCTTGACTTCGCCCTAGCAACGGCGGGTTCATTCCTCTCGCGAGCCCACGCACCTTCGCCCCGCCCGCACGCACGACACGAACGAAACGAAACGATTTCCCGGTTGGGGGTCTCCGTTCCACTGCGATCTCCCCCCCCCCCAACCTCCGACTCCGTAAAACTCTTACAGCTTTTACAACGAATGCGCACGGGGCTAAGGCGAGAACCACATTTCGAAAACGGCCCTCCCTCAATCCGTGAAGCTCTTAATTTCTTACAACGAGTGCGCGAGACGCTAAGGCAAGAGCCACAGTTTGAAAACGGCCCGCCCTACATCTGTGAAAGTGTTGTCAATGTGTAAGAATCAGGGTCATAGAATGGTGAGGGAGTCTCAGGCGAAACGCCTGGACCGCCCAAAAACTGGCCTCGGGGTGCGACAGGGAGAAGTTAAGTATGAGGAGAAGGAATAGAGAAGGGGGAGGGTGAACGGCAGGATGCCTCTGCGGATGCTTCTGCGGTCATTTGGCTGGGCGGCGTATGTCGCAAACGCAGTCGCTTTGAAACATCCGGATCTTCGCAGACACGCGAAGTCCGCCACCACCGCCACCGATACAGGGCGGTGGAATCTACCTGGCTCAGGGGGTTGGACGCCCGAAATAGGCACGGAAAGAATGGGTACAATGCCCAACAACAACTGTTGTCCCAAACCATCAGCAGCCACTGTTGGGCAGGCGGCCCCCTGTCTCAAATGGTTACAGACCGCGGCGACACCGAAAGCGAGTCCTGTTCAAAATGAACAGGAACTGCTGTTGGGCATTGTGCCCATTCTTTCCGTACCCATGTCGTTCGTGCCGAGGGGGAGCGCGCGGGGCGGAAAGACGGGAGAGATACCGAGCATGGAAACGAAGCATAGAAGCTTGCAGGTCCGACCTGCTCTCTTCGGGTCGGGCGAAAGGGGGGGATAGCAAAGGGGGGGTTTGAGAATCAGCTCACGTAGGTGATTTTCCCGGCGCCTCCCGGCGCCGGTAGGCGCCCATGTATCGAGGAATGGGCCCTCGGTGAAGCCGAAACCAGCTGCATGCAGCAAATTTCGTAACCCCCCCTTTCCCAATCCCCCCTTTCGCCCGGCCCGATCTCTGGTCGGAATCGCCAGCGAAGGTAGAGACACAGCTGCGTGCTGCTTGTGCCCAGGTGGCATTCTCTGCCCGCCTGTCCGCACGATCCGCGCCGCGCACCGGCCGCCGACCGGGCCGACCAGGTGTCAGCTGTAAGTCGGGCCTGTCTCCCTACAGGCCGATTCAGGAGGACAAAATCAAGACGAACCCCAAAATGCCCTAAACATTCTCAAGAATGGTCACAGACAGATCGTCCCCAGACTATTGTTTGAGTATGTCTGCATACCCCCCCTGTGGAGGGACAGGCCCGACGTCATGCCAGGCTTGACTTTCACGAGTCGGGGGGCCCGGCGCCGCTGGATGGGGGGCGGCTCGAAGGCGGGAGGCTGGGGCGGGGGGCCGGGTGGGGGGGGGGGAAGGCTGGGCAGGTCGAGGATCGGCGGCGACGACAGGGGCGAAGAGCCCAGGGGCGGGCATCACACGCATTCGCCCGGGAGCCTGTTCGAGGACAAAGATCCTCGGCGCGCCTGAATCCACGGATTGCTCTCCCCTGGGCTGTTCGCCCCTGTCGTCGCCTCTGAGAGGAGGAGGGGGTGTGCAGGACAGGAACGAGAGAGGAGGAGGAGGAGGAGGAGGAGGAGGAGGAGGAGGAGGAGGAGGAGCAAGTCGCGGGAACGCCGCCGAAGAAGCTGCATCCCCGGGTCTGGCCCTTACGCTTGCGCGAGACGCGAAGCCATCGCAGCACATGAGCGACACCAGAGTCAATCTGATGACGTAGCACTCTACAGAGATGATGTGGGACATGTATTCTCTAAGAGCGGAAGCTCAGGACTGACAGAACAGTGCCTGGATTGGCCGACAGGGCGTAAACAATGCAAAACACTTTCGTGGACTCCGTCGGAAATGAATCGTCATGTGCAGAAAGCCCACTCAACAAATCCACACCGAATTCAGTTCAGAATGTGGTCCTCAGCGTCGGTAGAACCGCTGGGCCACCCCTCACATTCTGGTCGACTGCGACGTGCGTCCTACTCGCCAAGGGCGAGCCACCCGCTAATAGCGTAGAGAACCCCACCCTCACTCCTGGCGCTATGTTCACAAGCTCTTCTCGCAAGGCCTGCCAGCGCACTCTCAGGATGCGCAGTCGGAGGGCTCATTCCTCGAGCTCCAGCGCCCGCAACCTCTAGGAGGAGCGTGGCCAGGAAAGGAGGACCTGCGAGAACTGCTACACCCTGCTGATCTGGACAACAGGATGTTTGCTTCGCCCAGAATGGTGACCACGGCGGCGACGCCCTCAGCCTCTGTCGACCGAACTCCGCGTCTCATCCCTCGTGCTGTCCGACACATTCATCAAAGCCCCTTTGGGGCGATGAGGATATGGAGCATCCAGAAAGACGGTGACAGGACACGCCGCCCAAGCTGTCGAAGCGAGACTGCGCTGCCCTCCTACGTGCCGTTAGGAGCACGCGCGAATTGCCAACGAGGTTGCCACCAGATTGGCTGGATCCGCAAAGGGGAGGACTTCTTCATCGCCAGCGAGTCTGCCCTGCCGAAAGCTTCGAATTGAAGTCGGAAGGCTATGCGGCGGATCCTGCAAACCCTGAGCCCAAAAAAATTGCAATCTCTTGGGAGATCGATTATTGCCTCCGCCGGCCTTCCGCCGACCTTCCGCCAGCGGTGCCGCCCCCGCTTTACTCCCGCCGCCTTCCGCCGACCTTCCCGCCGAGGAAGAGATGGCAACTCCTTCGTTCCTCGAAGGCAAGGTCCTTTCTTTTGAGCAGGGACCGACCGCCCCGGCATTCCTCAGTCCTACCGCGAAATCTTCTTAGAACCCAAAAATGTTCGAATAACAAACACAATGTTTTTAGAACATAAGCCCGATGTGATAAAACAACACAGTCCCAAGCAGAAATGTTATAAGACAATTTCGTGGGAACCACGAAAGGTTCTTAGAACATTGTTTAGTAGGACTATAGGCACGCCAGGACGCTTCGCCACTGCTGGAAGCTCGCGGTCCAACGGCTCCTGCGCCACGAGGATGGGCCCCGCAGTGTGCTGCAGCACGGGCAGGTCGCCCCCGCTGCCGAGCCTGGCCGGCCCGTCGAAAGAGGCCAGCGGCGCCCCGATGGCCCCGAGCCTCTCCGTGTACTTTGCGCCCCTCGGGGCCCACTGCACTGTGCAGGGCTTAGACCACCACCATCACCACCCTCGCCCCCTCCCTCTCCAACGAAGGAGAAAAAGAAGAGGAGGGAAGAGGAGGAGAGGAGGGAGGAGGAATGGAGGTGGTGGTGGTGGTGAATAGTCTTGGGGCCCGCGCATCGTGAGGGTGGCCCCAGGGCCCGTGAGCACACGCACAATCTGCTTTACGAGAATGTATCCAGGCTCTCCCGCGTCGTGGCCATGCCAGCGCCGCCGAGATCTGCCCTGCTCTGAGTGGCACAGTGGCCGTAATTGCTTGGCGCAACTGTCATAGGATCTGCCTCTTCATCTCCTCGTCCGACATAGCGTCCACGGTTCACAGCACGCATACCACGTTGCCCACGTCATCCGCGCACCCTTTCCCCGTGCCCTTGAACGGCTCCAAAACGAGGGCATGGACGTCGGGCTCCATGATTTGTTTTAAAGCCGAGAACTTGGGCAATCGTCTATTCCCATAGCGGGGCGTGAAACCAAGGCCCACGGGGATCCACCCATGAGGCAGCCCTGAGCCACCGCCAGCATCACAATGAGCAGCTTTAGGAGGTGGCCGTCGAGCTTGACCCAGCTCCGATAGTCAACTCAAGAGGCACCAGTAAACGCAGATAGCCTTCGCAGGAGCGTCGCCAAGGAGGTGAGAGAGGGGAAGGAGGAAGAGGAGGAGGAGGAGGAGGAGGAGAAGGAGGAGGAGGAGGAGGGAGGAGGAGGAGGAGGAGGAGGAGGAGGAGGAGGAGTCCGTAGCCATTTTGGCTCAAGTCCGTAGCGTTTCGCTCAGGGACTGAGGCCTTCTTGGCGTGGGGGAGGCGCGCCCCCGCCTGTGATCCTGCGGCCAGTTTCTGGCTTCAGATTTTGTGAGCTCCTGCTGGAGCAAGTTTCTACAATTACTTTCTCTGTGCGTAGACCACCCCCCGCACTCCGATGGTTTCTTCTCGTCGCGGCCAGCCTAGTATGCGTGACGATAAGGGCGATGCTCGGCAGTGGACGTGGGTGGGGCCAGTCAAGAAGCAGGACGAGGACAGCAGTGGTTCCTCGAAGTCTCCGTGTCCCCACTGTGGCTGCAAGAAGAACCTTCCCCGCTCCTGGTTCTGCAAGCACTGCCTCCAGCCCCTGTCCTACGTGCAGCCCACCGCCCAGGCGCCAGCCCAGGGCGTGTGGGCGGAGCTTCCGCCACTGGGCTCCCTGCCAGCACACGGCGAGTCGGCCAAGGGACCGAAAGGAGGTGGCAAGGGCAAGGGCAAGAAGGGGGAGCCCAAGGGGGGCAAGGGCTACCTGCTCACCTTCCCTGGCCCGAAGCAGGTGGGTCCGCAGGCCTATTTCGGCCCACCGCCGCCCCTGCAACAGGTGCTCCCTGCGGGGCTCCAGCTTCAGGCATCAGGTTGGATCCCGCCTAGCGCCATGGCTAGCGCGAATGCTGACAAGGACTCGAAGTACAAGGTTGAGGACATACCCAAGCTGCAGGGCCTGCTCCGCACTTTCGAGAGCCTGGGCGACGGCCAGAATGTCAAGTACTACCAGGGCCTCATCGACAGGCTGCAGCGTGCTGCTGAGCCCAAGCAGCCGTCGGTGGGAGCGGCCCAGCACGCGATGCGGGAGGCCAAGCAGCAGCTGGACAAGCGCGTCAAGACAGCGGACTCATTGCGCGACCAGTACGTGCAGGCCCAGAAGCAGGCGGTGTTGGCCCTTCAGGACTATGAGCTGTGCCAGGCCAAGTACCACGAAGCGGTCACCTTGCTCGAGGCAGGAGTCCCACAAGTTCGTCCAGAACCACAGGGGCAGGTCCGCCATGGGCTGCATCTGTCTAAGCTCTTGGACGGCGATGGCTTCGAGGTGCTTGAGGATGACGGTTTGTTCGGTCTCGAGGCTGAGGGGATCGAGATATCAGCGTCGGAGCGTGAGGAGGTCGAGAAGCGTAAGGCCAAGGTGGAGCAGGTCATTAAGAAAGCAGTCGCCGACGCCTTCGGAGCGGTCCGCACGAGGGCGCAGGAGCTGGTGGAGGAGCAGCGGGCTTTCCGCCAGAGAATGGCTGCCAAGCGCCGTCGCACTGGCGAGGAGGCTGAGGGCGATGGGGCGGCGGAGGGCCCCGCTCCGCCCCAGGCCGCTGCCCCAGCTGCGGCCCCCCAGCCCGGCGAGGCCTCCTCAGCTGCGGCAGGCCTGCCACCGCGGCCACCGCAGCCACCTTCCCAGGAGGCGCTGGCTTCAGCTTCGGCATCGGCGGCTTCGGGGGCTTTCGCGGCGCCCGTGGACGTGGAGCAGTTCGACTTGGAGCGGCAGTTTGCCAAGGCGTCCAGTGTCGCGGCTGGGGTGGCCAGTGTTGGTGATCCTGGGCCAGGCCTTTGACGTGTGGGCTCCAGCATCTACGATTGCCACCGGGGCTTCGTGGATGGCTACTCGCTCTTGGTCGCTAGACTCACCTGCCATGAGACCTCTGAGACCCCCCTCAGACGAAACCCTTGGTAGGCCAGTGTCATCGTGGTGCTGGGACCGCCAAGTGGGACCCTGGGGGTGGGAATCGGAGCGAGGATGGCAGGAAGAGAGCGCCACATGTTCGGGGCACGGCTTGCCTCCCGAAGCGATTGCCACGTGTTCTCCCACACCAGGTTGGGGGCAGCCCGAAATTGCCCCATGCTGGCCAAGCAGTCCGTGGACGATCTCAGCTTCCTCGGCTATGCATTGGGAGTACCAGTACCCTCCTCCCCGCGTTTTGTTCCATGCAGTGATGAAAAACGGCTCGTCAGGTTCAGGAAGCGAAGCATCCCGTCATTGTGTGCAATCGCCGTCGGCGGGAGCGGCGCGTATCTCGTACAGTCTTCCTGGTGTTCAACCCCGTCATCGTGTTCAGTCGCCGTCGGCGGGGGCGGCGCAACCTTCGACTATGGCCACGACCAGAGCTACGTCTACTCGCTCGACTGGGGGTACGAGCTCGGTGTTAGGACGCAAATCCTGGGACCCGTTGGGGCTCCCAGGTTCACAGTCGCCACCTACCTATGCCTCAGCCAGGGCACCCTCTCCACAGGAGGCGAGGGAAACAGCGCGTGCTGGGGACGTGGTAGGGTTTTGCAGCACGCAGCAGGCCTCAGACGCGCAGCATCGACCGCTGAGTCTCCGTCCTGGTAATGGGGGCAACCTCGGCTCTGCTGACGCCAGTCAAGGTCTGTCTGCTGATTGTAGTGCTGGGATTTCGAGGAAAGGAGGCCGCCGTTGCATGACTATTGAAACCTGTAACGCATCCTCTTGGAAATCTCTGAAGACTTATTTGCAGTCTGAGTCCTTCGGCCAGGTTGTCGTTTTCCAGGATTTCGCTTTTGGAGATGATCATCGGGAGGGTACCCACCAGCTACGTCAGTTGGGTTGGAATGCTCTAGTGCACCCAAGCAGAACCACAGACAAGGGTGGGCTCAGTGGTGGGGCGGGGATTGCGGTCAGGAGTCACATCGGGATGGGGTCCTTACCGCTGGTCCGCCCCTTTCCTCAGCCACACCGAATATGCGGAGTTTGGTTGGACATGTTTGTGCCAGGAGGCATCGCGGTGTTTTCGCTCTATCTCGATTGCGATGATCCCTTGGGCCTCAACAGTTTCCAGATCCTCAACAGGCTTGGCGAGGAGCTCCATGGTTGGCAGCTACCCTTCGTGATAGGGGGGGATTTCAATACATCGCCGAAGCTGCTTGCGGACACGGGTTGGGTTGACAAGATTGGGGGCACAATCTTCCACACTTCCGAGACGACATGTCGAAAATCGTCGACTTCCTGGACCACCATCGACTTTTTCGTCATCTCGAAGTCGCTCGGGCCGTTGTTCGACGCTGTTTCGGTTAACAAACGTGGTACTACTGCCCCGCATTGGCCCGTCACGCTGGACCTCTCAGGTGCCCCCAGAGAGCTCAAGACCAGGGTCCTTGTAGGTCCTGAGGTGTTCCCTCGAGAAGCCCCGCTCGGTCCGCGGCCTCCACCTCCAGATTGGTCTGCATGTTTAGCTCAGCTCGAGGCGCGCGGCGACCAGGCAGCTCTGGACAGAGGCGACGCTAGGTTTTGCAAGCTTTTCGAGGATGAGATGATAGGCATCCACGGCATTGGCAAGAGCGATGCGCACAAGTATCGGGGTCGGGCCAAAGGAATGAAGACTAAAATCCATCCAGCTGTACCAGTCTCGGGCGGTGCTTACCCTGTTTCTTCGGCCAAAGGGAGAGCTTGGAGGAAGTGGTCCATCCACATTCAGGAGCTTAGCTATCTCGTCAGGAAAGGAGTGCCTATGGACCGACCAGTTGCCAGATCACTTTTTCTCCAAGTGCTACAAGGGCCTGCAGCGCTCGGTGCCGACCCTTTTTGGCAAGAGTGCGCGGTCTCTGAGACCGACCTGCGTTGCCTCGACTTCTGTGGCCTCGTGCAGTTGTGCGCCAAGGCCAAGCGTAATGCAGAGCGGCTTGAAAAGCAGTTTCAATCGGATCGGGGCAAGGCCTGGAGATCTTGGGTCCAGACAAGTCTGGACAATGGGGCTGGATTGGCCCACAAGTTCACCAAGGTCCCCTTGGGATGGGTTCCTTCGAACCCGAAGGGAGGGCCCCCCAAGGGGCCCATGGGGCGCATCGACGACCTCATGGACGAATGGGCTAAGATATGGGGCCCCTTGCCTAGCATGCAGGACCTCCCTGACCCCATCAGCCTCCTCACAGAGAAGATCTCCGAGTCCTCCGAGGAGCCCATGGTCTTGGCCACGCCCGATCAGATCCGAAAGTGCTCCAGGAAGTTCAAGGTTAGGACGGCGATAGGCGCGGATAGGACACACCCCAGGGATTTCGAGATCCTCAGCGACGGGGCTCTGGAGTGCGTGGCTGCCCTCTGGTTTTGGATGGAGTCTCTTGGCAAGCTTCCCGAGGTCCTGGCCACGATTATCATTGCCATGATCCCCAAGGACGAGGAAGGTGGAGTTCGGCCCATCGGAATCTTGTCAGGAAGTGTCAGGTGCTTTGGAAAATATTCTCGGGTACAGGCGGATCGATGGGAGCGGGCCCATGACAGGCCTTACCATTTCGGAAGCAGGGGGCGATCGTGCGAAAGAGCTGTTTGGGAGCAGGCTATTAGGATGGAGCACGCGTACGTTTTTGGGCATTCGGCGGCTTCTGTTTTGGTCGATATGACCAAGTGCTATGCGAAGGTGGTTCATTTCTTCTTGGCCTCGGCGGCCATCAAGCACGGTTTCCCTCTGCATCGCCTGCGCTACCTCCTCTGCTTGTACAGGGGCCAGAGGGTCTTGCAGGTGGGCAGGGTCTGCTCTGAGTTTGTCGCCTGCTTCCAGGCGATCTTGGCAGGCTGCACGTTCGCCACCGCCCTGCTAAAGTGCCTCCTTCTCGACCCGCTAGACCAGGTGGTTTCGAAGTTCCTGTGCAAGGTCGTGAAGACAGGTGGATTGCCAGCAGCTTTTTACGGCACTGCGGTCATAGGCACGAACACTTCCACGGTCATGAAGCTGCGCTCTATCATAGGTCAGGCATCGCTCGGCAAAGCGAGGGGCCGTTCCAGGACTCTGCAGTTTTTATTGGGCCCGACCAGGGGCTTGGACCCGGTGTTCCAGGCCAACCTCCTGCCCCTCAAGATGTGGCAACAGGCTGTGAAACAGAAATGGGTCCCCGAGCATATCATGAGGGCCTGCGTGCAGGCCTACCCCAAGGCAGCCTCCAGGACCTGGGACAAGGTTCGGGGGCCTGCTGGAGCTGTGTGGGCTACCCTGGATCGTCTGGGCTGGAGGTTTACTGCTTGGGACACCTGGGAGTCTTGCCGTGGCTTCCTACTGGACCTCAACCACTTCGGGAAGCGCACCCTCACTAAGTTGATTGACTACAGTACGCACATGAGGCTTCTGGAGCATGTTAGGGCCCCTGATCCCGAAGATCCTGAGCGGGTGGTTCCTCCCCTCCTGGGGCCCATCATGGATACCCTCAGAGGCCTCAGGAAGGCGGGGAGAAACTCAGCGGCCGCCTTTCTGTGTAATGTAGTCGCAGGAGGTCATCCCACTCAGGATGTGTTATTTCAGGACAGGCGAGCCATCACGCCGCTGTGCAGGGTCTGCGGCATGTATAACGGCACGCCACAGCATCGTTTGTTCCAGTGTGACGGGTTCTTTATGTTTAGGCGGGACCTAGACCTGCCGCTGTGCGTGGACAGAGGCTTGCAGCTGGGCGCCTACGATCTCTTGTCGACGAGAGCGCTCTGTGCAGACCCAGGGTACGACTGGCCCAAGGTGTCCACGGCCGAGACCTGGCGGTGGGATAAAGTGCCAGAAGCAGGTTTCCTAGGCAGCAGGATATGCATCGACGGCTCAGGTTTCGACACGACTTCCCTGTATGCTGCGCGTGCAGGGTGGGCAGTGGTTGCCATGGATCAGAGCAGTCGTTGCGAGGGCAGTGCGTTTGGACCCCTTCCTCATCCCGTCCAGGAATCAGGAGCAGGAGAACTGTATGCGCTGCTGATGGCCCTCAAGCTCATTGGGCCCTCGCAGTGCACCCAGATCTACACTGATTGCCAGGAGGTCTTGGACGTGTGGGCCCGCGGGCCCGAGTCGGACATGTCGGAGGTTGCTTTCTCGGAGGTCTGGGAGCTCGTATGGGGTCGCGTTCCAGATATAGGTCTAGGAATGATCTGCCTGCACAAAATTAAGAATCACATTTCATGGAGCAGGTGTCTAGAGACCTCTGAGGCCCCTCACGTCGGCAACGGCATTGCTGACGGTCTGGCGAAGCGCGGAGCCCTGGAGCACCCTTGCAATACTCGCCTCCGCGCCCTCCAGAGACAGAGAAGTTCGGAGGTAGCAGACTTCAGTAAGTTCATTGCGTGCTTTGGGGAGATGCTCAGCAAGCAGAATTTCCCCGATGTCCAGAAATGTAAGGCCCCCCCCCGCCCCAAGCAAGACCATTTAATTTTGGTCTGTGATTTCAAGGGGCATGCCGTCCACAGGACGGGCACAAAGGGGAAGGGGGCCTATCTCTGTGTCAACTGTGGTGCCGCGGGGTTTTCTGAGGTGTCAGTGCGCACTGCCGTGCTCGGGCCTCCCCAGGCTTGCCAGGCTCGCCCACTCCAGCCATAAGCTCTGGATTAGCGGCGGGCGTGTTGTTTGGTGTAATTCGTGCGCTGCTTTTGGGTCTGTCAAGCTGTGCCTTTTGGGAGGTCCGTGCCCTGGCGCGCCTCCCAACAAGCCAGCGGAGAAGACCCTCAAGCAGCTAAAGGAGGGGAAGGATCCGTCCTCCAAATCCTTCGTGGGTCGGCCTGTACCCCTCCATCGGTCGGGGCCCTAGCGGTGCGGTCGCGCCTGCTGGCCCTGGCCTCGTTTTCGCGTCGCTCGCCGTCGCCCGCCGCCCAGTTGTCTCGCCTGGAGGAGCTTGGCTGCGCAAGGATCGACAGGATCGACAGGAGGAGGAGGAGGAGGAGGAGGAGGAGGAGGAGGAGGAGGGGAATCAGATCCGAGGGGCAGCAACGGCACGGGAGGGGGGCCACGCGGCGGCGGCGGGAGCACGGGGGCAGCAGCGGCGGGCGAATGGCACGCGGCACGCGGCCAGCGAGGCGAGGCCAGGCGGACCGAAGCCCCCGCGGCGCTTCCTCCGCGGCGCCGGCGGGCCAGGGAAGCGCATCGGCCCGGCCGCGCGGCCTCGCGCAGCCAGGCCGACGGCGTGGCCCAGGGCGCCCCCCCCAGCGGAGGGGGGGGGGAGGTCCCAGGGCGGCGCGCCCCGCTGGGTCCCCGGCCGCTCCGCTCCCGCTCTCCTCGGCACCCCCCCCTTCGGCCGCCCTGGCCTCCTCCGCTCCTCGGCGCCCCTCGCTGGCCCGCCTCCCTGCGTGCACCTTCTGCTTGCTCTCGCCGTTCTCCCCCATTCAAACACATCTCCTCCCCCCGCCCCCTCTCTCCTCGATGCTCCTCCTCCTCTTCCTCCTCCTCCTACTCCTCCTCCCCTCCTCCTCCGCCTCCCTCTCTCCTCTCATCCTCCTCCTCCTCTCCTCCTCCTTCCTCCTCCTCCTCCTACCTCCTCCTCCTCCTCCGCCGCCTCCGCCTCCACCCCTCCTCCTCTTCTCCTCCTCCTCCTCCTCCTACTCCTCCTCCTCTCCTCCTGCTCCTACTTCCTCCTCCTCCGCCTCCTCCTCCTCCTCCCCTCCTCTCCCTCCTCCTCCTGCCCCCCTCCCCCCATCCATCTCGGTTTCCGCCTTCTCCGGCCTTGTCCACCGCCATCCTCCTCCTCCTTCTCCTCCTCTCCTCCGCCTCCGCGCCTCCTCTCCACCTTTCCTTCTCCTCCCCCTCCTCCTCCTCCTCCTCCTCCTCCTCCTCCTCCTCCTCCTCCTCCTCCTCCTCCTCCTCCTCCTCCTCCTCATTCTCAGCATCATCTTCATCATCCTATTCATCATCATCCTATTCATCATCATCCTATTCATCATCATCATCATCATCATCATCATCATCATCATCATCATCATCATCATCATCATCATCATCATCATCGTCATCATCATCATCATCATCATCATCAGCATCAGCATCAGCATCAGCATCAGCATCAGCATCAGCATCACCATCAGCCGCAGCAGCATCATGCCCAGCATCATCATCAAGATCCCTTGTCACCCCCCATCATCACAACCAACACCATCACCATCACCATCACCATCACCCTCATCATCACCATCCTCATCCTCCTCCTCATCCTCATCCTCCTCCTCCTTCTCCTCCTCCTCCTCCTCCTCCTCCTCCTCCTCCTTTTCCTCATCATCATCATCATCATCATCATCATCAGCATCGTCATCATCATCGTCTTCATCATCATCATCATCATCATCATCATCATCAGAATCAT
>CAUYUJ010021218.1:79432-106932 GCA_963575745.1 Prorocentrum cordatum | reverse complement strand
AAGCAAAGCGCACTTCCGCCACGGGCGCCCCGAGAGCAGGCAGCACCGCAGCGACCAGAGCGACGGCAGCCAGCACCACGAGCAGCAGCACAACGACTACGACCAGCAGCACCACCACGACGACAAGCATCGATAGCAGCAGCACCACCACCATGGCAACCAGCACCAGCGGCAGCAACGCCACCGCGACCAGCTGCTGCAGCAGCAGCACCACGACGACCAGCAGCAGCAGCACCACCACCACCACCACGACGACCACCAGCACCAGGCTCAGCACCGCAACCACCACAATGACACCCTGCACCAACACCGCCACCAGCACGACTGCGGACGGCAGCCCCTAGGCAGCAACAGCAGCAGCAGCAGCAGCAGCAGCAGCAGCAGCAACAGCAGCAGCAGCAGCAGCAGCAGGCACCGCGGCGGCAGCCAGGGCGACAGCAGCCAGCAGGGCCCTCTGCCACCCTGGGCCCCAGACGGCCATTCCAGCCGTCTGTCCGCCAGCCCTCTAGCCCCTTCCGAGGGAGGGGACTGGCGCCAGCTGCAGCCTGAGCCCCCCGGGGGGAGAGCCCCATTCACACGGTAGGACTGACCTGGGACCAGTTCGCCATCGGGGTTCGCGCGGCTCCACTGCGGTCCCTGGTGGCGACCTAGCTAGCGCAGCAAACCCACAGAAACAACGCAGCAACAACTTCTACCCAGAAATTCTAGACGACTCCAGACAGCAGCGCCGCGAGCAGCAACGCAGCGACTACGACCAACAGCGCCGCCGCAGCACCGCCACCGCGACCAGCTGCAGCAGCACCAACACGACGACCAGCAGCAGCAGCAGCAGCAGCAGCAGCAGCAGCAGCAGCAGCAGCAGCAGCAGCAGCAGCAGCAGCAGCAGCAGCAGCAGCGCCACCACGACGACCACCAGCACCAGCAGCAGCAGCACCCCAACCAGCACAATGACACCCTACACCACCACCGCCACCGCCACCACCACCACCACCACCACCACCACCACCGCAGACGGCAGCCCCTATGCAGCAGCAGCAGCAGCAGCAGCAGCAGCAGCAGCAGCAGCAGCAGCAGCGGCAGCAGAAGGCCCCGCGGCAGCGGCCAGGACAACAGCAGCCAGCAGGGCCCTCCGCCACCCCAGACGGCCATTCCAGCTGTCTGGCCGCCAGCCCTCCAGCCCCTTCCGAGGGAGGGGACTGGCGCCAGCTGCAGCCCGTGCCCTCCAGGGGAAGAGCCCCGTCCCACGGTGGGACTTCCCCGGGGCCAGTTCCCCATCGGGGTTCGCGCGGCTCCGCTGCGGTCCCCGGCGGTGCCCCGGCTTGCGCAGCAAGCGCACAGGAACAACGCAACAGCAACTTCGACCCAGAGGGGCAGCACGACTCCCAACAGCGGCGCCGCGAGCAGCAACACAACGACTACGACCAGCAGCACCACCACGACGACAAGCAGCAACATCAGCAGCAACACCACCAGCAAGACAACCATCACCAGCGGCAGCATCGCCACCGCGACCAGCTGAAGCGGCACCACCACCACGACCACCAGCAGCAGCAGCACCGGCACCAGCAGCCGCATCAGCATGGCAACCACCACGACGCCACCCTGCGACAGCGACCAGCAGAAACACCAACGCTACCGCCACGACAGTGACCAGCAGCAGCACCGCGACAGCGACCGGCAGCGCCGCCACCAGCACCAGCGCCAGCACAAGCACCGCCACCACCAGCACCGCAACCCCCCCGACAGGAGCAGCGCGCACTGGCGAGGAGTCCGCGGAAGGCGCGCTACGGCTACCGCGGACAACGGGTCGGCGAAGCTAGCCACCCAGCCCCCCTGGGCCAGCTGACGAGCCGAGCCGCTGGGCACACCTGAACGCAAATCGGGGAAGCCTGCCCCAGTGCCAGCGCTCGCGGAGACGCCGCCGACCAAGCTGTCGGTGCCAGAACGGTTCGCCACGCCAGAATCGCGAGCGGGCGGGCGGTCGGTCTCACCACCGCCACCGCCACCACAGCTGAGCCACTTCGAAAGCATTTTCGGCGCGATTCCCTCCTCCTCCTCCTCCTCCTCCTCCTCCTCCTCCTCCTCCTCCTCCTCCTCCCTCCTCCTCCTCCCTCCTCCTCCTCCTCCTCCCCCTCCTCCCCCTCCCCCTCCCCCTCCTCCTCCTCCTCCTCCTCCTCCTCCTCCTCCTCCTCCTCCTCCTCCCTCCCTCCCTCCCTCCCTCCCTCCCGCCCTCCCTCCCTCCTCCTCCCTCCTCCTCCTCCCGCTCCCTCCTCCCTCCTCCTCCTCTCCTCCGCCTCCTCTCTCCTTCTCCTCCTCCCTCCAGCCTCCTCCTCCAGCTGCTCCTGCTGCTCCTGCTGCTCTCCTGCTCCTACTCCTCTCTCCTCCTGCTCCTCCTGCTCCTCCTGCTCCTGCTCCTCCTGCTCCTCCTGCTCCTCCTGCTCCTCCTGCTCCTCCTGCTCCTCCTGCTCCCTCCTCCTCCTCCTCCTCCTCCTCCTCCTCCTCCTCTCTCCCCTCCCTCCTCCTCCTCCTTTCCTCCTCCTCCGCCCTCCTCCTCCTCCTCCTCCTCCTCCTCCGCCCTCCTCCTCTTCCTCCTCCTCCTCCTCCCTCCTCCTCCTCCACCTCCTCCTCCTCTTCGCCTCCTCTCCTCCTCCTCCTCCTCCTCCTCCCTCCTCCTTCCTCCCTCCTCCTCCTCCTCCTCCTCCTCTTCTTCTGCGTCGTCTTAGTAGTGTCTTATCCTGCTTATTCGTAGTAGTATTCTTAATGTTAGTAGTCTTAGTAGGCGTCTTGGTAGCCTTCCTATTCGTTCTAGTATGATTATTCGTGTCCGTCTTGTTATTAGTAGGGGTCTTATCATGATTCCTGGTAGTCGTAGCTTTTCTCTTCGTTTTCTTCTTCTTGTTCCTCCTCCTCCTCTTCCTCCTCCTCCTCCTCCTCTTCATCCTGTCCCCCCTGTTCCTCCTCCTCCTCCTCTTCCTCCTTTTGCCCTTGTTCCTCCTATAGTTCCTGCCTCCCCTATTCCTCCTATTCCTCCCCCCTGTCCGCCGAGCCCACCTATTCCTATGATTCCCCCTGTCCCACCTCATCCGCCTATTCCGCCTCTTCTCTCCTGCCCCCCCTGTTCCTCCTATTCCTCCTATTCCTCCTCCTCCTCCTCCTCCTCCTCCTCCTCCTCCTCCGCCTCCTCTTCCTCGTCATATTGTCACAGCTCTCGTTATCATAACTGTCGCTTTTGTTTTCCCTGCGTACTATCAGGCCAGGTCTTTCTTTCACGGATCTGGGTACGTGACGCGTTATTGAAAAAGTCCAGCTCCGAAGCGGTCACCCGACTGGGCATCATTGGCGTGACTTGCATGTGGTGGTGCTTTTGCTCCTGGCAAGCGCGATACGGACAGCCCGCACGGAGAACGACGTCTTCGACAAATCCCTCTGGCACGTGCCACTGCACTGATTGACCTGTCAACTGTGCGCCGCTACACCCTGGTCCGTGCAATCTGCGCACGCCAGTGACGACGCTTCGTCTTTCGATGTTCGTCCTATTGCCCCTTCTTCAGAAATTGCGTGTCCGAGCAAGCAACCTCCCTTGCCGCGCACGTCCACGGCTCCGTTTTCGCGTCTGCCTTCCATTTCGTTGCTGGTGCTGCCTTTCGTCTGCCACTGATTGCCTCGAGCGTCAACTTCTGACGCTCCTCTGCGCGTTCCCGACGCAGCCTCTACAATGCTGCGTTGTGTTTCGTCTGTGCTTCTGGTATGTAGGCCCTCTTCCCTGATAGCGACACGCACTTTTCGTTCGAAAATCGTGCTCCCGCTTCTGCCTTCTACTTGCCGACCTGGCGCTCGCTTGGGCTGGATCCTTTGAAGCAGACAAGCTCACCTGGCAGCCGGGCGCGCGCACGCGCAGCCGAAGACGGACGAGGCGTGCCGTCTTGCGTCTTGTCCGTTTTTGGCCAGTTGTCCACCTCGCACGCCTGGACCACCGCAGAGTGGGCGGGGGCGGGGGGCCCGGGGGAGGGCACAGACATCCTCCCCTGCGCCCTGCTCCAGCTCCGTAGGCTGCTAGGTACAGGCTGGGCGCGCCAGTCAAACGAGGAGCCACAGGTTGCTCGCGTCGTCACGCGGGCCGTGCCACTCCAACGCCACTGCGTGCGGGCGGGCGGGAGCTCTGCGGGCCCAAGGGGGCAGGGCGAGGCAGCAGCAGAGCGCGAAGCGCCAGGCAGACCACCCGCACGGCAAGATGACACCGACCCTGCGCGCTGCGCCCGGAAAACATGTCGCACGAGGGGGCAACACTGGGGACCACTCCGCGACGCGCTGGAACACAGGCGTCACGAGCAACAGAACCGCGACCACCACGAAAGTGCGAGGCGGGGATTTGTCCATATCCACCGCCTGGGAACCGACGTCCTGGTGCCCCAGCGGGCGGTGGATATGGATATATTTCGGTCCCCGGGGGCCCGAATATGTCCATATCCACCGCCTGCCGAGGCTACGAAAACTGACCCTGCAGGTGGTGGATCTGGATAAATTCCCGCCTCGGAGAAAGCGACTGGCCTGAGCGCCACCACAGCAACACCACAAAGACCAGAACGACAGCGAACGGCAGCGGCACGACGGCGGGCAACACAGCTGGGACCAGCAGCGCCACGCGCGACAACACAAGGGCATCGAGCAGCACCACCGCGACTGCGACTGGAAGCGGCGCCGCGGCCAGCGTCTCGACTGGGGCAAGCAGCCCCCTGTGCCGGCGGGGAACAGGCATCCAGCCTCAACGGACTGAAGAACTTGCCTGGGACACAGGGCGCGGCGACCGAACCGCTGGGTAATTATACGCAGCACCCCGCAAATGCGGAGAAACTCTGGAGAAGCCCGCCGCTGGCGCCAAAGTTTCATAAATTATGCAACGAGCCCGCCGCAGGCGCCGATTTGTTCGCGTGGGGGTCGCGGGTGTCGATAGCAAAAAATCCACCCCAGAAGAATCAACCCGACAAGCGAAGCCGTTTAGTAAACGCACACAAGGACTGAATCAAACAGGGCAGGGCTGGTTAGTCAACGCCCAGGGCCGTTTTAATCAACGTAACTTGTCGGGGCGGGGGCGTCTTTCCTCCATTGAGGGTGGGTCGCGGTGTGAGTCGCGGGTGGGTCGCGGGTGGGTCGCGGGTGGGTCGCGGATGGGTCGCGGAAGCGTCGCGGGGTGGGTCGCGGGGTTGGTCGCGGGGTGGGTCGCGGGTTGGGTCGCGGGTCGCGGGTTGGGTCGCGGGTTGGGTCGCGGGAGTCGCGGGTGGGTCGCGGGGTTGGTCGCGGGTTGGGTCGCGGGGTGGGTCGCGGGCTGGGTCGCGGGATGGGTCGCGGGTGGGTCGCGGGATGGGTCGCGGGGTGGGTCGCTTGGTGGGTCGCGGGTGGGTCGCGGCGGCGAACCGGGGGGAACACTGAGAAGGGGCGGGCCTTCTCAGAAGGCTCGGGAGCCCCCGGGCCTTCCGAGAAATTGTCCAATCAGCTTTCACCGAAGACACGAGAAAAGGCCTCTCAGAAGGCGCGAGGGCCTCTGAGAAGTCCCGCTGCCTTGGAAAGGCCGTCTCCTTCTCACTCCCTCGGCTATACGTAAGAGTGACCCTGGGTAAGAGTGGCCTTTGGTGCGCGGTTTTTTGGGGGCCGCGCGGGGACCAAACCTGGGCGCGCAAGCCGTTGCTCTGGCTTCGTTTTCAGCCATCTGGGGACCCATCTGTGCCCGCACTAAAGGTCACACCGGCGAAAGGTCACTCTTACGTCTAGTCGACTCCCCCCCTCCCCAGACCCCCGACGCAATGTTTTTTTCATTACGTCGACCCCCAGAGGTCCCGACCCTTTCCCCATGACCGGCTTTGCATCCTGAGTCGTTTTTTGACGCTCCCGAGGCCCGGTGAGGGCCCCAGGAGGCCGAAAATTAGGAAAAACCTCCCGTCATGATTTTTTCATTACTCGAGGGGGTCTGGGTCGCTCGCCGCCGAGACCTCTTATCCGCCGCCCGTCCGGCAACACCCCGGCCCAGCTGCAGCCCCGCGGCCCGCCCCTCCTGCGGCCGAGGGGTGCGCACGCGCTGCCGCCCCTGGGCGGCAAGGAAGTCATGCCGGCGCCCTCCACCGTTACCCGCCTTGCGGGGAGTTGCCCTTCAAAGCTGCACTCGTGGAGCCAATCCTCTGTGATGTCGGGGGGGGGATTCTTACCATGCTGTCTCCTTGTCATCTGGTCGTTCCCTCAGGGTGTGGCCGTGCTCTGGTGTGCAAGCTGGCTCCGGCAAAACTATTGCTGCCGAGAACATTCGTAACCTGGTGCGGCTTGGAATCCAAGGGTCGGGGCGCATGGGCCTCGTTCTGGAGGAGCCAATCGACCTTCCTTGCCGGTCGAACGCCGTAACCTCCAGCATCTGCGGTTGCACAGTTCTCCTTGGGGCCTGTCTCACTGCTTGTTCTGCTAAGGCCGCGATGTGTTCCGCTTGTGCCCTAGGCGATCCTGCGCCCCCCCTGCTTTGCTCCCTGGTGGGGGTGGCTGGAAATATCCTCACCACTTGTGAGCCTACTGTGCTGCAGCTTGTTCCGCAAAAGGCTGCCGACATGGTAGTCGCCGCCCCGAGTCGGATTCTGACCTGCGTCATGTGCTGGTAGTCCCCAGTGTCAGGAAACCAGGCGAAGACTGCCGCGACTTGCTCGACCGCCCGTCCCGACTGTAGCCTCCACAGCCCTTGTGATATACTGCCTGCTTGTCTGCCCCAGGTCGGCTAGGTTCTATCTGAGATGATGGCCTTCCTCAGGGTCCGATAGTCTGATGAATGAGGGGCCCCCGTCCCATTCTCCTCCCAGGAGGATCCTCCTGGGGCAGCGCGGGGGGGGGGGGGGCTGCTTGCTGATCCAAAGACTAAGGGGAGCTTTTCCCTGAGATATCTCAATATGGGGGCCGCTATTCTTTCAGGAGTCTTTAGCAGGAGGATTCCACCCCCCTTGAGGCCCGCTCTGTACCCTAGCGCTGCTGCTGCCTCAGCAGCTGTTGCCAGTGCAATGCAGGAGGCAGCTCTGGACACAGGGATGCGCACGGAGTCTGATGCTTCCTTGGATCTCCAGGTGCTTCCGTTGGTGTCCCTGGCTAAGGCAGTCTGAGCGGCTACCTGCAGGGCCTCCATGTGGGGGTCGCTACGTGGCAGGCCCTGTGCCGCTCCGCTGTGGGTGCGCCGAATCACGTGGTGGTACAGTGGCTCCAGTCGCTCCCTCAGGAGGGTCTCGTCCCTCGGTAGGGAGATTTTAGTGGTGGCCCACTCAATGTTTACGGCCGCTCGTTCCAGGTCATCGGTCATTCTCCTCCATCTTAGAATCTGGGCAACCACCGCGTCGTTTTTCTGCTCAGGTGTCAGAATGTGTAGCGCATCGCTGGCATCCGGGTCCTCACCACCCCAATGCACCACCACCGAGTGCGGGCATGCCGTTCTCTGGGGGGGGCTAGAGATGTCAAACTGTGCTGCCACCAGCTGCAACAGTGGGGGGCTACGCCCAGTTATGATCGGGTTCCATATGGGGAGCAGGTGTGTGATCATGTTGGTGGCTCTGTATCCCCATTGCGCACTGGCGATGGCGATGAGCTCGGTGGGGCCCGGGCCCCCCGGGGTAGGGACTCCGTGCCCCGTCAGTGCCACAACCCTGCAGGAGCTCATTCCTGACGCTGCCGCGATCAATGCGGCCTGCAGCTGGGACGCGTTGGCGTCCGCCACGACGATGGTAGGCGTGTTTCGTCGTTCTTCCTGTACTCCCCCAGTGCAAACTAGTTCTTTGATCTGTTCGTAGGCGCTCGGGCTGAACAATGCTATGGCGGTCTCCGCATCGTCCGCATGTCTGTCTCCAACCGACGGGGTTCTTGCGATAACGAGTTCGGCTCTCAGTTCCCTGACTGCTGCCATCAGGAGGGGCGTTGGGAAAGGTCCCGGTCCTCTTGCGCTGGCGTCCCCTGGGGGATGCCTGGCAAGGATGGCAGCCCATCTACTCTGTGTGACGCTTGGGGTTGCAATCATCCTCTCCTGCCTAGATGGGGGAGCTGGTGCACTGCTGCCCCCTTGCCCCTCTTCACCGTCGAGGTCGGAGTCGGAGGGTGGAGCGGTGCTGTCTGGGCCGTAGTCCATGTCATCCTCCACGCCCATGTCGTCAGGTTGTGCTGCGGGCCTCCTGCTGTCTTCAGCGTGCTCCTGTATTCTCTGCATGTCCCTGACCGTGACGTATGTATTGGGCCTCCGTATCGTCACCAGGTCTGCTCTCAGGTAGTCCAGTTCTGAAGCTCTTGCACTTGTTGCAGCTGCCAGCTCCACGTATGTGATGTGGGGGCTGCTTGGGGTTAGTACCCCATCCCTTAGCTGCAGCGTGGCCTGCGTCTCTCTGGGGGCAGGGCGTCCTGGGAGCAGCGCGGCTATGCTGCCTCTGTCGTTTGCTCTGCAATAGGGGCAACGGACTGGCATGGCGTTGTCTCCTCCTCTGAAGACCCCAGGCTGACTCAGTCCCCATTGTTCCAGGCACTCTTTGTGGAACCTATGTCCGCACAGGCCCAGAACTTCCACCACTCCTCGGAGCTCCCCCGCGCAGATGGTGCATGTCTGCTCACCTTCCCCGGTGCCCCGTGGCGGTATGTGCTCTGGCTGGCCTGTCTGGAGGGCAATCTCAGCGTCGCCCGGTGGGTCAGCCGCACAGGCGATGGCCGAATAGAAGCTCCCCGTGAGGATCCGCGTTGCATCGCGCGCCTCCTCCTCTGTTAAGCACGCCCGTAGTGACGTGGCTTTGAGCAGGAGACATATTAGGTGGTTCCCGAAGGGAGAGTAGGCATTGGGGGGCTGCTCCTCCCTTTCTTCCAACAGGCGCCTGATGTCGTCTGGGGTGTGCACGTCGGCTACTTGCAGCCATCTGGTGAGGATTTCGAAGGGCCGGTTGTCTATGCCTCGTACCTGCAGCACCGGTTTCAATAGGGGACCATAGTGGGGCGCGAGGCAGAGCCACATGGCTCTCGATATCCAGCTCGCTGGGTCCATTCGAAATCTGGTTTCTCTGAGCAGTCCTCCTGCCATTGTTTGGGCCTCCGACCCGTTGAGGGAGGTGCGGTCCACATTATGTTGCCTGGTCCTACCAGCCGCTTCGTCGTCTCTCTGCGTGGCGTCGAGCGCCCGTATCAAGGCGTCCAGGGTTCCTCCCCTACTGAATACCTGTGCGGCACCACTGCCGCTGTCGCTGGTGTGCCCCCCAAGCTGCTGTCTGGTGTTCTCGTGCCACGGGATGGTGGTGCTTCGTGCCCTTCCTGGTGCGGGGGAGGTGGGCCGCTGTCTGCCTGCTGCGCCGCCCCCGTGTCCGCTGGGTCGGTCCTGGGCCCGAGCGTTACGCAGCCGCGCGCCGCTTTCGACCGCCTGTCTGTCTGCTGCCAGCACCGCCTCCTGGAGTTGCCCGCGGGGGTCAAGCCACCTCATCGTGCTTTCCTGCAGCGGGGGGTCTATGTGCCCACCCAGAAGGGGGGATGCGACCGTCCTTCCGGTTTCTGTCGTCAGGCTGGCTGCCGCTAGTCCGAGCCTGCGGCGCGCCCCACCCAGCGTGGCGACTCCAACTTGCTGCCATGTTTCGCCGGCCCTTCTCGCCAGGGTGCCACCAGCCGACCCCACGTCATGTTTGGTGGAATATTGTCGTTTGCAACCTGGGAGCGGATGTCCTGGATCTCTTGCAACACTCTCCTGACATTTCCTTCACTTCTGTGAGGAGGGAACGCCGTCGGACTTGGCACTGGGGTGCTCGTGGCGCGTGCGCCGCCCCCCCTCTTGCGCTGCCCTGTTGGCGCTCGTCTCGGGCTACCGTGGCCCCGATTCCTCTCGCTCTCGTCCGCAGGGCTATCGCCAACCGCAGCGCCTCCCCTCTCGGGGTTCCCGGGACCAGGCTGTGCGCTATCAATCCCCTGCTGCCTACGGCGGCCGCCGCCACGGCTCTGCACGCCACCTCCGTTGCTTCAATCGCTTCGGGGCTTGTGACAGTCGCCCATGTCCTGTCTGCCAGGGTGATGGCGAGGGCCTGGTCGATGAACGTACCCCCGATTTCCCTTCGGAGCCATTCCATGTCCCCGACCTGGAGGCCTTCGAAGGAGCGTTGGTACCTGGTCCTTGGGTCCGGTGAGCCTCGGGGCGGGCCCCTCGCCGCCGGGGGCTGCGCCGGTGCGTCGGCGGCGGGTGTGCTCAGAAGGCACCTCGGGACCCAATCGCGAGGCTGGCCGCCGATGGGGGCGTTGTCGCACGGTGTGCTGTAGGCGCGTCGTCGCCTCGATAGCGCATCCCATCGTTGCACGGCAGAGTCTGGCCAAGGAGCCGGCCGCTGCCCAGAGCGCTGGGTCGCCCCATGGTCTTGGTGGGACGGGCATCCGCCCTTCCGGCTGGTTCAGCCTCCCGAGGTTCTCCACTTCCGCCTCAGCCATGTGGCACCAGGCTGCGAGGAGCTCGTCTATCAGCCAAGACGGGGAGAAATTGGTGGTCTCTGTTGGGTGACGCACGTTGTCGATGTGGCTGGCAATTGGGGCGTAGCGGGCCCCCCCCCTGGCGAGCTGGAGTGTGAGCCTCGTACCCAGTAGGTCCAGAAGGTGTTTGGGGGCTTCCAGCTCGTTGGTGGAAGAGCTGCCCGTGTCCGTGGTCCATGCTGTACCTAGTCTGTGACACACGATGCAAGTGCTCGCGACCTGTCTCATGCGCCAGCATCCGCAGCTTCCACATCTGTCTCTGGGCTGAAAGAAGTCCCCCCTCAAGATCATTTGGGAGGTGCTATTGACGGGCCATGGCTCTGTTGGGTTGTCACCTTCAAAATCTCTGGGCCCCAATATGCCAGGGGGCTGCGGCTCAGCGCTGTGAATGGCTGGCGTCGCCCATCCGTCGCGGCCTAGGCCTTGTTGCGGTGTTGCGAGCACGTCTGTGCCGGCCTCAACCCAGCGTCCTCTGCTGATGGCCCAACGTCGGACCTCATCACTGTGGTCTGGAAAGTGAACGGAGTTGCTGCGGTGCTCGCGGGCTAGATGTTTGCAAATCCTGGCTTTTCTTTCTAAGTTCGTGCCAGTAGGTCCATGATCCGCCGCGTCGGGCGCCGGATCACGCCGCCACCCGGACATGCCTAGGAGGGTTGGTGGGAAGATCTGGTCCGTAGGTTCGTACATTCCTATGTCCACGTAGAGGGCGGCGTGGTAAAGAGTGTCATACTCTTCTTCCGCCGCTAGAATTTCCTCCCGAGTAGGCTCATGAACATCGCGTATGTCATCCCCGATGTCTGGGTCTTGTGCGAGACTGGCATATCTGAAGGCGAGTATCTGGACAAGGTTTGGCCCGATTTCACCTAGCCTAGCTTCGTGATCGGAGCGCGTGATGGACCAAACCAGCCATGCGAGGTCTAGGTGAGTCACGGCTGTCGCGACGCTGCGGGGGATCCCTGTGCCTCTCCGTCCTGTTTGGTTCCTGTCGCGCTGGTTCTCTCCCCTTACCGCTGGGGGGTCGGCGTTTCCCGGGGGGTGCCGGAGCCAACGCCGTCTTATCAGCCCAACCAAACCTTCTTTCATTGCTTGACTGCGGGGGGAAACCCTGCGCATCCTCCATGGCCCACCCCTCGGCTCGTGTCGCGAGAGAAAGGCTGCGAGGGGGCCTCCCCTCATGGTGTTCCTAGGGCCCATCACTGTGGGGGCTTGGGAGGGGGAGTCGATATTACGAGACGCCTCCCTTCCCGCTGACGGGGCAGGCCCAGACTGGGGGTTTCGCCCCCCTTGCTCACGGCACTCCCCCCCTCCAGTAGGGCTGCGCGCCCTTGCCCTTGCATCTCGGGGCGACCAGACGCGCGGCGGGCCCCGACCCCAAGCGTCCGAGTCCGAGGTTCTCTCATCATCGGCACCCCAGTCATGCTCCTCCTCGAACGGGAGCCTGTCATCTTGCTCGTCTTCTCTTGGGTTCATGTCTCCTCCCGAGTCGGCGCCTGCTATGCTGCCATGTCCGCGCTCAGCCTCGTGCCGCCCCCCCCCCGTCAGCGCCGTCTCCCCTCGGGTAAAAGGGCACGGTGTGGGTTATATCGAGGTCGTCCCCTGAGTCGGGCACCGGGGCGGCCGCGGCTCGTTCCACGGCCGCGTCGTCCCGGGGAAGCCAGGCTGCGAAGGCCGTGCGGGAGGGCCCTGTCTCTCTCCTTTGCGCCGCTCCACTATAAGTGGCATTGTCCACCGCTGCTACTTCGGGTGGCACAGGCGCGCGCGCCTCGGCCTCGCCAGGGGGTCTATGTGCCGAGGCTAAGCCATCCATCGTCTCGCGGGGGGGAGCTGGGGGGAAAGTGCAGCCGATAGCCGCTGGATCTGGCAAGTCGCAAGGCATAGGGGGAGGAGAGCGAGGAGAAGTGCAGCCGATAGCCGCGTTAACTTGTGAATTTGTAGGAGGGGAAAGGGAAGCGCGGCCGATAGCCGCTGGACCTGCAGAAATGCACGGAACTGGGGGGTCACCGTCGGGGGGCGCAGGATCGCTGCGCGCCGCGTCTCTGCCCTGTGTCTGCGGGTGGGCCGCGTCCGTCGCTGACGGAGATCCCCCAGCATTGGATGCTCCGTCGCCCGCGCTCTGGTCGACCTGGCGCACTCCAGGTGGCGCGGCTCCATAATCCTGCCACCCTGGGGGGAGAGGAGAGGAGGAGGTGCGGCCGATAGCCGCGTTAACTCTTGGATCATAGGATGAGAGGGGGGGGGCATGAACGTCTCGGTCGGCGCCATCCTGCGGGGGGTCGGTATCCACTCTGGCTGGGGGGGGGGCTCTGTCAGCTGGGCGAGCTTCCAGGGCTGCCTCCCGAGCCTGTTCCCCATCCCTATTTCCTACCGTTGCGGACCGAGGAGCATCCGTTGCTCGTGCCCACTGTGGCTCGTCCGTTCCGCTGCGAGGGGTAGCGGGAGGGGTAGACGGGGCTGGAGTGCTGGTGGGGGTACTTCTTTTTACAGCCGCAGGCGGAAGCGCCGGCGGCGGCAGGTCACGGTCGGGCTTCGGCCGTAACAAATTAGCCGGGCGCGCGCGGGGGCCGCGGATGAGGCGGCTGCGCAAGCTGCAGCCCAGGGAGTCTGAAGGGAAACAGGCATCCAGGGAGCAGGAAGGACGCTGCCAAAATGGCGCGATGCACACCCCCAGTCAAGGGTCGCGTCGGTCCGACGACCTCAAGGCAGCGGGGACCTGACTCCGTGCAAGAAGCATGTCAGAGAGCCCAGGGTGTCTGCCGGGCATGAGCGAGACCGCAGGCGAGAGAGCTGACGCAGTCCTGCAGGAAGAAGGGGCTCTGATGGCGCCGGCGAACCGTCGCAGCTTCAGAGTACGCATCAACGCGGCTGGAAAGGCACGACTGAAGTCAGTGACAACCGATGCACGTCGACCCTCAAACCAACTGCGGAAGAATGCGTTCGCACGCGAAAGATCAACGACATGATGTGACGCAGTGCGGAAGGCGCACCTGCCCCCGACCTCGGCGAGAGACACAAAGGCCAACCGAAGATGACAGGGCGTGTACCAGGAAGCAACGAAGTGACATAACAAAGAGCAGCTCTCCAGGAGACTCTGACGGACCAGAAGGGGTGGAAATAGCGCTCTGAGAAAGCTGCGCTGCCGCATGCCCACTGCAGCACAAGCAATCCGTAGTCACGAAGAAGCCCAGGAAGTGAACGCTCAACAAGGTTGAGCGTGGGAGCGACGATGGGGCGACGTCAGTGCGCACGGATCCTTGCGGCGAGCGGTGCACCACTAGCCACCGGGGTGGGCGCGCCTGGGCCAACCGCTGCCAAACTGCGGCTTGCACGGGAGCACACCTGCGACCCAGAGTCCGAGTACGGCCGCAGCGGACCGGGCGGGCGCTCCAGCCAACGCAGCGGGGCGAACCACAACGCACAAGACCGCCTGAGCAACGTTGAGACCCACTGACGATGAGCCCAAGCCCAGGGTCGCTCCCAGGGAAGGCGGAAAAGCGCGGCTGAAGGCCGTAGTATCTTGGGGAAACCCAGGGAGCGAGAGCACGGCTCTGAGGGCGACGAGGCGAAGCCATCTTTGCGTCGGTCACAAAACCGCGGGGCCGGGGCGAGCCTGGCAAGGTGAAACCAGCTACAGCGGGGCCGGGGGCCACTATGACTACACGCAACGCGTACTGGTGTTGCCGTGCAGACGGTATTGCTGGTACACACACACTTAGGTCCAAAGGCAGGAAGTGCACGTGCCAGGGAGGGCGGCGGAAGGCCGCCGCACGAGTATAGTGTCTGATGAGCAGCTGAAGGCCGCTGTACTTGAGTGGGAACCCAGGGGGCGAAAGCGCGGCTCAGGACAGAGACGCGGCGAAGCACTTGTGTCGGTCACGAAGCCGCACGGCTGGGGACGGGATCCGCCCGGGCCAGAAGTGAGAACAACTACAGCGGGGCCGAGGGCCAACTAAGGTCTGCACGCAGCACTCCCCCGCGCTGCCATGCAGATGGTATTGCTGGTAGACACACTTGGGTCCTAAGGCAGGAAGTGCGTGCGCCAGGGAAGGCGGCAGCAAGGCCGCCACACGGGTTGAAAGAGCCCAGGGAGGCAGCTGAAGGCTGCGCGAACTGTGCAACTCGGACACTACACCTGTCCCTCTAGGGGATGGGATGGGTGGGAGCGGAGCTCAGTCGCCCCATCGTTGCCTTTTTTCGCCACGATCGTCTGGCCTGCCGCCACCACGCTTGCCTCCTGACTGCCACCGGTCGTCGTGCCAGCCAGCGCTCCAGTCACTCTGCCAGTTGTCCCAGGCGTCCCAGGAGCTCGTCGCCCGGTCGTGCCAGCTGCTCTGCTGGTGGTTGCCCTTGCCCGTGCCGTCGGGCCAGGTGTGGCGCAAGTATTCGGCCCGCACCGCTGCCCAATCGATGTGGAAGTTATACTTCCTGTCCATCACGTAGGCATCGTATCAAAAGTGCTTCCAGTCATCCAAAAACTCGTTGATGGTCGCGTCCGAGTGCAGCCTCGGGTCTGACTTCGGTTCCCTGGTCCCTGGGATCCGGATGCCTTTTGTGTAGGCCGTCCACAGAGCACAGAATACTCCACCCAACTCCATTTGGTGCCTGGTAATGCGCTTGGCGGGCAACTCTCCGCGGCGCTCCAAGTCCACGGAACCCAACCAGGCCTTGTACATGGGGCCTCCATGGGCGTCGGTCAGCTGGTTGAGTGCGTGTCGCTCCGTTGATCTAGAGTAGGCAAGCCTATGGCCCAGTGCCTGTGGGTTACGTAGTGGGGGGCGGCGGTCCTGCGTAGTACCTCTGTCTCGGGCAATTTCGTCATGATCTGGTCCCCTGGTCCCACTGGCGTTCTGCTCGGTGTTGGGTGTGCCACCCCAGGCGGCTATCGGGTCGTGGTCGGAGCTGGGTTCCATGCTGTCTGCCGCTGGGCTTTGCTGAGGCGCCTTGTCGCCGGGGCCATCGTCTTCAACTTCCGTGGCCGAGCCCGTACAAGATCCCGGAGGAGGAGACTCTTGGGGGTCTCCAAAGTCGGCTGAATCCGCTTTTTCAGTAGGAGGGATTTCGTCTTCGCCGTCCTCGTCTTTGGCAGCGAGGTCAGGCACATTCGGGTCACCAAAACGCGTGTCGGCGTCTTTCGTACCCAAAGGGTTGTCTGCACCGGCCGCAGTAGAGGTGTTTAGTCTGCCCTCACTCATTGCCTGGTGGGGATACGCGAAGCGTCTAAAATGAAAAACTGCTGCAAGTGTTTAGCACGAACGTGCGCTGCGCGAAAGCGAGAGAGACACATTTTGAAAAGGAATTGCCCTCCATCCTTGAAGCTGGTGCAATATGCCAAAACGAATGTGCGCGGTGCTGAGGCGACAGCCCCATTTTGAGAAAACCACCACCGCCTCTGCGTCGTTGAAGCTGCTACATCACGTTAAGAAGAACGTGTGCGGCGCCAAGGAGACAACCTCATTTTGACCCCCCCACCCTCCACCCCGGAAGCTCTTGCACATGTGCGCGGCGCGGAGGCGAGCCTCTCATTCTGACCCCCTCTCCATCCTTGCAAGCGGTGCCAGTTTCAAGCTTCAGGATCATGCAGTAGGGGCCAGTCCACAAGAAGCCTCCCGCAAGAAACCCAACCCTGAGACCCTAGGACGTCCATGGATTCGTGGTGTGGGAACGCCACGCTTTCCATGGCAACTCCATCGAAACCCAAGAAACCCAAGGCACACTGGAGGCAAGCAGGGTGTTTCTTAGTTGAAGGGGAACTGGGACACACAAATAAATAGACACAAATAAAAAGATTCCCTATATTTTCCTATATTTTCTGGGTTTCTGTCTTCCCGCCCAATTCCCATATTTTCCCATATTTTCCTGGGAGTCGACGATTAATTGTGTCTGTGTTTTTTCCCCTCCTGATTAGTATGGGCCTCCACTGTAAGCGGTGAGGAACCCTGACGCGAAACGCCCACACCGATCGCCCGGCCCGCCCTGCCGACACGTCCGGGGGTGCGACAGGGAGTGATGCGAGCGAGGAGGGAAGCGAGGAGCACGACGAGCCAGAAGAGAACAGGGGAGGATAATCAAGGGGCCCTGGGACACACAAATAGATGCACACAAATAAAAAGATTCCCCATATTTTCCTACATTTTCTGGGTTTTTGTCTTCCCCCTCACTTCCCATATTTTCCCATATTTTCTGTGGAATCTAGGATTAATTGTGTCTGTGTGTTTCTTTCCCTCCTGAGAGGAGGGAAGCGAGGAGCACGACGAGCCAGAAGAGAACAGGGGAGGATAAGGCCGAGCAGGACGAGAACGAGAACGACAAGAGGGGCCAGGAGGAGTACCGGCACGGGGGGCGACCACCTCTTTCTCCCTCCTCCTCTCGGTCTGAGTTCTACTCCCCTACCTCGGACGGGGCTACGACGAGAAAAGATCAGTTCCAGAGCGTTCTGGAACGCTCTCAGAGCGTTCGAGAAAGCTCTGAGAAGGCCGCGGCGCCCGAGACATCCTCCAGAGCCGCCGGATCTGAGAGATTCTCAATGTATCCTCACTCGACGTCATCCTCGTCATGGCTTCGTCTTGGTGTCTCCCTTGATCATATCTGGACCTGCTGCCACGTCCCCCGCACAACCACTCGACACGCACAGGATTTCGAACACGCGTCCTTCAAGTGATTGCTTTTTTTCGATCCGAGGGTTCTTGGCCCTTCAGCACAAATGTGTTCCCGCTGCAGTGTTGGCCACATTTCAACATCGACGGTGTTCCCCCTTCGTTCAGAATGGCGCTCTCGCCATAGCGCGGGCCACACTTCGAGACACGATTCCTTCCTTGCCGATGTCGTCCCCCTCGTTTCCCCTACTCCGCCTTCCCATGGTCTTCCTGCTCCTCCTGCCCTCTGCTCCTGCTGCCGAACTCCTCCTCCCTGTAGATCACTCCTCCCTGTCGCACCCCAGGGCTGGTCGGAAGGGCCAACTGGGCGTTGCGCCTGAGACTTCCCTACCATTTGTGGCCCTGAAGCCCCAACATTGGTATTGGCTCATAGACGGAAGGCGGGTGGCTTCCAGAGTGTAGCTCTCGCCGTAGTGCCGCGCACAATCCCTCGAGACAGTTGCACAAGTTTCGCAGATTGAGGGCGAGTGGCTTTCAAGATGCGGTTCGCGCTCACGCGCCGCGCAGCCTCGCTTTACAATTTGCAAAGAGTCTCACGTATTGAAGACAGGTCGTTTCAAAGTGTCGTTCTCGACTTAGCGTCATCGGCCTGACCTAAGGAACGATAAATAAGGAACGAAGCCCCTTATTTTTCCAAGGAGTAACGCAGAAGGGACGATATATAACAAATAACCATGAAGGAATTATGAGTAACGCATGCAAGCCTAAGGAACGACCGAGCCCCTTTTGACCAGGAAGTGTTCCTTATTCAAGCCACTCACTGTAGCGCCGCGCGCATGCTTTTCAAACATGCGCGAGAGCTTCATGGATGGAGGGCGGTTCCTTCTCACAGTGTAGCCCTCACTTCAACGCCGCGCATACAGTCATCGGCCTGACCTAAGGAACGATAAATAAGGAACGAAGCCCCCTTTGTCATCCCAACGAATAACGCATAAGGAACGATGAATAACAAATAACGCATAAGGAACTGTACATAACGCATGGGAGCCTAAGGAACGCCCGAGCCCCTTTTGAAAAGTAAGTGTTCCTTATTCAAGCCGCTCACTGTTCTCGCTTCTGGCATGTACAGAACCGACGACGGCGTTTTTTTGCTAGAATTGACCAACGTCTGCGCTGCTGGAGGTTGCCAAAGTCCACGTCCAGACGTCCAGCCGCGAGGACGCGCGGCACTGAATTATTATTATTATAACAATCATCATCATCAAGATCGTAAATACGATTCTTGGTTGCGCGCTAACGCCTTGACCTTGGCCGGACATTCATGCAACCATGCCAACGATCAATTGCTGAATGCCCAATTATAATCGCTTGGTTAGTAGCATTCTTCGCCATGCTTGTAAATCTTCTCCTCTGGAAAAGTAGGTAACCACTGGGCCTTGTCGCTAAAAGTTCGGATCTGGCCGATCTCCGGAACGCAGTAGGTGATCTTCTTCCCACCTCGGCAGGCGAGCTCCGTGTCGTTGCGTCGATCGCACCCGCCGAGCGGATCGTATATCGTCTGGTTCGGGTTGAAATAGGACAGCGCCACCTCGAACGTGGAGTAAGTGCTGTAGACTAAGTGCTTGGCGTGCATCAGGGTACAGGCATCCTCCGCAAGAGTTTCTGACGACTGCACCGTGACTTTCATGCCCTTCTGCTTGAAATACTCCAGGCACGGATGTTTGAAGTCTGGCTCTGTGACAACGCGAACCTGTTGGAATCCGTTGTTCTGGCCAGCTACCATCTGAAAGAATGAACATGGTGCAACATGTTTCGATGGCTGCAACAGTTGATCGCCATATCTGAGGTGAATCACAAGTTCGCGCGCGCGGATAGACGCCTCTGCATTACATACCGCGCGACCTTCACTTACCAAATATGGCAAAACATACGTTCGCAGAGCCTCCGTGTAGTCGGCCCGCATCACGCCAACACACCTAACACTGTAATACGCCGAGTGCAGCAGCAGTCCATCGAACCTGCTGCAATTGAACCTGGCCCGAAAATCACGGTCAGACTCCACGTTGGGAATCTCTGGCAATGCAAACACCTTCCGCATCGGTCCCTCATCCTGTATGGTCACTCGCAAGGCTCCGGATGCTTTCGCTACGAATACAGCGTGTGCCACTTGAAATAAATTATTTCCTAGGCGCCCATACCATCTAGATACCACAATGTCGCCATCAACCGTTTGTCGCAAATAAGGCTTCTCACCGGCCTCCTCATCACAAGTGTTCCATTGGCCAGAAGGCATTACAAAACTAACGCAAATCTCTGTCGTGGCGGAGCGAACACTCTCCGCACCCTCAAACGGAATACTCGCAACGCTGATAGCGCCAGCTCCTGCTGCGAACACCGAAAAATATAAACAAAAAACAACCTTTGAAACATGTTCACAATCCGATGGGAATGTTCCGCGTCGCAGTGCGGTAGAAGCATACAATATGATTGTCCTTTCAGTCTTTGCCACTTGAACCAAAATGGTTACGGGAACTGACGACGGTGTTTTGGATCGATGTACGATCGTCAGGGCGTAACGAAAACATTGCTTTGCGGTGTTGAGGCTCCAGGAACGGCGTTCTGGCATTATTCAGGATCATCAAATCGCAACAGTAAGGTTGCCTCGTGGCATTGACATCGTTGGTGCTCTGACACGGTTCAGGATTTTCAAAAGGTTGTCTCCCAACGGGGCATTTTCCCTACTAAAATGGATCCGTCTAGGGGCCTACGAAGAGGGAGCTTGGAGGGATGGTGTACTACAACATCGATGAAGAGTCTTGGGTTTAAACTGGTACGCCTGCTCTTCCCTCATAATCCTCCTCTTCCTCCTGCTAGTTTTCTGGCTCATCCGCCACGTCCTCCTCCAATGCACAAAGCACACCCTTGTGCGAGTGTGCGCATTAGGGTCCTTTCGGGGATTGATCCACGTCCTCCAGAACACCTCAGTCGGCGGATACTAAAATACTCAAGCAATGAGAAGAGATGTTTTGGCGGGGTGGGATGTCTGAGATGACGCGAGCGCACCTAGCTTGTCATCCTCCTCGCTTCTGCTCCACATCTTTTTCTTGCGTGCCGAATCCGCGCCGCTGCTTGTTCGACGATGGCCGCGAACGCGACTCAACAGTCAGGCCGCGGCGCGGTATGAGCGCGCAGGCTGGAGGCAGACAATTGGTGAGAACACGCAAGGACGCTGTACATAGAGCTGGGTGTAAACATGAAGAGGGGACTAAGAGTCTAGCTCCTGACATGACACTTCGGGAGGCTACCATCGGCCTCCACCACCATGAGCACCATCATCATCAGCAGCATCATCAACAGCTTCATCCCAATCACCATCACACCCACCTCCATCATCATGATGATCATCATCAGCATCGTCATCATCCTAATGTTCATCCTCATCCTCATCATCATTATCAGAATCACCGCCATCATCATCATCATCATCATCATCATCATCATCATCATCATCATCATCATCATCATCATCGTTAACTCCATCATCATCATCAGCATCATCACCATCACCATCACCATCATCATCATCATCATCATCATCATCATCATCATCATCATCATCATCATCATCATCATCATCATCTTCATGATCATCATCATCATCATCATCACCATCATCATCATCATCATCATCAACAACATCACCATGATATCCATCAAGCTCGTTCTCCCCTTCAATTTCTCATTCTCCTCTCCATCCTCATACTTATCAAAATGAGTTGCTTTTCCTTGTAGATAACTCCTCCCTGTGGCACCCCGAGGCCGGTCGAAAGGGCGGGCCGAGCGATTCGCCTGAGACTTCCTCACCACGTATGGACCCTGAAGCGAAAAAAAATGCAACGGTTTCACACATGGACGGCGGGTCGCTTCCACAATGTGGCTGCCGCCTAAGCGACGCGCACTGTCGTTTGAAACATTGTAAAGACTTTACGGTTTGAGGGCGGGCAATCTTTAAAATGTGGCTCTCGGCTTAGCGCCGCGCGCATTCGCTTTAAACATGTACAAGAGTTTCACTGATTGACGGCGGTTCGTTTTCAAAATGTTGATCTCGCCGTCGCGCCGCGTACACTCGTCTCAAACATGTGTACGAGCTCCACGGATTGAGGGCGGGCAGTTTCAAAATGTGGTTCTCGCCTTAGCGCCGCGCATATCCGTCTTCAGCAGTTGCAAGAGTTTCACGCGTTTGCATGGTCAGCGTACCAGATGTGTTGGAAGGACTTAGGACTGTGAGGGCGCAACAATTACGTTGATTCCGTGCTGTTGAAGTCCCAAGAACGGTCTTCTGGCAATATTCAAGATCGCCAAGACGCAACAATCAATTTGATCAGTGGCGTTGAGGTCCCGAGAATGGTGTGTTGGATTGCTTCAGGGTCTTTAAACGGTTGTCTCCCAACGAGGCAGTTCTGTGTGGAAACGAGCCCCTGTAGGGGCATATGAGGGAGCTTGGAGGGAGGGTGATTCCAATATCGATGGTGATTATTATGTTCACACCGGACCTCCTCCTCTTGGTCCTTCTCTTCCTCCTCCTCCTCATCATCATCAACACCATCATCAGCATCATAATTAATTCCATCATTGCCATCATTATCAGCAGCATCATGATCAGAATCATCATCATCATTATTATTAGTATCATCATCATCATCATCATCATCACCATCATCATCATCAGCATCATCAGCATCATCATAATCAACATCATCTTCATAATCATCATCATCATCATCCTCCTCCTCCTCCTCCTCATCATCATCATCATCATCATCATTATCATAATCATCATCATCATCATCATCATCATCCTCATCCTCATCATCATCATCATCCTCATCATCATCATCATCATCCTCATCCTCATCCTCATCCTCATCCTCATCCTCATCATCATCATCATCATCATCATCATCATCATCATCATCATTATCAACTCATCAAATTCATCACCGATAACATCATCGATATCACCCTTCACCTGCATGTAGATGTCAAACATCCACACGGCGAGGAATAACATGTCATATGTTCCGGACTCCGCTCGAGGTGCTGGGCTGGAACAGTGGTGGCGCTGGCCGCATGCAGCTGGATAGTGAGGTCCACATAAATTCGCTGACCCTCTTGGCGTGTGCGAGACGCTGTCGTCGTCGTCGTCGTCAACGTCGGCGTCGTCGTCGTCCTCCTCCCTTTCGTCGTCGCCGTCGTCGCTGCTCCCTGCCTTTCCCCAGGCCCTCCTCCTCCAGCGCGCTGGCACCCCTTTCCTTACGGCCCTCCTCTTCGACTGCGCCCTAGCCGAAGGGAAGCGGAGAAACGACGCACTTGAGTCGAAGGGACGCCCCTTCCCAGCTGTGGCGAGGGGTGCCAGGTCAGAAGGCGCTCCCCCCCCCCTCCCTTCTTGAATTCGCGGCGTGAAAAAATCTCGGGTTCGCGAAAGCGCGGCGGCCGGCGGCAGAAAGAGGCCCTGGCGAGCTCCGGGCAACATCCCAGCAGGTCCGGGTGACGGACGACGGAACTCCCAGGCGCGGCCATGGGGGGCCCCAGAGCGCCCCAAGGGAGTCGCGAGTAGGCGCCAAATAGGTGACATGCCCCACGGCCTCTGGCCGAGAACGTTCCAAAATGGCCCAAGTTGGTCTGCAGACGGCCCAAGAAGCGCCCTCGACGCCCAAGGAGGGCTTCAAAAGATGGGCCCAGGGCCCGAAGAGGCACAATTCAGTGATTTTGCTTCGGTTGTTGTAAGATGTTAGCATTACTGCGTTTTCAACCTTCCGACCGCCCATGACGGCCCACCTCACGCCTGAGCTAGAGCGCAGCCATTCCATCTCAGAGTTCCCCACTGTGTTTGTCACGCTCGACCCCACCCTGCAAAAGATTCGCCATCGGCACGACATTGGGGGCCTAGAGGGGGAGGAGAAGATCGTGTGGAGTCGTGGCAGCCCGCGTCTCGACTCGCGCCCCCGTCTAGGGTCCATCTCGTGTGGTGAATATGACTACCTACCAGACCACCCCAACCCAACCCGAAGACCCGAATTTGACCCGAATTTCGGGTTGGGGGGGGTACGGATTCCATGTGTTTTCTCAACGTTCCCCGAACCCCCCCCACTGGAAATCGAGGATAAATTGAGGCCTTCGGGTTGGGTTGGGGTGGTTTGGTGGGTGGTGAGAATAGGCATCTCACGCTCCGGCTTCGGTAGGTTTCAGCAGACCCCCCACTAGGCGTCCTCCTGCAGGCTCTTGGGCGCAGTGCTTTGAAAAAAAGTGTTCGGCGGACCCCCGGCGGGCCCTCGCCGTGTTCAGCGTCGTGAGAAGATGCTGAGATAGAGGAGGAGGAGGAGGAAGAGGAGGAAGAGGAGGAGGAGGAGGAGGAGGAGGAGGAGGAGGAGGAGGACGAGAGCGAAACGCACGCAGAAAGGTATGCTGAGAGCGGACTCGCGCATTGAGACGGTCCATATCCTGGGACACCTCAATATACTTCTTATATAAACTTGCCCCCATGTCCCCACATGGCAATTTCGCTCGGGATGTCATCGACACATCGGCTGCGGAGGCGACTCTGAGTCTCAAAACCTGCCGCTTCGCTCGGGATATCCTCGGCAACTCGGCTTCGGATGGGGACTGGGACAGGTGAGAAAAACAAGCGATCTGCGATCCGAGGCCGTTCGACCCCCCGCGGGACGCCAACAAGGCCCTCAGAAAATGTTGCAACGATGGGTACCGACCCTCGTCGAGGCAATATCCATAACACCCACTGGCTGAAAAATCTGCGCGCAAATTTCCCCCTGAGGGCCCGCCGTGACTCCCGCTATGCGACTCAATCATGTTCGGGTCCATGTGACGCTGTCTCGGCAACTTACGTCCAAGACGGTCCAACAACCCAAGATCGCTCCAAGACGGCCTACGATGCCCCCCAAACGCCACTGAAACCAAATGACGTTCCAAGAGGTCTCCCAGAGGACCCACAAGAGGACCCCACAAAATCAGTGATTACCCTCAAACGTCTCGACGGTTGTTGCGTTCTCGCCCTTCGAGCGTCCGACGCTCCGAGGCGGCCCAGGAAGTCCCCCAGAGGGCCCCAGAGCGGCCCAAGACGGCCCCACAAAGCCCCAAACAGAGCCCAAGATGGCTCCAAGAAAACCAGTTACCCTGTGACGCACCGTGACGTACTGAACCCTTTTCTACACATGTGGCGATTATACTCAGGACCACTCAATGCTGACTGGCATTCTGAAGGACCCGCAGTGCGCAAGAAGAACACCCAACAGTGATTTCAGAAGAGCGCAGCAAGAACAGGAACGGCAACTATACAAAATGGAAGCGCAGGGGCGTTGACAGAAACGCGTGTGACGTACCTCCGAATGATCCACGTGGGACGTACCTCCGCTGGGCCTCCCAGGAGACCACGAAAGTGGCGACAGTTGCACAGATCGCAAGCCCCCCAGGGGCGGCGAGGTCTCGAAGTGATCCGCGTTGGACCCACCTCCGATGGGCCTCCCAGGAGCCCACGAAAGTGGCAACAGTTGCACAGATCGCAAGCCCCCCAGGGCACGGCGAGGTATCGAGATGATCCGCGTGGGACCCACCTCCGCTGGGCCTCCCAGGAGCCCACGAAAGTGGCGACAGTTGCGCAGATCGCAGCCCCCAAGGCACCGCGAGGTCTCGAGGTGATCCGCGTGGGACCCACCTCCGCTGGGCCTCCCAGGAGCCCACGAAAGTGGCGACAATTGCGCAGGTCGCAACCCCCAGGGCACCGCGAGGTATCGAGGTGATCCGCGTGGGACCCACCTCCGCTGGGCCTCCCAGGAGCCCACGAAAGTGGCGACAATTGCGCAGATCGTAGCCCCCAAGGCACGGCGAGGTCCCGATGTGATCCGCGTGGGACCCACCTCCGCTGGGCCTCCCAGGAGCCAACGAAGAGGGCGACAATTGCGCAGATCGCAGCCCCCAGGGCACCGCGAGGTATCGAGGTGATCCGCGTGGGACCCACCTCCGCTGGGCCTCCCAGGAAAGTGGCGACATGTGCGCAGATCGCAGCCCCCGAGCCACCGCGAGGTCCCGAGGTGATCCGCGTGGGACCCACCTCCGCTGGGCCTCCCAGGAGCCCACGAAAATGGCGACAATTGCGCAGATCACAGCCCCCAAAGCACCGCGAGGTCTCGAGGTGATCCGCGTGGGACCCACCTCCGCTGGGCCTCCCAGGAACCCACGAAAAAGGCGACAGTCGTGCAGATCGCAGCCCCCGAGGCACCGCGAGGTCTCGAAGTGATCCGCGTGGGACCCACCTCCGCTGGGCCTCCCTAGAGCCCACGAACATGGCGACAATTGCGCAGATCACAGCCCCCAGGGCACCGCGAGATCTCAAGGTGATCCGCGTGGGACCCACCTCCGCTGGGCCTCCCAGGAACCCAAGACAGTGGCAACGGTTGCACAGATCGCAAGCCCCCGAGGCACCGCGAGGTCCCGAGGTGATCCGCATGGGACCCACCTCCGCTGGGCCTCCCAGGAGCCCACGAAAGTGGCGACAATCGCGCAGATCGCAGCCCCCAGGGCACCGCGAGGTCCCGAGGTGATCCGCGTGGGACCCACCTCCGCTGGGCCTCCCAGGAAGCAAAGAAAGTGGCGACAATTGCGCAGATCGCAGCCCCCGAAGCACAACGAGGTCCCGAGGTGATCCGCGTGGGACCCACCTCCGCTGAGCCTCCTAAAAGCCCACGAAAGTGGCGACAATCGCGCAGATCGCAGCCCCCAAGGCACCGCGAGGTCTCGAGGTGATCCGCGTGGAACGTACCTCCGCTGGGCCTCCCAGGAGCCCACGAAAATGGCGACACTTGCGCAGATCGCAGCCCCCAAAGCACCGCGAAGTCTCGAGGTGATCCGCGTGGGACCCACCTCCGCTGGGCCTCCCAGGAGCCCACGAAAGTGGCGACAGTTGCGCAGATCGCAGAGAGGGGAACACAGGAAACATGAGAGGAGGAGGGGAGGAGGGGAGGAGACGGACGGGGCGGCCACACTGCTCTAATCAAAACGAGTACCCAACCATAGGAGGGTTGAGAAAATTACCCTGTGGCGTACCCAACCCAACCAATTTGTATCAATGGAAAGGAGGAGTTGGCCAAAACTTGTATGGACAATCAACTTTATGTGTACGCTACTTGGGAGGCGCCACGGTGCTGGGCCCCGCAAGCAGGCCCCGAAAGTGGCGACGGTTTCACAGATCGCAGCCCTCCATCCCTCGTGTGGCGTCACTGTGCTGGCCCCCCCAGCAGGCCTCGAAAGTGGCGACAGCTTCACAGATCGCAGCCCACCAGGGATGGCGAGGTCACATTTGAGTCTGCGTGTGGGTACCCACTGTGCTGGGCCCCTCAGCAGCGCTCGAAAGTTGCGACAGTTTCACAGATCGCAGCCCCCAGGGATGGCGAGGTCCAAGCTGAGTCTGCGGTGAGTACCCACTGTGCTGGGCCCCTCAGCAGGCCTCGAAAGTGGCGACGGTTTCACAGATCGCAGCCCCCCAGGGATGGCGAGGTCCAATTTGAGTCCGCGGTGAGTACCCACTGTGCTGTGCCCCTCAGCAGCCCTCGAACGTGGCGACAATTTCACAGATCGCAGCCCCCCAGGGATGGCGAGGTCCCATTTTAGTCTGCCGTGAATACCCACTGTGCTGGGCCCCTCAGCAGCCCTCGAAAGTGGCGACAGCTTCACAGATCGCAGCCCCCCAGCGATGGCGAGGTCCCATGTGAGTCTGCGGTGAGTACCCACTGTGCTGTGCCCCTCAGCAGCCCTCGAAAGTGGCGATAGTTTCACAGATCGCAGCCCCCCAGGGATGGCGGGGTCCCATTTGAGTCTGCGGTGGGTACCCACTGTGCTGGGCCCCCCAGCAGGCCTCGAAAGTGGCGACGGTTTCACAGATCGCAGCCCCCCAGGGATGGTGAGGTCCCATTTGAGTCTGCTGTGAGTACCCACTGTGCTGGGCCCCCCAGCAGGCCTCGAAAGTGGCGACAGCTTCACAGATCGCAGCCCACCAGGGATGGCGAGGTCACATTTGAGTCTGCGGTGGGTACCCACTGTGCTGGGCCCCTCAGCAGCCCTTGAGAGTGGCGACAGTTTCACAGATCGCAGCCCCCCAGGGATGGCGAGGTCCCATTTGAGTCTGCCGTGAGTACCCACTGTGCTGGGCCCCTCAGCAGGCCTCGAAAGTGGCGACAATTTCACAGATCGCAGCCCCCCAAGGATGGCGAGGTCCCATTTGAGTCTGCCGTGAATACCCACTTTGCTGGGCCTCAGCAGCCCTCGAAAGTGGCGACAGTTTCAAAGATCGCAGCCCCCCAGCGATGGCGAGGTCCCATTTGAGTCTGCCGTGAGTACCCACTGTGCTGGGCCCCCCAA
>CAUYUJ010021218.1:61932-76932 GCA_963575745.1 Prorocentrum cordatum | reverse complement strand
AGAACAGGAACGGGGTCTTGGAGTCAGGAGGGAATAAGTAAAGGGAGGGGGGAGGGGGGGGAGGCAGGCTCTCCCCTTCCTCCTCCCCGTACTCCTTCCAGCCCTCCTCACGCTTCCCCCCTCCCTCCCGCTCCCCCCCGCCGTCTCCCCTCCCTCCCGCCTCCAGGAAGAGGGGGGGACCACACTGGCATACACCATGAGGGGATCATCTCGTATTGGCCCCTCCGCGGCTTGCCATTCAACCCATTCGTTAGGCTCACCGTGCGTGGAATCAACGGTGCGGCCCCTCGCGAATCGGCCTCAGGTCGCTGAAGCGGAAACTGACGCACTCGCCGTTGCTGAGGATCAGGGTGTTACACAGCTGGAGTCGGCGGGCGCTCGCGTGGCGGGGACATCAGAAGGTTGCACGCAGAGGGACCCCGAGAAGAGGCGCAATGGTGGAAACTGTCAATCCATGAGAGGGCCCAATCTGAAGTGGCCTTTGGGACACACAAATAAATACACACAAATAACAGGATTCTCTATATTTCCCTATATTTTCTGGGTTAGTGTCTTCCCCCCCACTTCCCATATGTTCCCATATTTTCCTGGGAGTCGACGATTAATTGTGTCTGTGTGTTTTTCCCTCCTAACAATCGAAGAGGGGGAGAGACGAAGGTGGAGAGGTCGCGGGAGCCACGGGGGAGATGCTGCAGCGGTGGGTTTGGGGGCACGGGGGGGGCACTTTTTTCTACGAAATTGCCGGCTGAACTTCGGCTCGCAGCTTCCCCCGACTCTAACTGAAAGGTCAAACATGTCATAGCAGCATACTCTGCATAATGCACGCTACCATCCACAGTCGAAGAACGATCAATTCTGCATTCAATCAAAACCGCACGGTGGTCGATACATTGACAATTTCCTCTTGGCATCTCAGAAAGGACGGTGCAACATCTAGATTCCAGATAGCTTGGCGGATCGCCACCGGCATCAACCAAGACCACGTACGTCGACGGTGGCGACATGCTGGGGCAGCCCGGCCCTGAGAGTAAACCTTGACTTGGCAGGTACAGGAAAGTACCCAAGCTCTCTAGCAAAGCAGTGACAGGTGCTGCGTGCAATGTGTAAATGTGTATGTGACGCGCCCATGCCTGAATCTCGAAGGATTGATGGGTGACGACGCAGTAGCAGAGCGGAAGCTGGATTTTCGGGGCGCACGGGTAGATGGGCAGGGCGAAGGATGGAGCTAGCGGAAGATCAAATGTGGGGGCTGCTCCCGACCCCACCCAGCTGGGGCTTGGATAGTTCGGCACACAGATTGGCGGCGAATGCGGCTGATGGAAACTTTCGGGCGGTAAGGGAGGGAAGTCAATGCGTCCTCGATCCTTTGAGCTCGAGGCTGAATCCCACCAGCCCTTTAGGGCGTAGGTGGTCTAGTGTGCTTTGTCTTCCACCTGCCCCTCGTCCCCTTCGGGAGAAGGGTTTCTCAATGTTCCTTATTAATCCCCCAGGCGACCGGCGTCCAATCAGGAACCATGAGGACACCATGACGACCCGTCCCCCACCATCCCTGTCAAAGCACCATACATCCGCACTCTGCCTCTACATATGGAGCATGCGCGGCCAAACCGATGCTGCCCCCCCACCATTCCTGTCAAAAAGCAATACACCATACACTTCGGGGCAAAATCGTGAGTCATGTTCGTGAGGCCCGCGAGCACTTTGTATTGGTTTTGACAGGGACGGCGGGGGTGTCAGCATATTCCCTGCTGCGCGCAGGGCTACCATCCGTGACGAAAAACAATACAACATGCACCTCTCGGCTAAATCTGGATCGTGCGCGGCCATCCCGCGATCACTGTCAAATGGTTTTTGACAGGGTCCGCGTGGGTGGTGGCGCGGGGCTGCTGTGCGCAGGCCCACCAGACACAATGATGGGCGTTGGTTGTCGACGAGGATGGTGGGGGCCGACATGTTTCCCGATGTGTGCTGTCACGTGCGCAAGCGCACCTAACGTACTCTGCACGTGCCCCGAACATGGCGCACATGGCGCGGCTGGAGTGTGTGGCACACCTGGCGCACTCGGAGCACGTGGCGCATCTGGCGCAACAGGCGTGCCTGGCACGCTCGGGCCCCAGGGGTGCCTGGCGCGCGTGGCGCCCCTGGCACGCGTGGCGCACCTCGCCCAAGCGTCGCGCACCTGGGGTCGGCTTTGGTTCCCAGTAGCTGCCCATCCAAAGACGACCGCTGAACATGCTCAGGCTCGGGTGTTACTTATGTGTTGGGGGGGCGGGGGGGAGTGGGCTGGACGGCTTGCGGGCGGGTGGGTAAGCTTGATCACTGTGCCCTATTAAGAAACACCCCCTCTCCCACCTGGCCGGCAACCAACCCGCAACCATGCGGCCACCCGCCCCACCATCACTGTCTCAAAAACAATACAAAATGCACATTGCGGGGCCCACCCTGCCAACACCCTCCACAATCCCCGTCAAAATTGCACATTGCAGCAAAATCTGGACAGTGCGCTAGCGCCCTGTGAGCACGTTGTAGATTTTTTGATAGGGATGACGGGGCACCCTTAGTGAAGCCGCTCTGTGCAGGACCACCATCAGTGTCAAAAACAATGCAAAGTACACGCTGTGACAACGTCGTGGGTATTGTGCTGGCCACCCGCGATCACTTTGTACTGTTTTTTGACAGGGACGGCGGTGGTGCCCGCATGATGATGCTTGCTGTTCGCAGGCCCAGAACAATGCTGACGCCCCCCACATCAGCATCTGGACCATGCGGACGGGGGGCATCACGTTTTTGTACAAGGATGGCACACCAACCGCATGTGGAGCCCGCGGCGAGCGTCGCGCACCTGGCGTCCGCTTTGGTTCCCAGTGCTGTCCATCCAGTGGCGACCCGTGGCTATGCCGAGACTCGGATGCCACTTATGTGGTGGGAGGGCGGGTGGGAATGAGCTAGACGGCTTGCGTGCGGAGAGGGTGTCTTGACTCCTCCCCCTACCCCCTACCCTGGATCTGGACGGGCCGTCGCGAGGTGTCAGAGCGTCCAAACCAGCCTCGGCGAAGAAGCCAAGATCATTGGTTTTTACTACGGGTTGGGCTCCATTTTGGCCTCTTGGGGGCAGCCCTAATTGACGCTCCCCTCTTGCTTGTTTGATCGATGTCCTCCAAGATGGCCCACAGATGATCCCCAAGGCCCACAAGGGCGCTCCAAGAGAGCCCCACGAGGTGCCCAGGAGGCCCCAAGAGGCCCCCGAGAGGCCCCCAAGAGGCCCCCAGGATGCCCCCAACAGGCTCCCAAGAGACCCCCAAGAGACCCCAAGAGGCCGCTGCGGCACCCAAGACGCCCCAAGAGGCCTCGAAAGGTTTGTTTGGGCCACATGTTGGCCTCCTGGGCGGGGGCACTGATTAAGATGGTTCCAAGAGCTCCTGGGAAAGCCCAAGATGACCTCCAAAATGGCTCGAGATATCCCAAGATGCCTCAAGATGGCTCCCAAGATGCTTTGAGAGGCACCTAAGACCGCTCCAAGACGGCTCCAGGTGGCCAAAGAGCTGATGTGTTTGGCTTTCTCGCCGTTTCTCTTCCGATGGCCATCCGAGGCCTCAAGATGGCTCCAAGATGGGCCAAGAGGGCCCAAGAGAGGCTCGAGAGAGCCCCAAGGCGGCCCCGAGAGCGCCCAAGAGCGCTCCAAGAGCGCCCCAAGAGCGCCCCAAGATGCGACTGTTGGGGCTCCCGAGGGGCAACGCTAAGCAATGCTCCCCTCTTGTTTGATCGATGTCCTCCAAGATGGCCCCAAGAGCGCTCCCAAGGCTCCCAAGAGGGCCTCAAGAGGGCCTCAAGAAACACCCAGGAGGCCCAGAGAGGAGCCCAAGAGACCCCCAAGAGACTCCCAAGAGACCCCCAGGAGGCCTCCAAGACGCAAGAGAAGCCCAAGAGAGCCTAAAGATGGCCCCAAGAGCGGCCAAGAGTGTCCCAAGAGCACTCCAAGAGGGACCCTCCATCTGCGTGCTGCCCACTTCCCTGATCGAGGCAAATCATCTGGGCATCGTCTCTGGATGGGCTGGTGGGGCTCCTTGTTTGGTCGCGGCCGCAAGCGAAGGCGCAGGCGGCGTCAAGGGTCGTCCCAGGCTACGGGCGGAACCTGAAAGCTGGTGGGGTTACTTTTTAGTCAGCGGCCGCGGGCGAGCGCGCCGGCGTTGAGTCCAGTCAAAGCGGGGCACGCAGCGACGAATTAACCTAAAGCGACGGAGGGTGGCCACACCTACAAAACTGGTGGGGTTACTTTTGTTGTTTTTTCGCGGGCGCAAGCGGAAGCGCAGGCGCCGAGTTGATCTGATCTGGCGGGGTTACGCGAAGCGTCAAGAATGTGTGAGACCGTGTTGCATTGGTAATCCATGTGGTGGCAAAGTGTTGTGGCGGACAACAAGAGAACAATCACACGAAATGAATCACCAATTCACCGACAATGTTCGCTTGTGGTCTCGCGGATAATTGAAACCTAAACCCCGCACACTCCAGCATGCTGAATACAAACCAATGTGTTATGTTTTTTCGTGCATCCCACGATGGCTGCGCGCCAGAGCGCGTCATGCTGGTATATGGTCTATGCTGCCCTGGTCTGACATCCCAACTGTACGTGGAGCGTTGGAGCAAAAAGATGGTCCTGTGGCTCCGGACAGCGCCATCGGCTAAGAAGCAGAAACTGATCGCGCAGCCTGCCACAGGGGGGTACTACTGGGGATTCTGACAGCTCCTAGTCAACCTCCTCCATCTTCGATGCCTCGTCTGCGGCGCCCTCGACTTCCTCGAGAGGGGGCAGGTCCTCGTCGTCCCCCAGGCCCTCGTCGTCATCGTCAATGCTGAGGCCAAGCTTGATCATGCGGTGGATGCGCCCTGCGAACTGAGTGGGCTCGTCCAGGTTGAAGCCAGAGGTAAGCAAGGATGTGTCGAAAAGAAGCCAGATCAAGTCCTTGACCGTCTTGTCCGATTTGTCGGCAGACGCCTTCTTTTTGAGCTCACACATGATGGAGTGCTTAGGGTTGACTTCCATGGTCTTTTTAGACACCATGTAGGAGGTCATAGAATTATCCCTGAGGGCCTGCGCCTTCATAATGCGCTCCATATTGGCGGACCAGCCATATTCCGAGGTTGTCAAAACACAGGGCGAGTCCGCCATGCGCGAACTGACCACCACTTTCTCCACCTTGTCGCCCAGCACCTCCTTCATCAGCTTGGTCAACGGCTCGAACTCCGCCTTCAGCTCCTCGAGCTTCTTCTTCTCGTCCTCGTCCTCGAGGTCCAAGCCTTCCTTGGTCGTCGACTTGAGCTTCTTGCCGTCGAACTCCTTCAGCTGCTGCACGGAGTACTCATCGATGGGATCGGTCATGTACAAAACCTCAAGGCCCTTCTTGCGCAGCGTTTCCAAGAAAGGCGAGGACGACACCGCTGCGATGCTCTCCCCCGTGATGTAGTAAATGTCATTCTGCCCCTCCTTCATGCGGTCCACATACTCCTTCAGACTTATCATCTCATCCCCAGACTTCGATGTGTGGTAGCGCATGAGCTCCGCGACCTTGGTGCGGTTGGTGGAGTCTTCGTGCACGCCAAGCTTGAGGCACTTGCCGAACTGCTCGTAGAACTTCTTGTAATCATCCTTCTTCTCGGCGATCTCCGCGAACATCTCGAGGCACTTCTTGACGAGGTTCTTCTTGATCACTCGCAGAATCTTGTTTTGTTGCAGCGTCTCGCGGGAGATGTTCAGCGGCAGGTCCTCGGAGTCAACCACGCCCTTCACAAAATTGAGCCACTCGGGCATCAGCTCGTCGCAATCATCCATGATAAAGACGCGTCGCACGTACAGCTTGATGTTGTTGCGCTTCTTCTTGGACTCAAAAAGGTCGAAAGGTGCCCGGCGCGGCACGAAGAGCAGCGCTCGGAACTCCAGCTGGCCCTCAACGCTGAAGTGCTTCACGGCCAGGTGGTCCTCCCAGTCGTTGGACAGTGACTTGTAAAACGAGGCGTACTCCTCATTGGTCACGTCCTCGGACTTGCGCATCCACAGCGGCTTGTTCTTGTTAAGCTGCTCCCATTCGTGGGATACCTCCTTGACCTTCTTTGTCTTTTTCTTTTTCTCTTCCTTCTCTTTCTCCTCGTCGACCTCCTCGATCTTCGGCTCATCGCCTTCTTTCTCATCCTTCTTTTCCTCCTCCTCGTCCTCGGAATCCGTAACTTCCTTCTCCTTGGACTTCTCCACGTACAACTCGATGGGGAATCCGATGAACTCCGAGTGCTTCTTGACCAGATCCTTCAGGCGGCGTTCCTCCAGGAATTCGGACTGGTCCTCCTTTAAATAACAAATGATTTTAGTGCCACGCTTGATTTCCCCGTGCACCATCTCTGTGTCCTTCTGCACCGTGAAGGACCCACCAGCCCCGGACTCCCAGATGTACTGCTCGTCGTCGTTGTTCTTGCTGATCACGCGCACCTTGTCCGAGACGAGGTACGCGGAGTAGAAACCCACTCCGAACTGCCCGATCATGGAGATGTCGCCGCCGGCTGCCATTGCCTCCATGAAGGCCTTGGTGCCAGACTTGGCGATGGTGCCGAGGTTATTGATCAATTCGTTCTTGGTCATCCCGATGCCAGAGTCCTCGATCGTGATGGTGGAGTTGGTCTTGTCGGGAACGATCTTGATGTAAAAATTCGGCTGGGCCTCGATCTTGTCAGGATCCGTGATGGACTCGTACCGGATCTTGTCCAAGGCATCTGACGCATTGGAAATGAGCTCGCGCAGGAAGATCTCCTTGTTGGAGTAGAAGGTGTTGATGATCAGGCTCATGAGCTGCTGAATGTCAGCATTGAATGCGAATGTCTCTGCCATGGCTACAGAGAGGGTTCAACGACTAGAGAAGGGACTGAAACAATCTGCGCTGACTTGGGCCAAAATGGCTACGGAATGCAAAAAGTAAATTATAATGAATAGTGTTGCCGCATTCTTGTGCCAGCGGCGAGGTGTACGTGTCCCCGTGGCAAATCATACACCAATGAAATACTTCTCAACTGCTGGTAAACTTGCACTGCACCGCATCCTCGGAAATGCGTGACGCTGAGAAGAAGAGAACGACCCACCAACCACGAAACCACGAGCTCCTGCACGATATCCGACACGCTCGAGATCGGCCACAGCGTCGTCGACACATGATTGTGCCCCTTGCGCGACCGCATCATTGAATGCTCGTTCTGGGGACCTTCCTGGAGCCACTCGCTCCACTCGTGCGTCGAAGCTGCGTCGAACGTCAGTCGATTTGGGTCGACCCTGAGTCGAACCTGAGTCGAACCTGAGTCGAACCGGAGTCGAACCTGAGTCGAACTTGAGTCGAACCTGAGTCGAACAGATCCATTAGGTGGGCCCCAGGAAGGTCACCAAAACGAGCATCGAAAGAAAGGATGCGGAGGAAGACGAAAACCACGAGTGAGCGAGAGCAAAAAAACGACACCGCGCAGCGGGGCCTCGTCCAGGTGCGCCGGCGCCCCCACGCCTGCGTGCCGCGGCGCGGGCCCGGGCGGGGGCTCCACAAAAGAGAAGGAGAGAGAGCCCCCCTCCTCCTCCTCCTCCTCCTCCTCCTCCTCCCCTCCTCCTCCTCCTCCATCTCCTCCTCCTCCTCCTCCTCCCCGTCCTCCTCCTTCCCCGCACCCCGCGCCCATCTGCCCCTTCGTCCCGTTCCTTGGGCGCCCGAGTTATCCGGGGTAACTCGGGTCCGGGGTAACTCGGGTTTGGATTCCCTAAAAAGGAACCCGAGTTAGCCCTGACCCGACTTACCCCTGATGACGTGGGGCTCTGGACGCCCGAATTATCCGGGGTAGCTTGGGTCCGGGGTAAGTAACTCGGGTTCGGATTCCCGAAAAACGAACCCGAGTTAACCCTGACCCGAGTTACCCCGGATGATTCGGGGCTATGATTTCCCTCGATGAGGCGGTGGCGGGCGGAGAGGCTGCGGAGGATCGGGTTGCAAGGGCGTGCGTCCCTTTGGCTGCTCCTCGCGGCAGTCGGCTCCAGAGAGGGGCGGCGGGCAGCCTCCGCGGACGCTGCCGACCATCTGCCCGGCACATGCGCTCATTCCCACAGCACGGAGTTTGCACGTGGTGCTTCTCCCTTCCCTTCCGAGCGTCGTGGAACCGATCCCCATCCCCGGCGGCGTGGCCTGGGCCCCGCTGGCCGATCTGCCCACCCCCCAGAGGGGGATGCAGGCCGCTCCCTTCGGGCTTCGAGGGGCGAATCCCCAGCTGGGGCGGCGGTTTGGTGGGGGTCTCGAGGGGGATGGGGATGGGGATGGGGATCGGATAAACGATACCGATTTCTTGGATCTGCGCTGGACCCCCCTCCCTGGCGCGCGGAGCGCGCCCCACGCGGAGAGCGCGCCATGGGGGCGGCGCTGGAGGCGCCGCCGGGGGGCCCAGCGCGGATCCAAGAAGTCCGCGCGAAGCGCCAAAAAGTTACATGTCTATGGCGCCTCTTCTTCGTCCACCGAGACGGCCCAAGAGTGCCAAAAGTTGATGTGCATGGCGATGCTCCCTCTTCGACTCGACGGGGGGTCTCGAAAGGGGATGGGAGGAGGAGGAAGAGGAAGAGGAGGAGGAGGAGGAGGAGGAGGAGGAGGAGGAGGAGGAGGAGGAGAGAGGCTATACCGACCTTCCGAGGAGCCGGGCCCGCGGGCCGCTCCGGGGCCGCCGTGGGCCCGTCGCCGCCGCCCCACCCCGGGGCGGCGCACGGGTGCCGCTTGAGGCACACGTGCGCCGCCGCCGCTGCTGCTGCTGCTGCTGCTCTCTCCCGTCCTCTCTTCCTCCTCTTCCTCTTCTTCTTCCTCATCCTCCTCCTCCTCCTCCTCCTCCTCCTCCACCTCCTCCTCCTCCTCCTCCTCCTCCTCCTCCTCCTCCTCCTCCGCCCCCTTCTCCTCCTCCGCCACCTTCTCCTGGCCGCGGGGCGACCTCTCGCGCAGGCAATAAAAGTGCCGCTCGAGGGGCAACGGCAGGGGGGGGCTGGCACGGGGGTTGAGCAGGGGCCGACCGTCCCGGCATTCCTGAAGGCCTACCACGAAGTGTTCTTAGAACCCAGAAATGTTCTACGAACAGAAACAATGTTCTTGGAACATAAGCCCGATGTGAGAAAGCACGACAGTCCCGACCAGGAATGTTCCAAGCACACTTCGTGGAAAAAAAGGCTCTTAGAACATTGCTTGCTAGGCCTAGAGGCACGCCAGGACGCTTCGCCACTACTTGCAGGGGGGGATGCATCGACCTGGAATCGGCGGCCCATCGCCGCTAGACTGGCGATTGGCTCCCGGTAGTGAATCCGTCCCTTCCTGTGCAGGTTGGGACTATCGAGCCCCCATCGGCGATCAGTGGGCGAGGGGGGGTCGATGCGTGCCCGCCTATGCCCTATCCCCCCTACCCATCGGTCGGAGGAAGTAGGTAGAAACATGAAGTAGGAATGCGTTGAAGCAGATTGGGCTTCCGCCCGCCTCCTGAAGAGGAGGGAAGAGTTAAAACCACTCGACTCTTGAAGTCGGAAGGCGCCTAACATAGATTCAAAACAACCTACTTTCAACGACCGATGGGTATCGTTGCCCCCGACCGCTCCTGTCGGCCACCGCACCGGCGCCGCACCCGGGAGACCGCCGCACGCACAGACGCCGTTGAAGGCCACTCTGCGCTTGAGCTACTGTATCTTCGCCTCCGTGCTCAGAGGCCTTCCTGGCCACCCGGCTCTGCGGGTGACGGGGTCTATCGGAACGGCTATCCTGTCACGCCATGGCCGCCAGATGTGGCAATTCCAGCAGGAGCGATGCGCGGGGCGGGGGTGTCGACGGCTTACAAAATGATCGTGTGCGACTGCGCACCCAAGTGGGAACAGATAGCCCATGCGGGGTCTTCCCGGGGCAAATGAAAAACAGCGACCTCGGCCCTGACATGCAGGAGCGCCGCATGATGCTCAAAGTGATCAGGCGTACAGCACTCTGGCCATGCAGGCCAAACATCCAGCACAATGAATCGACTCCTACGTCGAGACGTTGGCTTTGAGACCGTGGAGAACCTGATGGCAGGCGCTGGTGCCGTTGTACAGACCGCGGTCGCAAAAGCCACCAAATTGGTGTCCAAGGCGCCGGGGCGACGTAGATGCCGTGTGCATTGAAGTTTGTGGAGATATATGTCATCATCATGGTCAGCATCAGCATTGCCAGCGTCATCACCATCAGCGTCATCAGCATCAGCATCAGCATCATCATCATCATCATCATCATCATCATCATCATCATCATGGCCATCACCATCACCATCACCATCACCATCACCATCATCAGCATCAGCATCAGCATCAGCTTCATCATCTTTGTCATCATCATCAATATCATCACCATCACCATCATCATCGTCATCAGCAGCATCATCAGCAATATCTTTATGATTAGCACCACCACAATCACAACAACCACCATCATCAGTAGCATCAGCATCACGATAGCGATCATCGTCATCATCATCATAATCATCATCATCATCATCATCTTCATCGTCATCATCGTCATCGTCATCATCATAATCACTGTCACCATCCCCATCATCATCAACAGCATCACCAGAACCAGCATCATCATCAGCATCATCAGTATCGTCATTCAAAATAACATCACCATCAGCACCAGCATCAGCATCATCGTTATAATCATACTCATCATCATTATATTCCTCCTCCTCATTGTCATCATTGGTATCATCACCAGCAGCATCATCATCGTCAGCAGCAGCATCAGCATCAGCATCAGCATCAGCATCGTCATCGTCATCGTCGTCGTCATCATCATCACCATCAGCATCCTTCATCGTCGTCGTCGTAGTCGTAGCATAGTCGGTAGTGGTGGTCGTACTCATCATCATCGTCATCATCGCCAGCACCACGTTCACCTTCTGCCCATCACCACACCAGGGGGACCACGCCTCTCGATGCACAGCCGCCGCCTCAGAAGTGTCACCCCTGTCGACCACCCCCAATCGCCATTGACCACTCCGCCGTCATCATCCAGCATGTTCCTTAATCAGCCAACCTCAGCCGCTTCCTTGCTCGAGTGAGGAGAATGCTGCCATTCAAACTGTAATGATGTTACCCATGTGTGTCGATTACATCGCCAGAGATAGCTTCTCGTGCAGCGGCTCCCTTGACAAGACGTCCAAGGACCCATCAACGCTCCATCACTCCATGGCCCACCATCATATCGGTATCAGAGCGTCTTGCTGGAATCATTTGGGCTCCGCAGGCCTCCAGGGGGCGGGGGGGGGGCACCACCGCTTTCATCAACCACCAATCAGGAAACTTCGAACGCCTGCTGTTAACAGATCCTCAGGTCCTGCCCCTGGTACGGCTGACAATATCCACCCCAACTCTTCCTTTGCGGGGGGCACTGACGGTGCAGGGCTTACGCTCATTCCCCCCCCCATCCTCCTCCTTCTCCTCCTGCGCCTCCTCCTTTTCCTCCTCCTCCTCCTCCTCCTCGTCCTCCTTCCATTCCTCATCCTCCACCTCCTCCTCCTCCTCCTCCTCCTGTTCCTCCCCCTCCCAAGCATCATCAGCATCATCATCATCAGCAGCATCATCATCATCATCATCACCACCACCACCACCACCGCCATCATCAATATCATCATCATCAGTATCACCATCAGCATCAACATCATCATCAGCATCATCATCGATCAGCATCATCATCATCATCGTCATCATCATCGTCATCGTCATCATCATCAGCAACATCATCATCAGCATCATCATCAAGCATCATCGTCATCGTCATCAGCATCATCATCATCAACACCATCATCACCATAACCATCATCACCATCATCGTCGTCGCGTCGTCGTCATCGTCATCGGCATCGTCATCATCACCCCCACCATTATCGACATCATCATCATAATCATCAGCATCATCATGATCATGATCATCATCAGCAGCAGCATCATCATCGGCATCATAGTCGTCGTCATCAGCATCATCATTATCATCATCACCATCATCACCATCACCATCCTCATCCTCATCATCATCACCATCGTCATCACCATCAGCAGCATGGGCATCAGCGTCAGCATCACCATCAGCAGCATCATCTGCGTCATTATCGTCATCGGTCCTCACCCTCCTCATCCCTCCAACACATCCTTCCTCACCACACTCCAATCCTTTAATCAGGAAGGGGGATTGAGGAACAGGAGGAAGGAAAACGAAGAGGAGGGAGACAGAGAAGGAGGAGGCGGGAGGAGAAGGAGGAAGGAGGTGAAGAAGAAAGGAGGAGGATTAAGGACGGAGGAGGAGAGAGGAGCAGAGACAGGGTGGAGGACTCCAGGAGAAACGAGGAGGAGGATGACGAGGAGAGACGAGGAGGAGGAAAGAGGAGGAGGGGGAGGGGTCAGAGGCAAGCTAGGTGCGCTCGCGTCATATCTGACGTCCTACCCCTCCCTCCCATCCCTTACCATGGCGCTGATTTTCTCTATCCGCGGACGCGTGTCGTAGCGGACCTGTGGCTCCGCGCGCGCGTGCGTAGTGGGTGGTGGTGCACGTGCGTGCGTGCGTGCGTGCGTGTGTGCGTGGTTGTGGTGGTGGTGGTGGTGGTGGTGGTGGTGGTGGTGGTGGTGGTGGTGGTGGTGCTGGTGCTGTGCTGGTGGTGGTGCTGGTGCTGGTGGTGGTTGTGATGGTGGTGGTGGTGGTGGTGGTGGTGGTGGTGGTGGTGGTGGTGGTGGTGGTGGTGGTGGTGGTGGTGGTGGTGGTGGTGGTGGTGGGTGGTGGTGGTGGTGGTGCGGCGGCGCGGTGGTGGCGGGCGGATGGGCGCGCGAGAAAGAGGCCCGCGCTGGGGCGAGAACGCCATCCTGAACGACGGAGGCCAAACACCGATCCGAAAATGAGGCCCACGCTGCAGCGGGAGCACGATTCGGAACGATTCGGGAGCAGAAATGAGGCCGGCGCCTCAGCGAGAGCATCATTTTGAAAAAAAACGCAGGCGAAAACCCGTTTCCCGGGAATCCTGTGTGTAAAAAAACAATACGCGGGGGGCGTTCGGCCCGAAAATGACGCCGGCGCCTCAGCGAGAGTCGTTTCCCGGGATTTCCCGGGCATCCTGTGTGTAAAAAAACAGTACGCGGAGAATGCGCGGCCATCACCCGGACGCCATCAGGGGAAGAGGGAGAGCATTTTCATATTGAGTAATTGTAGAGCTGAGTAGAGACGCGGAGAGACGAGAACCCAGGGATCCGACGTCGTGATTTTTTGACGGGTCCTGGGAAGTCTCGACCCGTTCCCCAGGACCGGTTTCGTCCTGGATAGCTTTTTGGCGGTCCCGGGGCCCGGCGAGGGCCCCTGTAGGGGCCGAAATTCTCGAAAAACCTCCGTCCTGACTTGTTCAACACGTTGGATCACTGTGGAGGGCGCCCTCGCCCTCGTCCTGCGCAAAGGGGGTTTGAGCAGGGACCGACCGTCCCGGCATCCTATAGGCCTAACACGACATGTTCTAAGAACCGGAAAACGGTTCAAGAACAAAAACAATCAAAATTGTCTTAGAACGTAAACCCGATGTGTTAAAACAAGACAGGCTCCGCCAGAAATGTTCTGAGAACATGTCGTGGAAACCGCAAAAGGCTCTTAGAACATTCTTCGGTGGGCCGACGTTCTGATTTTTCAGGACGGCGTCCCCGAAGTCCCGACCTTTCCCCGGGACCGGTTTTTCATCCTGAGTCGTTGTTTGACGATCCCGAGGCCCGGCGAAGGCCTCCAGCGCCCGAAAGCGGCGAGAAACCTCCGTCCTGCATGTTTTACGACGCGAGCACGTCTGGGAGGCGAGCCAGGACGCGTCGCCACTGCTTGAGGGGGGGGCGCGCACTTAGTGGGCCCTGGAAACGACAAGGCCGTTTTTTTTCTGGTTCCGTTTTGCCATTTTTGTTGCCGGTTCCGACGCCGCTTTTTACCGGTTCCGTCGCCGTTTTTTGACCGGTTTCGGCTCCAAATCCAATCCTGGAGCCGTTTTTTTGCCGTTTCCGGTCGCCGCTTTTTTTTGCCGCTTCCACCTTCAAGGGACATTTTTTTTTGAAACGGTGAAAAAACGGGCCTTCCGTTTCCGGGGCCCACAAAGGGCGCGCAGGCGGGGGAGGAACCGCGGCTGGCCTGCGGCAAGGGGGCCGGGGCAGGCCCGCTTCACGGTCCTCTCGCGGGAGGGTCGGCCGAGGAGGGGCGCGCCTTGGGGCGGAGCGCGACGGGGACGGCGCGAGGAGGGAGGAGGGAGGAGGAGGAGGAGGAGGAGGAGGAGGAGGAGGAGGAGGAGGAGGGAGGAGGAGGAGGAGGAGGAGGAGGAAGCAGGAGGAGGAGAGAGGAGGAGGAGACGGTGGAGGAGGACGAGGAGCAGGAGGAGGGGGGGGAGTGGCCTCAGGGATCCTGGCGAGAGGAGCGGCGAGGGGCGACGGGCGAGTGGGCGGCTGGGGGCGCCCTGGGTGTGCGTCGCCGCCTGCCAGCTGCAACTGCTCCTAATGAGCCTCCTCCTACATCCTCGTCCACCCTCATCCTCGTCCTCCAGCCTCCTCTTTCTCCAAGGCCACCACAACCACCACCATCATCATCACCTCAAAATCCTCATCATCATCATATCATCATCATCGTCATCATCATCATCATCAACATCATCAGCATCATCACCACCACCATCACCACCATCATCACCATAACCCGGAGAAGCAATTAAGGAACCCCCCGGCGTTATCATTAGCACCGCGCCGTAATTAAATAATTATTTGGGGGGTTTTCGCCGAGCGATATTATTAGCACCGCGCAAATGGAAGGAAAATAAATAATTCCAGCGCCCCGCCTCGGGTGGCATCCCAATTAGAATTGTAATGAGAATAAGAATACGAATACGAATAAGGTGTACCCCCTCCTGGTGCCAGGATAACGCTTCCGGGTGCCGGGTGCGTTATCC
>CAUYUJ010021218.1:4432-54432 GCA_963575745.1 Prorocentrum cordatum | reverse complement strand
TGCTTGTTATGTGCTTGACTTCTTTCCCGAACGCGCTCATTGCGACACAAGTGGACCATCAACAAGCTCCTCCTCCTGCTCCTCCCTCCTCCTCTTGCTCCACTATCCTCCTTATCGTCCTCCACCTCTTTCCCCTCCCTCCTCCTCCTCCTCCTCCTCCTCCTCATCATCATCATCACCACCAGCAGCAGCATCAGCATCAGCATCAGCATCAGCAGCAGCATCAGCATCAGCATCAGCATCAGCATCATCATCATCATCATCATCATCATCATCATCAGCAGCAGCATCATCATCATCATCAGCATCCTCATCATCATCCCCCTCCTCCTCCTCCTCCTCCTCCTCCTCCATCTCCGTCCCCCTCCTCCCCCCTTCTCCGCACAGTCCTCCTCCTCCTCGTGCTGCTGCCCCTCCAGCTCCGCCTGCCGCCTCTCCTCTCCCCCCTCCCCCTCCCTCGCCCTCCCTCCTCTCCCTCGGCCGGCTGCTCCTCGTCCATCCTCCCTCCTCCTGCCTCCGCCCCTCCTCCCTCCTCCCTCCTCCCTCCTCCTGCTCCTCCCTCCTCCCTCCTCCTCCTCCCCTCCTCCCTCCTCCCCTCCTCCCTCCTCCCTCCTCCCTCCTCCCTCCTGCCTCCTCCCTCCTCCTGCCTCCTCCCTCCTCCCTCCTCCCTCGTCCTCCCTCGTCCTCCCCCCTCGCGCCGTGGCGGCGAGGGGCTCCTGATGGGGATGTCGTAGCCCGTGCCGGCAGCCTCTTTGCCGGGAGGCCACGGCGGGCCCCGAGGGGAGCGGGCGGGAGGTGCTGGTGGCCCGAGGGGGGGGGGGGGAAGCACGAGGCGGACAACACGAAACGAGGGAGGAACGAACGAGAAGCAGGAGCAGAAAGGGGTAGACAGAGAGAGGACAGGAGGGGCGGAGGGAGCAGCCACAGCAGAGAAAGGGGGGGGGGGAGGACGAGGACGAGCAGGGAGGGAGAGAGGAGGGAGGAGGAAGAGAGGAGGAGGAGGAGGAGGAGGAGGAGGAGGAGGAGGAGAGGAAGAGCAGGAGGAGGAGGAGGAAGAAGGAGGAGGGAGGGAGGGAGGGAGGGAGGACGAGGGGGGGGAGGACGAGGACGAGTAGGGAGGGAGAGAGGGAGAAGGAGGAGGAGGAAGGGGGAGGACGAGGAGGGAGGGAGGACGAGGAGGGAAGTGGAGGGGGCAACGAGGGGGAGAGCGAGGGGAGGGGGTGCGATGGGGTCCCCCCCGCGTGAAGGTCCCCAGAGGTCTCCAAGGGCCTCATGAGAGCTCTGAAGGCCCTTCGAGGCGTCTGGAGGACCTACGACGACGACGACGCGACGACGACGACAACGACGACGACGGCAACGACAAGAACAACGACGATAACGATGAAGATGACGACGACCACGACGAAGCTGACGACGACGATGATGAGGACGAGGACGAGGACGAGGATGAGGACAAGGACAAGGACGACGACGACGATGGCCGCCTCTGAAGGTATCTAGAGCTCTCTGGAGGCCTCAGGATATCTCTGGAGGCCTCTGGAGACGTCTGGAGGACCTTGGATGCCCTCCCTCCCATCCCTTCCTTACCATGGCGTAGATCTCCTCTCTATTCGCAGTCGGATGTCGTATCATGGCATCGTGTTACATGGTGTAACATGGCATTGAAGATCAACGCGTGACATGACATAGCATGGCGTCACTGTGTAGTCAAGCACTGCATATCATAGCATTGCAGATGAAGGCATGGCATCGCACAGCGGAACACACCATAGCATTGCATTGCATGCCATGACATGGTACTAGAAATGAGGCCAACGCTGCAGCGGGAGCACGAGTCGGAACGAGCGGAAGCACGGAAATGAGGTCAACGCTGCAGCGGGAGCACGAGTCGGAACGAGCGGAAGCACGGAAATGAGGTCAACGCTGCAGCGGGAGCACGAGTCGGAACGAGCGGAAGCCCGAACATGGGGCCAGCAATGTAGCCTGAGTAACGTATTAAGTTACTGGCAAACAAACGGATTTGCAAAAACACTTACTTGTACATTTATATGTATTTATGTTATGTTTGCCATGATTGATCTGATTCTATATAAAAGAGAGAGAGAGAGAGAGAGAGAGAGAGACAGCTCGCTGGAATCCTGCGTTAAAAAATGCGCAGAGGGTGCTGAACATCTTCCAGACAGAACCAGGAGTAGTATTCGTATTGTGTAATTGTGAAGACGGGGAGGATGGAGGATGGGGCCTGCACTGCTCTGTTCAGCACGAGAACCCAACCAAGGGAGGGTCGAAAACACAAACTCCAGGGGATGGCAGCGGGAGCCGGTCCCAGTCTTGGCAGAAGCCCAGATTGGCCGCTGAACCCACATCGGCGCTGGACAAACCTCCCTTTAGTACACCTCCCTCCAGTGACAACGGCCCAGGACCGAAACCGACGTACCTGGACCCGCAAAAAAATGACGGCCGCGACGCCCTCTCGCGAACCGAAAACGGCCGATTCGCTAATCGACGTGTCAGGGTACTCCAGATTTCGTAATAAAGGGAGGGGGGTCTCATTTCGGGGGGGGGCCTCTTCCAGGCTACCTTGGAGGGCCTGGGGGGTCTGGGGACGATGTTTTGGAGGGTTCTCCCACGGGGGAGGTCTGAAATGGCTTGTCTTGGAGGGTCCAGACCCCCTCCCTTTTATTACGAAATCTGGAGTAGGAGGTCTATCGAACTCCGACCACACCGGCTGCCCATCGCGGGCCGCCCCTGGCGCGCAGCGGACGAGCCGACCCACTCGACTTGGCCGACCGCCCGCCGCTGCGCCCGCTAAAAAGACGCGAACACCAGGACAAAATCGGATCGGGACAACTCGAAATCTCTGAGAATCGGCGGGTTTGGAGGATGTGTTGGGCGCCGCGGCCGCTCCAGACGGAACGCTCTGAGAGCGCTCCGGAACGCTCTGGAGCGATTTATCCCGATCCTACACCCTGCGAAATGCTTAAGAAATCATGGGTTAAGAAATTCATAGTCCCAGAACTTGAATAAAAACCCAACATTTTCATTAAAATCTTAGGATTTACATTGAAACGTTAAGAATAATCGAGACTCTGGCCGAAAACTTGGGTTTTCTTAAGCATCGCCTAAGGTGTAGCCCTGTTTGACCCGCCCGGGCGCGGGGCTCGGAAGCGATCTGGCCCGCGGGGGCGGCGGCCAGGCCCCCCGAGGCGCCCAGGAGGAGGGCTCCAGGAGGACCCCCTCGGCAGGCCCCGACCTCCTCCTCCTCCTCCTCCTCCTCCGAGAGGTTCGAAGGGGTCTCCAGGTTTACTACTGTCGGCCCATGGGTTCCACCATAAGGTGCGTGGGATGCTTCCTTCTTCGCCTCTGCATTCGAGGCAGAGGCCGCGCCTTGTCGATACCCTCGCCGTCCAGCGTGGATTCCTGTACCTACGCGGTGGACACAACGCTGGTTTCGGCTGGCTTCGCTTTGCACCCACAGTTTGGGAGCAGGTCTGGCATTTGATGTGCGGCAGCCGCCACCACCTCCTCCTCCCCCTCCCCCTCCGACCTCCTCCCTTCTTCTTCCATTCTTAGCCAGTCCTCTCAGGGAGGGGACCCGAGTTTCGATGGCCAACTTGGGAGTGGCACTGCCATCGAGAGCCCATCAGGTCGGTGGCGGCTCCGCTGGGCTGCAACGCTGAGACCAGGCCAGCCACAAGAATCGCAGCGGCTTGATGGCCCGTTCCTCTCTCTCCGCTCTCTCGCGCCATCCCGTTCCCGCACCCTTGCCCCGCCATCTCGCGAGCTCTAGAGGCACCCTCCAGTGCGAAATCTGTAAATCTTCAGGAGTGCGCACCCCGCGCACGCTCCGCGGCAGCCTTGAGCAGCTCTGTGAGCGGCTGCGCAGCAGCGTGCACGGGGAGGCACCACCACAACCAGCGGAGCCAAAGGTTATCAGCTGCAACAGTGACGGCCGGGCTCCGCCGGCGCCGAAGCACGAGCCTCGCACCACCAGCAGCAACGATGAAAGCAGCACGTGCGGGAACAGCCAAAGACAAACGTCATCGGCCACCGTGATGGGACCGCTGCTTGAAGTAAAGACGGGCAGTGGCAGCAGCACGTGTGCACGAGAAGGCGGAAGCAGAAAAGGGCCATCGGCTAAAAAGCAAGATCGGTTCTTGCGGAAAGGCGCGCAGTGGCAGCATCTGGCACTGGGTGCGAGAAGGGCGATCAGCGGCAACAAGAGGCCCCTGCAGTGCGAGAAAGCGAAACATATGAAACATGTAGTGTCCCACTAGGTTTCAAATGATGCTGGCCTCCTGGAAGCCTCTTGGAAGCCTACAGGGGCTGTCTTCGGGGCTATCTTGAGCTGCCTGGGGCCGTCTGGAGGCTAGCTGGGACCGTCTTGGCGGGCTCGAGGGACGTCTCGAAGCAATGTCCGGCCGTCTCGGAGACATCTTGAAGGCTCTTGGGGGCCCGTCGACCGTCTTGACCCGCTTGGAGGCTCCTCTTGGGCCATTTTTAGATCATCCTGAAGCCTGAGAGGCCCCTCGGAAGTGAAAAGGCAAGTTCTGGAAAAAACCTAGTGTACTTTGATGTTTCATGATTTTCGTCTGCTGGAGGCCTCTTGGAAGATGCACAGGAGCCTCTTTGGGGCCTTTGGGAGCCTTCATAAATCTCTGGGGGCTGCCTGGGGGCAGTCTGGAGCCGCCTTGGCAGTCTCGCGGGCCGTGTCGAAGCCATCTTCAGCCGTCCGGCCGGAGCCATCTTCAGCCATCCCGTTTCTGCGAGGCGGGGATTTATCCATATCCGCCGCCTGGGAACCAGCGGCCTAGTGCCCCAGCGGGCGGTGGATATGGATACATGTTGGTCCACGGTGGCCCAAATCTAACCGTATCCACCGCATGTCGAGGTCTCCGAAAATCTATCCTCCAGGCCGTGGTTATGTATGAATCCCCGCCTCGGAGTTTCCGCAATTAGCTGCACCAGCGACGGCCAGGCCCCGCCGGCGGCTGAGCACGAGCCACACACCGTCAACAACAACGACGGAAGCAGCACGTGCGGGAACAACCAAAGACAAAGGTCGTCAACCACCGTGCTGGGGCCGCTGCTCAAAAGGTCGTCAGCCACCGTGCAGCCCATGGCACAGGGTGCGAGAAGGGCGAGCAGCGACAACAGGCTCTGTCACTGCCCAACGAGCTGTGAAGGCGAAGCTGGAACCCGATGCCATCAGCTGCAGCGCTGGAGCCGGAGCGTGCCCGAAGCGCCTTGCTGCGCGGAGTGGGGCGAGAGGCTCCTCTCGGCTGCAGCGCCAGGATCAGCAAGCGCGAGAAGGCAGGCAGTGGCAGCGGACTTCGCTGCCGCAAACGGGGCTCGCGCGAGACACATCTCAGCTACAGTGAGGGGACTCGCTCGCGCGAGAAGGTACTCGTGGGACGGGTTCTGAGCTACAGCGCGGGGATAGGGTCGTGCGAGGAGGAACGCAATGACAGCAGGCTCTGTTACCGCACGCGGTCGTGCGAGACACATCTGCGAGCCAACATCATCAGCCACAACGCTGGGATCAGCTCGTGCGAGAAATGCCAAGGCGTGTGAGAAATGCAGGCAGTGGCAGCAGGAGTGGAGGAAGGCCACGAGCCCAACGTCATCAGCTACAGTGCTGGGCCCATGGACGAAGCTAACGGAGGGCTATAAAACCGACGCGATCAGCTACAGCGTTGGGGACAGGGCGAGAAGGTGAACCGCCAGCGAAGGAAAACATTACCCATTTCAGTCAATGGAGCCCGACATTATCAGGTACAGGAGCGGCGCCAAGACGTGCGAGAAGGACTGGCAGTGGTAGCAGGATTGGAGGATGGGCGCGAGCCAAAAGTCGTCAGTTACAGTGCTGGGCTCATCGTCGAAGCCAGCGGAGGGCTTCGGCATCAGACGCGATCAGCTACAGCGTTGGAGCGAACTCGTGCCAAGGAGTCTCAGTCATGCGCGTGGACACGAGCCCCAGCAGGCAGTGGCGAACACGCGAGAACACAGGCAGTGGCAGCAAGTATTGTTCTGCAGCTGGGGACTCGTGAGAAGGCATGCACTGCAGCATCAGCTGCAGCGCTGCGACCAGCTCATACGAGACGGGCGTAGGTGTGCACGGGGTCGCTCCGTGTGGCGAAAGTCGGCCGCGAGATCTTCGGGGCGCCTGCGCGTCCTGGCAACTCGTTCGACCGCGGTACTCCCCAGCGATGCTCCTCCTCCTCCCCCTCCAACCTCATCCTCCTCCAACCTCCTCCCTCCTCTGGCCGCCTCCTTCAAACCAACCTCTCAGTAGGATAAGAAAAATCGGCATGTACGTAGACTCGTCGGATGTCCGCGCGAATGTCCTGAACTTGCCGTCGCTCGGACGTCCATTCCCTGTGCGTTTTTCGGTTCTGTGTGCGTGTTCTCTTGCTCGATGATCCAGGATGCTCTTCGATGGTCCTCGCCAAGAAATAATGCGCACGTCCGAGCGATGCCAAGTGAATGGGCGCCGGACCCCCCTCTCTGGCGCGCGGAGCGCGCCCGAGGCGGCGCCTGCGGCGCCTGCGGCGCCGCCGGGGGGGCACAACGCCGAGCCCGGAAAGCCGCGCGGAGCTCCGAGAGGTGATGCCAATGCCGGTTTTGCTCTCTTCGATCCTCCCGCTGAGCCTCCTCGTCCCCCTCCCAGTCCCCTCCCATTCCCCTTCCCCCTCCTCCTCCTCCTACTCCTCCTCCTGCTCCTCCTCCTCCTCCTCCTCCTCCTCCTCCTCCTCCTCCTCCTCCTCCTCCTCCTCCTCCTCCTCCTCCTCTCCTCCTCCTCCTCCTCCTCCTCCTCCTCCTCCCCCCCTCCTCCTCCTGCCTCCTCCTCCTCCTTCACCTCCTCCTCCTCCTCCTCCTCCTCCTCCTCCTCCTCCTCTCCTCCTCCTCCTCCTCCTCCTCCTCCTCCTCCTCCTCCTCCTCCTCCCTCCTCCTCCTCCTCCTCCTCCTCCTCCTCCTCCTCCTCCTCCTCCTCCTCATCCCCTCGACGCCTATGCCGAGGCGCGGCGGCCCCCGCCGCCCTCCAACACTTGTTTCTGCGGGGCTGGCTGCGCGGGTTGGTCGCCAGCGCGCGCTCCCGGAGCGGCGGGCGGGCGGCGTGCTGTGAAGAGGGTCGAGGAGGACGGAGGAAGGGAGAGAAGGGCAAGGGAGAGAGGAGGAGGAGGCGGAGGAGGAGCAGGAGAAGGAGGAGGAGGAGGAGGAGAGGAGAGGAGAACGGGAGAGGGGAGAGGAGGGGAGATGAAGAGCAGGAGCAGGAGCAGGAGCGGGGAGGGGGGAGAGGAGGAGGAGGAGGAGGAGGAGGAGGAGGAGCAGGAGGAGGAGGAGGAGTAAGGGGGGGGGGGGGACGAGTCCGACTGCATAGCATCCGACGGCATCCACGACACCATTCAAGGAAGGGGCAGATGCGGGAGGCGGGCGGCGCCGCCGAGACGCATGCTAATTGCGCCAAGGCTTGCGGAGGCTTGCGGAGGAGGGCGGCGCGGAGGAGGAGGAGGAGGAGGAGGAGGAGGCGAAAGGGGAGGATCGGGCAAGGAGAGGAGGGGAAGAGTGGAAGGGGGGGGGAGGATCGGGATCGGGAGGAGGACGAGGAGGGCAGAACTGGAGGAGGGCGAGGGATCGCCAGAGCGGGCGGAGGAGATGGGCGAGCACGGGGAGTTGAAAAAGGAAAACTCCGGCGGCGCCATGCCGCGAAACGCGGGCAGCGCCGGGCCCCCCCCCCGGGGCGCTCAGCGCGTGCCCTGTAGTCTGCTTCGCTCCTGAGCGGTGCGCGCGGCGTGACGCGAGGCGCCCTCACGGCTTGTTGCTGTACTGCTGGTCGTCGTACTTCTTGGCCTTGGCGACGACGTCCTTGGAGCCGACGTAGGCGGTGACGGACAGGATGACCACCATGACGGCCATGAAGGACGAGACCTCGAAGACCTCCTCGAAGTAGGGCAGGCTCACGTTCATGATGTAGATGACGAGCACGGCGGAGGCCTCCCCGATGTTCTTGAGCACGGAATCCAGCAGCGACAGGATGGCCATGGTGCTCCAGCACTTCACGGTGAAGGAGGCGAACACGCCCCAGACAGCTGGGGTCCAGCCCTTGAAGAAGCCCTCCTGCCAGGTCTTGCCGTCCGTGAACGAGATCATGAGGATGACGAGGGTCCACGCCACCTTCATCTGCGTCAGCTGCACGTAGAACGGCAGGGACTTGAAATCCTTCATGTACTTGTCCGCGAGCACCGCGCAGAGGCAGGAGACGGTGACCTTCAGCAGCACATTGATCACGCCCATGATGGGGATGCCGCCGTCGCCGCCGCCCGAGTCGCTGCTGCCGCCCATCATGTAGCAGCACATGGACAGCATGATCAGCACGAGGATGTTCCACTGCAGGGGGGCCTGCTTCTCACCCTTCATGTACCACACCATCAGCGCGGTGATGACGAGCTTGGACTGCAGGAGAACCTGATAGGCGGCGCCACCCAGGGCTCCCATGCTGGCCATCTCCAGGTAGTCCCCAAGCGCGTACATGAAGCCGATGGCGCAGAAGACCTTCAGCGACTTGACGTCCCACAGGAGCTTGGTCTTTCCATTGGCGGCTGCCATCAAGGCCCCAGCAATGAGGGTGAAGAAACACTCACCGAGGACGACGGTCATGTTTCCATAGGCGAGGCCTCGCTTGCCCGTCTCCTCGTCCACGGTCTTGGATGCGTCAATGATGGTCGGGTGGATCGCGCGCGTGAGCACGAAGAAGCAGAAGAGACCAGCCTTCTGAGCCCCGCTGGGGCCGCTGGACCCCGCCTTGACGTCAGAGAACTCCTGGCCCGTGTAGGGCGACGTCATCGCCGGCGGCCCCATCATTTCTGTCTGTGGCCCGCGCACGAGCACCTCCCTGCGGCTCTCCGGGCAGACCCTCCCTGCGGGCTCTACAAAACCGCCTGAGCCAGAGTGGGGACAGTCACGTTGCCGCAGGCTGGTCCTCTCTTGCCACTCCCGCCCACCCCAGGCCCCATACTCGCCTCTCTTCCTCCTCCTTGTCTACCTCCACCTCTTCCTCCTCCTCCTCCTCCTCCTCCTCCTCCTCCTCATTATCCTCATTATCCTCATTATCCTCCCTTCCTCCTTCCCTTCCCTCCTTCACCACTCCTCCTCCTCCTCGCGAGTACATTGCTCACGCCGTCGTGCCCCACTCTCCATCTTCCAACCTCTTGTCTTCCTCTTCCTCCTCCTGCTATATGTGCCTTCCCTCATACGTTATACAACCTAAGACTATGCAAGCCCGGATCGGCACCACCATCCACCGAGGTGAAAACCGTGATGTTCTCAGCATCCGGCCATCAATCGTTCTGTTCCTGAGAACTACGAGGAACTGAATCGACACCTTCAAGATCAATTGAAAAACGAGGGCGGTGCGTGACAGCGAACACCTTCTAACCCCATCGTCTTTTGTCCTGATCCCCCCCCCGTGCGACTCTGCCCTGTAGAACTCCAAAGGCGGGCAACTGCGCCGTGTATCCGACCACTCTCCGAAGTCTCCCGACGTCTCTGGAGGCCGATCCAGGCGCAATATCGCCCAAACATCTCCCCGTTCCTCATCATCCTCCTGCTTCCCCTCCTCTTCCTCCGTCAACTCAACCTGCCTAATCGTTCCAGGACTTCCTCGCCGCTTATGAACCTGGAACCTGGTAAGAATGAGGAGGAGGAAGAGGAGGAGGAGGAGGGAGAGGAGGAGGAGGAGGAGGAGGCGGAGGAGGAGGAGGAGGAGGAGGAGGAGGAGGAGCAGGAGGAGGAGGAGAGAGGAGGAGAGAGGAAGAGGAGGAGGAGGGCTGGTGCTCAAGACGTGGCTCTCGCGACTGCGCCGCGCACACTTTGGAAGCGTTGTGGGCTGCGCGGGCGGAGGGCGGCTCGTGCTCAGAGCGCGGCCCCCTCGCCGGGACACCGCGGGGCTCGAGTCCGGAAGTCACTCTTCGGTTGCGGATGCCACGACAGCGGAAGCCCTGACAATCCTGCAGTCATCGGCCTGACCTAAGGAACGATACATAAGGAACGAAGCCCCTTTTTTATCTCAAGGAGTAACGCATAAGGAACGATAAATAACACATAACGCATAAGGAACTGCAAAGAACGCATGCAAGCCTAAGGAACGACCGAGCCCCTTTTGGAAAGTAAGTGTTCCTTGTTCAAGCCGCTCACTGTATCATTGAATTTTAAATGTGTTTACAATACCAGAACATGTACGAAACATGTTTGCTTTTACGTGTCAAAAACATGTTCAACACATGTTCTGGACATCTGAGAGAAAATGCGTTGGCAACACGCTTCCTCTCCATTGATCGTCCTCCACGGCTCTCTGGCATGAGTTAGACAGGACGGGACAGGACAGGCCGAGCATCCAGAGGGACGCGTGGGCTGGTCGGCAGGAGTACTCGTGGCTCCTGCCAGGCGTCGCTGCGACAGAATCATCGCCAAAAGCACGCCGTAATCAGACCATCGGCGGCATGAGCTAGAGCCAAGCATTAAACTGCTACGAATTCACAGCTTGAGAGCTCTTTGGTTGCATCATCCGTCGTATAAGATGCTGAAACAGTCGCACTGCTTCGGGGCGGCTCCTCCTCAAAATTGGGAGCAGCCCTCGGACTTCCGGAAGTTCTCTAGCCTGAGTAGTAAGATGTGCAACTGCTGCAAGCATTGATGGTGTCTCATTCTCAACATGGGTCTCTCCCATGGGCGGCCCGAAATTCTAGGACCGGACCTGTAAGAGTGGCACAACTACTACCAGGGTGGGTGGCGTCCGTCCAGCATGGGGCTCCCGCCTGAGACTCCCTATGGCGTCATGCTACCTGAGATGGACAGTTGCAGCATGTACACGGATGAGGGGCTGTCATTGATGATAGAACGTTCGCTGTACAATTCCCTGGCCTTCAGAATCTTCACCCGCGGCACGGCTTGCAGCTGGAAACATGGAGGGCGGTTCCGTTCAATACGAGGCTGCTACCTGAATGGAGGGCCTGTGGGGTCCTCGTCTTTCAAAGATGTGCTTTCCTTATTGAAGCGGCATGTCTGTGGGGACTCATGCTCGGACTCATGATGAGTGGACTTTGGACGGGAGGTTATTGCAACAACGCTGATGCACCCTGGATTTGCTGCCACCTCTGGTCCTCCTTCCTTGCGGTTCCTTCTCCTCCTCTTTGCTCTTCCTGCTCCTCCTGCTCCTCCTCCTCTTCCTCCTCCTCCTCCTCCTCCTCCTCCTCCTCCTCCTCCTCGCTCTCCTCATTCCTCCTCCTTCTCCTCCTTCTCCTCCTCCGCGTCCCCGTAGCCATTTTGGCTCAAGCCAGGCTGGTCCCCGAGGGCCACGCGTGGCCCGCAGCGAGGCACCGAACCACATGCAGAGGGAGAACGCCGACGGGGACGACGGGAAAGGCCCCCAGCACTCCCTAGACAAGGAGGTCGGCGACGATTGCTACGAGCAGATCCCAGATCGGCAGGAGAGAAACAAGGGCCACCAGGGCACTCGTCGCCGCGCTGAAGGATCAGGAAATACTGTCCCTGGTGGCACGCACTGCTCACCCCCGCAGCCAGGATTTGATTCGGGGGCAGAGGGTACCGACCACCAGGGGGATCAGAAAGAACAGCCATGCGACATGGGCCTCCCCCACCAGACCTCTGGAACGATGAACGGCACCAGTGGGAACGCAGAGAATATGTGAGCATGAGAAACGACCTAGAGAGGTGGGCCGCAATCTGGATGGACGGCCTGAGCCAGGAACCAGTGGACAACACCAACTGGATGGAGTGGTGCCCGCCTTTCCTGGAGGAGGTTTTCGCCAACGGCGGCAACATCGGCCTGGAGCGGCTCCTCAGGCGCTGGCAACCCCGCGCCAGCTTCCGAGATATCCTCAGGGATCTCTGCGAGCGAGCGTGGCGGCAGGCAGCCCCACGCCGTCAAGGATTCCTCACAGGCCTTGCAGAGCAGGAGCCCATGAGAAGATACGAGCTGGAGATGATGCATTGGCGGGAGCTCGCAGCGCTGAAGCAGATGATGAGGGAGGCGCTGGGCGCAAGAGCCCCAAGACCCAGAGCAGACCGCCAGCCAGCAGCCGTACCAGGAGGAGCAGCACGACGACCACGTGAAGAGGTTCCAAGGCAAGGCAGTGGACAGAGGAGTGGGCCACCGCAGCAGTGCCGCAACCAGAGCGGCCACCGCACGCTGCAGTAGGACCTCACACGCCGACAGCTCGCACGCCAGCTCCAACAACCAGACTGCGGAAGGTACAACGAAGAAGGCGAGGCCAAGGAGCGTCAGCAGACCCTCCTGGCGGCGCTTGGCTTGATCGCTGAAGGAGCCCTGGTGGACCCTGCCACAAGCCACCAGGTAGCAGAAGAAGTCAGGGGCGCAGCCAATAACCTCACCAAGGCGGTGAAGAAAGCGCACATCCACTGGGAGCACGACGCTACGGCAGGCAGTGCCAAGATGGCCCACGCCTACACCAAGGCAGCGGAGCGCAGCCACATCGAGGACATCCTGGAGCACGAGGGCCAGGTGGTCTCACACCCTCAGCAGCTGGTGGACCTGCGCAAGGGCGCGCGGCAGCGAGGATGGACGCGTGGTGCGCACAAGGCAGATCAGATCCAGGGTGCGTTGGGCAAACTCAGGACGACAGCTTTAGCCCAAGAGAATGCGCTTGAGCTCCTCAGCAAGGACATCGTCGGCTCCATCATCCAGCACCTGAAGCGCAACGCGGGCCAGGGTGCTGATTGGTGGAGGGCGCCAGAGCTAAAGGCCATGGGCGCCCAGGGGCTCACGGACTTCGTGCAGTGCCTCCACAACTGCGAGGAGCGAGCGGTGTGGCCATGGCAGTTCTACCTGGTGCTGGAGCTGCTGCTGGGCAAAAAGCCAGGCATAGGAGGAGAACGACCCATCGGCCTGATGCCCATGCCCTACCGTATCTGGAGTGCGGCCAGGCGGCCTGTGATATCCACCTGGAGCAAAAGGGCAGCAGGATTCTGGGACACGGCAGTGGCAGGCCCCTCAGCACTCAGAGTGGCAATGCACAGGCTAATGAGGGCAGAGGCGGCAGTGCAAATGGGTTTCCATGCAGCAGGCATCTTCTACGATGCGGCCAACTTTTATGACAATATCGGCCTCGACCAGCTGATCGAGAAGGCATCCGACCTCAACTACCCCCTGCTGCCCCTGGCCATGGCAGCACAGATGTACCTGGCGCCGAGGGCCATTATGGCCCATAGCCTTTTCTCAGACATCATTGAGCCTGCCAACAGCATGGTAGCAGGCTGTGCCAAGGCCGTGGACCTCACGAGGCCGCTCCTCTACGGCATCCTGGAGGCAGCGCACATGAACCACATCTTCGTAGTGATCCAGCAGTACCTGGACGACCTGGCCCTACAGATTGAAGGAGCAAGAAAGCAGGTTATAGAGCAGGTGAAACACGTGGCCGCCTTGGTGCATCAGGGTTTCGCGAGGCTCTCCATCCCGATTTCCGTCAAGACGGCAGTCGTGCCCTCCGACAAGGACCTTCAGCAGGAGATCGCCAGCATCCTGGATGGCCTGGGCACCCCGAACAAGCAGCCAGGAGTGGTCCGAGACTTGGGCGTGGATGCGGGGCTGGGCAAGCAGTTGAAGCGGCCCACCCACGCAGCCAGACAGGCGAAAGCAAAGCAGCGCATTGAAAAGCTCAAGGACCTTGCCAAGACGGACGCGGGGCAGCCAAGGTATATGCAGCGGGGGCCTACTGCCAACAAGCCTGGGACCTGCCAGCGCACGGAATCACCCCCACGGAGGCGACCAAGGTCAGGACCACAGAGGCAGCGCTGCTCACAGGAGGGCACAACGCAGGCAGATGCACAGCCACCATCCTCCGGATCCAGAGGGGCGCACAGGAGGCGGTCACCAGGGCCATCGTGGACCAAGTCAAGCAGTTCTGGCTCGCTATCGTGGACCACCCGTCGGAGCTCAAGCGGTGCCAGAGAGGCTGGCACATGCTGTGCGACAAGCTGCAGGCCCTGGAGCCCAGCAAGAGGTGGAACCAGGTAAAGGGCCCCATGGCAGGAGTCATTGTGCAGCTGCTGGGGCTGGGCTGGAACCCAAGGCGGCTGGATAGCTGGACCAGCCCAGCAGGAGAAGAGTGGGCGCACCGACCAGAAGACATCCCACACTCCGGAGCGCCCCTCCAGGAGGTCCAACAGAGCGCCCAGCAACAGCTTTGGCAGCAAGCGGCAGAGCACCGGCACGGCGCAGGACTGAAGGAGGGAGGCGCCCTCTACCAGCTGCAAAGACACTTGAGGAGGGGGCGACGCAAAGGGCAGCACGCTGAAGCGGCCATGCTGAAGACCATTGCAGTGGCAGGTATTTGGACGCGGGAGCGGCGCAGAGCAGCGAACCTCAACCAGGAAGGTGAAGACACCTGCGCCAGGTGTGGAGAGGCCATCGAGACGGAAAAGCACCGCTACTACACCTGCCCTGCAGACGAGGAGATTAGCCACAGCAACAACACAGACCTAGTCAAGAAGGCCATAGACGCGCTCGACCAGCAGCAGGACGAGCATTTCTGGCTCAGAGGTATCCCACCAGCAGCATGGGCAGTAAAAGTGGACCCAGAAGAGGACGTCGAGAAGGCGGCACACATCTCCTGCACCAATGCGGAGGCACAAGCAGCAGTCCAGGAAGGCCAAAGCCCAAGCTGACTACGTGTTCATGGACGGCTCTGGGGGGGCAGGTGAGACTACCAAGGGCCCCAGGCTACGTATATGTGGTTGGGCAATCGTGGCTTTCAAGTACGACCAGTACGGCCTGCCCCAGGAGGTGGCAGCTTGGCACGGCACAATAAGGGCGCCGCACACGGTGCCAAGAGCGGAACTCACGGCCATAAGCAAGGCGATCGGCTACACGACGGCGGCTTCAGCACGCGGGCTCAACATCGTCAGCGACTGCAAGTACGCCCTGGACGCCCTCAAGCAGATCCAAGACCCAGAGGACTTCGACTACAGGAGTACCAACTTCGACCTCTGGATCATGGCCAAGCGGCAGCTCCAGAACAGCACCGACAACATCCTGGGCCACCACATCCCCAGCCACATGATCGAGCACCCGACGGAGCTGGAAAGGTGGACAGGGCCGACGTGGTGGGTCATAGGCAATGAGATGGCAGACAAGTACGCAAGCTGGGGAGCGGAGCATGGAGCGCTGGACCCAGCCATAATTGCGCAGCAGCAGATCAGGGACCAGATCACGGTGGCAGTCCAGAACAGGCTGCTGGGCATCAGCATGGCGGCGATGGTTGATGACCCCAACAAGGCGACACAGCGACCGAAGGCCAAGCGCAAAAGGCCACACAGTGCAAGAGAGAAGGCAGCACAGCTCGGCCATGACCTGCGCAAACTACACCCGAGATGGTGGTGTGCGACTTGCAGAAGCGGCCCCGCCAAAGGGCAAGGAGTACAAGCTTGGCTAGCCGAGACGGGTGAATGCAAAGGAAGAGAGAGCAGCCACCTGGACCAGCACGGGAATGTAAGACTCGATTTCAAGACAGTGCAGATCGGCACGCGGGTCGCCCACGACGCCCACAAGATGCAGCTCGCGCATGGCTGGCTCTGGTGCGAGAAGTGCGGGGCCACCAGCTACCTTGGGAACCACAAGTGCGAATCGTTGCAGGCGTTGCTCGCAAGCTGGCCAAGCCATGTGTCCCGCCCACCACAGCGGGGCGCAAGATCATTATGGACTTGCAGAAGGGGAGGCTGCCGCGAAGAGCAAAGCAGGACGAGGACAAAGCGGCAGCCGCGCTACCAGAGGAGGCCAAGACAGCAAGCTTCAACGGCTTCAACCTAAGGGTGAGCAACGCAGAGGTGATCGACCTGGACGGAGAAAGGTCGGAATCAGAGACACTGCAGCCAGTTCAGCCACAACCGCCAAGGCATCCCCACCCAGCAGCCCAGATGAGCTGTCAGTTGGTGGACCACATGGAGGGCTACGCGGAGCAGTGGATGAACATGGTGGACCAGGACGCGCGGGAAGACAAGGACGACTGGATGGAGCACAGTGTCCCGTACCTGCTCGCCGTCATCACTGGAGGCAGGACGGACGCCCAAGACCAAAAAAGTGCAGCCACGCCAAGGGAGATCCAGCTGATCAGCGACTTCTGCGAGGACATCTGGAAGAGCACCCACAAAGCGAGAAGGAGGCTCATGACACACATGCTCACCCCCCCGTACGGCACCAGACAGCAGGCGGCTAGGGCACACATGGAAGCCTTCCTGGGCAGGCGGGTGACCATCATCACCCACCGCATCCCCAGCAGTGGGCGCAGGCCGCTAGCCAGTACGGAGGATGGCCGCAGGGCGTGGGCGCCTGAACAACTGGACGACGACTCAACGCAACCAGACAGCGAGGTGCCAGAGCTGGAAGGCCAAGACAGTGACCATGGCAAGGACACCGTTGAGGTGGTATACCAGCTCAACGCCACCACAACCAGCGACAGGGCCAGCAAGACCTTGCAGGAGACGCCAAGGATCGCCAAGCCGACAGGGCCCGACCTGATGAAGTACGCGAGGGAGGCCTAGGAGGCAGGCACGCAGCACCCGCGACCCCACCAGCAACGAGAAGACGAAGACGACCCTGAGCGAGAGCAGGCCTGACTTGAGAGGAGCCGCCTTGAGCAGCACATGCAATCGTTGGCAGGGGGCTGGACCCTACAAGCAGGCGGGCGAGGCTGGCAGACGTGGAGTGCAGCGTGCGTACCTTATGTGCTGAGGATGCTCCAGACTGGCCCATACCAGCGGCTCTTCTGTGATATCCCAGGGCCAAGCAGACAACACAGCCAGCGCAGAGCGGCAGAGGACATCTGCCGCATGGCCTGGCTCAACAGCGGAACGGAGCGCAGAAGGACCCATCAGCAAGACCCAAGCGAGGCGGCACGCCGCAGGGCCACGGCAGAACAGCTCCTTGGAGCGGTCACGTCAAAAGCCAAACAAGAAGGAGGCCCAGCATCCCAGCGCGGTAAGGGGTTAGACCGCAGCGGCCCCAGGCATGACAAGGGGTCAGGCTACGGAGAACCCCAGCGCGGTGAGCGGTTAGACCGCAACGATCCCCAGCGCGGCGAGGGGTTAGGCCACGGCGGGCTCCAGCGCGGTGAGGGGACAGACCACAGCAGGCCCCTGCGCGGCGAGGGGTTCGGCCACAGAGGACCCCAGCGCGGTGAGGGGTTAGACCGCAGCAGGCCCCAGCGCGGCGAGGGGTTAGGCCATGGAGCACCTCAGAGCGGTAAGGGGTCAGACCGCAGGAGCCCCCAGCGTGGCGATAGGTTAGGCCACAAAGTCCCCCAGCGCGGTAAAGGGGCTAGTTCGCACAGAACCCCAGCGTGGTGAGGGGTTAGGCCACAGTGGACCCCAGCGCGGTGAGGGGTTAGACCGCAGCAGGCCCCTGCGTGGCGAGGGGCCAGGCCAAGAAGGACCCCTGTGCGGCGAAGGGGTAGGCCGCAGAGGACCCCAGCGCGGCGAGGGGTTAGGCCACAGCCCAGAGCCAGACGGGACGCAGAGGAATGCCCGTCCCCCACCAGCAGGACGGAGCACCAAGGACACGGATTACTACGACCCCTTCCAGGACGAGAAGAACTGTGAGGACAGCGCCCAGCAGTCCACAAACAAGCAGGACGGATAATACAACCACCCGAACCCAGCAGACCTGGGCAGCAACGGGCACCACATGGCAGGCTGCAGGGGACCCCAGCGGGGCGAGGGGTCAGGCAACGAAGGGCCCCAGAGTGGGGAAGGGTCAGACCGCACCGACCCCCAGCGAGGCGAGCGGCCAGAACAAAGTGGACCCCAGCGCGGCGAGGGGTTAGACCGCAGCAGGCCCCAGCGAGGTGAGGGGTCAGGCCAACAAGGTCCCCTGCGCGGCGAGGGGGTAGGCCGCAGAAACCCTCAGCGGGGCGAGGGGGCAGGCCACAGCCCTGCGCAAGACGGGATGCAGAGGGGTGCCCGTCCCCCACCAGCAGGACGAAGCACCACGGACATGGTTGACCCCCAGGACGAGGAGAATAGCGAGGATTGCCTCCAGTAGCACGCTGACAAGCAGGACGACATTGACATCCACTAGCTGTTCCCAGACGAAAAGGACAGCATCGGGGACCACATGGCAGACCGCACTGGCCCCCAGCGTGGCGAGGGGCTGGGCCACGAAGGAACCCAGCGTGGGGAAGAATCAGACCGCAGCAGGCCCCAGCAAGGTGAGGGGCTGGGCAATGAAGGACCCCAGCATGGCCTGGAGGCAGACCTCAGAGGACACCCGCGTGGCGAGGGGTTAGGCCACAGAGGACCCCAGCGCGGTGAGGGGTTAGACCGCAGCCGCAGTAGGCCTCTGTGTGGTAAGGGGTCAGGCCACGGAGGACCCCAGCGCGGTGAGGGGTTAGACCGCAACGATCCCCAGCGCGGCGAGGGGTTAGGCCACGGCGGACCCCAGCGCGGTGAAGCGGCCAGACAGCAGCATGCCCCTGCGTGGCGAGGGGTTAGGCCACAGAGGACTCCAGCGCGGTGAGGGGTTAGACCGCAGCAGGCCCCCGCATGGCGAGGGGCCAGGCCACTGTGCACCCCAGCGCGGTGAGGGGTTAGACCGCATAAGCCCCCAGCGTGGCGAGGGGTTAGGCCACCAAGTCCCCCAGCGCGGTGAGGGGTTAGACCGCACAGAGCCCCAGCGTGGCGAGGGGTTAGGCCACGGCGGACCCCAGCGCGGTGAAGGGTTAGACCGCAGCAGACCCCTGCGTGGCGAGGGGTTAGGCCACGGAGGACCCCAGCGAGGTGAGGGGCCATACCGCAGCAGGCCCCAGCGTGGCGAGGGGTTAGGCCACGGAGGACCCCTGCGCGGCGAGGGGTTAGGCCGTAAAGAACCCCAGCGTGGCGAGGGGTTAGGCCACAGCCCTGCGCCAGGCGCGGAGGCCGTGAATGCCCAAGGGTCCAGGGACCAGCGGCCAGAGCGGTCCCTGGAAGAGCGCAGAGCAGAGGAGCGGCAGCGGCCGTCCATCAGGCTGCTCCTCAAGCTCTGAGGGAGGCGGCAACAATGCTTCAGACTGCTGCCGCTCGAGGGGCTACTCGAGGAGTAAACGAGTGGCGGCAGCAAGGACGCCGTGCGATGAGGCCGCTGGCCCACCCCGCCGCGGGTGCTTTGTGCCTGCGCGGGGTGTCGAGACCAAGGGCACCCACTCACGGGCGAGAGCACGCGGGTTTAAAACTCCTCCTCCGCGTCCTCCGCCTTGTATCTCAATGTTGGCTCGCTCGGTTCCTTCCTCGCTCGCTCGCGTCGCTCCTCATCCCCCTCCTCCTCATCGCTCCTCCTCTTCGCTCCTCATACGCCTCGCTCCTCCTCATCATCCTCTTCCTCACTCCTCCATCCTCCTCCTGCTCCTCCTCCTCCTCCTCCTCCTCCTCCTCCTCCGCCTCCTTCTCGTCCTGCCCCTCCACCTCCATTCCTCTGCCGAATGGGTAGCTCCTCCCCGTCGTACCCCGAGGCCAGTCTGAAAGGCGGGCTGACCGTTTCGCCCGAGACATCCCCAACACTCAGATCTTTCAATGTCGGCCGAATCTGGGTTACTGGCGGCGCGCACCCGTGAAAGCCCGCGCTAGCGTCGCCGCCACGCCGACGCGGCACGGACCTGCCGTTCACGCCTCTGCCGAAACTCGCCCTCCTGCTGGTGCTCCTCCCCCTTCTTCCCTTTCCCGTACAACGAACCCCTCCCTGTCGCACCCCGAGGCCAATCGGAAGGGCGGGCCAGCCGTTTCGCCTGAGGCACCACAATAATATACAGCCCTGGAACTGCCATTGGCAACCAATGTCACGGATGGAGGGCGGGTGGCTTTTCAAGCGTCGCTCTCGCCGTCGCGCGGCGCCCATCGGTCTTAAACATGTGCAACGAGTTCCATGGATGAGAACAGGTGGTTTCCGAATGTGGCGCTCGCATGAGCGCCGCGCATAATCGCCACGAAACGTGCAACTGCTTCACGGATAGAGGGCGGGTCGGTTCCAACATGTGTGGCTCTCAACATGCAAGCGTCTCACGGATAGAGGGCGGCTCATTTTCAAACTGCGGCTCTCGCCCTGGCGCCGAGCACACTCGCCTTAAGAGTTTGCACGGGCGTCAGGGGGTATCATGGTTGACGTCCTAGGAGTGGCGTGGTGGCACGATGTCGAACTGTCAGGGCGAAACGGTTACGTTCCTTCGTGGTGTTGAAGTCCCAGGAACGGTGCCTGGCACGATCCGAACTCGCCAAGACGCAACAGTAGCAGTGAGTCGCAGCGTTGACATCCCAGGAGTGGTGTTCTGGCACCGCTCAGGATGTTCAAACGGTTGATTTCAACGGGCCACTTCCTTCAGTGGACATGAACCTGTGTAGGGGCCTATGAAGAGGAAGCTGAGAGGGTGTGTTGTAATATCGTTGTTGGGTCCTGGGTGTACACTGGTCGTCCTCCACCTCCGCCTCCTCCTCCTCAGCATCCTTGCCCCCCGCCTCCTCCTCCTCCTCCTCCTCCTCCTCCTCCTCCTCCTCCTCTTCAGCATCATCATCATCGTCAGAAGCATCGTCATCATCGTTGTAGTCGTTGTGGTCGCCGGCATCGTCACCATTACCATCAGCATCAGCAGCATCAGCAGCAACGGCATCATCATCCTCACCACCGCCATCACCAACATCATCATCATCAGCATCATCATCATCGTCATCCGCATCACCATCAGTATTACCAACAGCATCATCAGCATCATCAGCATCATCAACATCGCCAGCCTCATCTTCACATTCATCATCATCAGCATCAGCATCCGTATAATCAGCACCATCATCAGCATCATCATGTTCATCATCGTCATCATCATCGTCGTCATCATACGCATCAGCATCACCGCCATGTTCAACATCAACAGCCTCATCATCAGCATCATCATCATCATCAGCATCATCAGCATCATCACCCTCAACAACATCATCAACCTTACCAACATCGTCGCCAGCATCACCATCATCAGCACCGTCATCCATCAGCATCAGCATCGTCATATGGTCATGCTCATGCGTCTGAACATCGTCATCCTCATCGTGCTCGTCCCCAGCAGCCGCATCATCAGCCTCGCCTTCATCATTACCATCATCAGCATCATCCTCATTATCATCATCAGCATCAGCATCATCATCGTCACGCTCATAATGACCCTCATCCTCATCATCCCCATCCTCAGCCGTACCATCATCAGCATCATCATCAGCATCATCAGCCTCAGCATCAGCATCATCATCAGCAGCATCAACACAATCATCAACGCCATCACCACCATCAACGTCATCACCATCGCTACTAGCAGCATCATCAGCATCCGCATCCGCCTCCGCATCCTCCTCGGCCTCATCCATCGCCTCCTCCTCCTCATCAGCATCACCAGCAGCAGCAACAGCATCGCCAGCACCAGCATCATCAAGACCATCGTCATCAGCATCAGCATCAGCATATTCATCATCAGTTTCATCAGCATCATCTGAAGATCATCCTCATCATCATCGGCATCATCAGCAACATCACCTTCATCGTCTTCTGTATCATCACAAGCATCATCGTCATCGTCGTCATCATCGTCGTCATCATTGTCATTATTAACATCAACATCAACACCAACATCAACATCAACATCACCATCAACATCAACAACAGCATCACCAGCAGCGACCTCATCATCAACACCGATACCAACAGCATCATCATCATCATCATCATCATCAGCATCATCATCATCATCATCGTCATCGTCATCATCATCATCATCATCATCATCACCATCACCATCATCATCATCATCATCATCATTATCATCATCATCAGCAGCATCATCATCATCATCATCATCATCATCATCATCATCATCATCAACGTCAGCATCATCATCATACTGGCTGACCCTCTCTCGTTCCCCCTCGCTCGCCGCTTCCCGTTCCTCATCGATCACCGCCCCCCTTCGCGCCACCAGGCGTGTTGACAGGGCGGGCCGAGCGCTTCGCATGAGACGAGTCAACCGCCTGCCCCCCTGAACCGGTGGCTGCTAAATAAAGGTGGCACGGGCGAAGGGCGGGGGTCAGTGTGTGGCTCCCGTCTAGCGCCGCGCACAATTGCCTTACCAGCCCGAAGCAATTACTCCAGATTTCGTAATAAAAGGGAGGGGCTCTGGGCCCTCCAAGACAAGCCATTTTAGACCCCCCCCCCGTGGGAGAACCCTCCAAAACATCGTCCCCAGACCCCCCCAGGCCCTCCAAGATAGCTTGGAGAAGACCCCCCCCGAAATGAGACCTCCCTCCCTTTATTACGAAATCTGGAGTACACGGATAGGGGATGGCGGTCCTCAAGCTGTGACTCTCGCCGCCGCTCGCGCGCAGTCGCCGCAAAAGCCTCCCGCGCACTCTGGGCGTAGGTGGTACAACGAGACGTGCCTTTCCTCTTCAGAAGCCCGTCTACCCTTTGGGGAGGGGTACTCCCCCCATCCCCTCCCTGAGTTTTTGCTTGCCTGGGGGCGGGGGGCGCGCAAGCGGTCAGTGCGCCCAAGGTGCCCCAACATAGCTCTAAGAGGGCACCCGATGCCCCAAGACGGCCTCCAAGGCAGCTAACTATAGCTGGGGATGATTCAAGGTAGCTTCTGACATACCTCCACGAGGCCCGACGAGACGGTTCCAAGTGCCCTCGGAGCCCCCGCAGGATTAGTGCTCTCGGAGCCCCCTCACGACCTCCCCCCCAAGCTGAGGAGCATTACTTGGTTCTGCCTTCTCACAGCTTCGCGTCCGATGCGTGTTTTGAGGCCTCACGGTTGGTCCAAGATGGCCCAAGAGAGCTCCACGAGGGGCCCAAGGGCCCTCCCAGAGGGCCCCAAGAACGCCCAAGAGCGCCCCAAGAGCAAGAGGGCCCCAAGAGGGCCCCAAGTGTCGATTCTGCGGGCCCCAGAAGGGGGAAATGGGGGAGGGGGAGGGGCAAATCGGTGACACCCCCTTTGATCGATGGCCTCAAAGATGGCCTCAGAAGGCCCTCCGGGGCTCCCAAGAGGGCCCAAGAGGAGTCCCAACAGGCCCCAAGAGCGCCCCAGGAGCGTCCCACGAGGGCCCCAAGAGACAGTGTGCCTCCTCCTCCTCCTCCTCCTCCTCCTCCTCCTCCTCCGCCCGCCCCTCGCCCTCCCGCGGGCCCCAGGGATGACCCGAAGAGGTCATCCAAGGCCACCCCCCTGCTCCAAGAGATCTCTGCTCCAAGGCCACCCCCCTGCTCCTCCTGCCCGCTATGGTACACTATACTGTGCCTCGTCGTCCCTTCTCCAGTCAGCTCTCATGGGCAGGGTTTCTGCACAGGCCTGTGAGCACACGTGAAGCACGAAGAATGTCTACAACAGTTACGGGGATGGGCCGGCTCCTCTCCAACATGGGGTTCTCGCTTGGAACCTCCATGAACTTAGAAAACCTGCAAGTTCGGGGATGGACGGACCTCCCTTTAGTAAAACGTGGTTTCGTGCAAGCGACCTGAGGCCCAAACCTGGCGGGCGCAGGCCTGGAAAAGAACGGCCGCGGCGCCCTCTCGAGGGCCGCAAACGAACAATTCGCTAATCGACGTGTCACTGTTGGGGAGGGGGGAGGGGGGCGGGGCGGGGGCGGGGGCGGGGCGGGGAGGGGGTGGGGGAGGGGAGGGGGAGGGAGGGGGAGGGGGAGGGGGAGGAGGAGGAGAGGAGGAGGGAGGAGGAGGAGGAGGAGGAGGAGGAGGAGGTTCTGTCCGCCCCCGACAAATTGAACATGTGCAGTGGGTCCACGGCTGGAGGGCGCTTCCATCTCACAAAACGAGAGCTCTCGCGCCAGGAGTGCCACCGCGTGCAACAATTGCACCGGCGGGGCGGTCCCTGCCTCGAACTGGAAATCTGGATGGGCACCTCGCTGCTGAACTGCACGAGCCGCTCCTCGCTCCTCCTCGCTCCTCTCCCTTTCATATCGCTCCCCTCCCTTCACCCCCCTTCTCCTCCCTGCCCCTCTCCTACCTTTCCGCTCCTCCTCGCTCCTCTTGAGCAGGGACCGACCGTCCCGGCATTCCTACAGTCCTACCACGAGATGTGCTTAGAACCCAAAACTGTTCTGAGAAAAAAACACATGTTTTACAGCATAAGCCCGATGTGATAAAACAAGACGGCCCCAACCAGACCTGTTCCAAAAACACTTCCTGGGAACCACAAAAAGGCTCTTAGAACTTTGCTCGGTGGGACTATAGGCACGCCAGGACGCTCCGCCACTGCTTGATCCTCTCCCTCTCCTCCCTCCCCGCTCCTCCCTCCGCGCGCTCCCTCCTCGTCCCCCCCCGCCGCGCCGCACCGCCACACGGCCGCGGACGCCCTGCCGCCGCGTGGGGGACGCACCGACCCGGGTCGCCCCGGGTCGGTGCAGACCCGGGCCAGACAGGCGTCGCAGTGTCCTGCATGATCCACCTCCTCCTCCTCCTCCTCCTCCTCCTCCCCTTCCTCCTCCTCTTCCTCCTCCTCCTCCTCCTCCTCCTCCTCATCATCATCATCATCATCAGCATCATCATCAGCATCCTCATCGTCATCGTCATCGTCATCATCAGAATCATCATCATCAGCATCAGCAGCAGCATCATCATCAGCTTCCTCCTCCTCTTCCTCCTCCTCCTCCTCCTCATCATCATCATCATCATCATCATCATCATCATCATTATCATCATCATCTTCATCTTCATCATCATCATCAGCATCATCATCATCATCATCATCATCATCATAATCATCATCATCATCATCATCATCATCAGCGTCAGCGTCAGCATTAGCATCAGCATCAGCATCAGCATCATCAGCAGCATCATCATCGTCGGCAACGTCGTCATCATAATCACCATAACCATCACCATCACCATCACCACCAACAGCCTCATCATCATCATCATCATCATCATCATCATCACCATCACCATCACCATCTCCATCGCCATCGTCATCGTCACCCTCATTATCAACATCATCACCCTCATCATCAACAACACAAGCACCATCATCATCATCACCATCACCATCACCATCACCATAATCGTCAGCATCAGAATCATCGTCGTCATCATCCTCATCATCAGTCCTCCCGCCTAGTTACTCTTCTTACTCCTTCTTCTTCCTCCTCCACCTCCTCCTCCTCCCTCCCTCCTCCTCCTCCCTCCCAGAGGCTGGTCGGGAAGAGCGGCCTGGGCAAGGGGAGGACCAGCGAAAGCTACTTTAAGATGGGCGAGGCGGCGAGGGCCACCCCCATCGATCGTTTGACAGTGCGCAGCAGAACCAGTCGTCCGTCGGCCTGTCGGCCGCGCTTCGGCGCATGTACCCTTACCCTTACCCTCCCCCTGCCTGCGCCCAAGCCCGGGTCAATGCACACCTCTGGCTCTGCAGGCCCCCGCAAGAGCCGGAGGGAGGAGGAGGAGGAGGAGGAGGAGGAGGAGGAGCAGGAGGGAGAGGAGGAGGAGGAGGAGCAGGAGGAGGAGGAGCAGGAGGAGGAGGAGGAGGAGGAGGGGATGAGGAGGGAGAGGGAGAGGAGGAGGAGGAGGAGCAGGAGGAGGAGGAGGAGGAGGAGGAGTATGCGCCGTGGCGGACCACACCGTCTGCTCGGGACCCCCCGTCTGCATCACTGGAGCCCCGACCCGCCGCCGGTCGCGGCCGCGCCCGGCGCGCGGGCCTCCAGGCGGAAGTGGGTGAACGTCGTGGCCAGCGAGAGCCTGCGGCCGCACAAGGGCGCCACTCTCCGCCTCCTCCTCCCTCCCCCTCCTCCTCCTCCTCCCCCCCCTCCTCCTCCTCCTCGCCTCCTTCCTCCTCCTCCTCCTCCTCCTCTCCTCCTCCTCCTCCTCCTCCTCCTCCTCCTCCTCCTCCTCCTCCTCCTCCTCCTCCTCCTCCTCTCCTCCTCCTCCTCCTCCTCCTCCTCCTCCTCCTCACTCCTCCCTCCGCCTCCTCCTTCCTCCTCCTCCTCATCCTCCTCCTCCTCTCCTCCTCCTCCTCCTCCTCCTAACTCCTCCTCCTCCTCCTCCTCCTCCTCCTCCTCCTCCTCTCCTCCTCCTCCTCCTCCTCCTCCTCCACCTCCTCCTCCTCCTCCTCCTCCTCCTCCTCCTTCCTCCTCCTCCTCCTCCTCCTCCTCCATCCTCCTCCTCCTCCTCCTACCCTCCTCCTCCTCCTCCTCCTCCTCCCTCCTCCTCCTCCTCCTCCTCCACTCCTCCTCCTCCTCCCCTCCTCCTTCCTCCTCCTCCTCCTTCCTCCTCCTCACCTCCTCCTCCTCCTCCCCTCCTCCTCCTCCTCCTCCTCTCCTCCTCCTCCTCCTCCTCCTCCTCCCTCCTCCTCCTCCTCCTCCTCCTCCTCCTCCTCCTCCTCCACTCCTCCTCCTCCTCCACCCTCCTCCTCCAGCCTCCTCCTCCTCCTCTCTGCCTCCTCCTTCTCTCTCCTCCTCCTCCTCCTCCTCCTCCTCCTCCTCCTCCTCCTCCTCCTCCTCCTCCTCCTCCTCCTGCTTCGAGCTGCGAGCTGGTGGGCACGATCCTCCGGCAGGAGCGGCGCGCTCGTCCCGGATGCCTCCCCAGCAGAGCCTGGCTGGGGGATGGGGGCGCGTGGGGGCACCAGGCCCTGGTTGAGCAGGGACCGACCGTCCCAGCATTCCTGTACAGTCGGACTCGATTGGGCAGGACACGCGAGAGGACACAAGACCCTTCCGAGGACCACATCGCCACAGGAGTGTAGGAGGGCACGTGTCGCGAGGCACAGGACACAAGGGTACCCTTGAGCTGGCAGGGTCAACCCACCAATCCGGGCCGACTGTACGTGGGCAGGCGAGCCCAGTATCTAATCGACAGGTCGGATCGGCGATCGAAGTGAATCAGATCGGCGAAAAAACGGCGGCCCGAGTCGGGAAAAGTCGGATCGGCGGAACTCGGCAGGCTAGTCTGCCTGCAGTAAGGAATCGGATTCCAAATCGGAATCCGGAGCCGACTCGAATCGGAATCGGGAGCCACCGAAGCCTCATCGAATCGGATCGGAGGCATCGAAACGAGCCCTGCGAGGGGGGGGGGGGGAGGAAGGTGCACCTTGCGGGCCCTAGAGACCCCCTCTTGGGCCCTGCAGGGCCCCTTCTGGGGCCCCCCAGAAGAGGGCTCCTGTTCTTCTGCAGCCCACGAGAGGGCCCCTGCTCTGCCGCCCTCGCTGCCCCCCCACGAACCGTGGGCGGCCAGGAGGGGCGGGGCGTCCAAGAGGGGGGGGGCGCAAACCGTGGCCCGCGGCATGTGCGCGGCACAGGGGGGGGGCCAGGGACGTATAAAGGGAAATTAGGACACACAAATAAATACACACAAATAAAAATAGTCCCCATATTTTCTCATATTTTCTGGGTTTTTGTCTTCCCCCCCAATTCCCATATTTTCCCATATTTTCCTGGGAATCGAGGATTAATTGTGTCTGTGTGTGTTTTTTCCCTCCTGAACGTAGTGAAACAAGAAGGGGCGCCGTGAGAACTGGGGAGATACCATGGCCCCCGCCATGATAGCTCCCCCCCCCCCCTACACCCTGCGAAATGCTTAAGAAATCATGGGTTAAGAAAGTCATCGTCTCAGAACTTGAACTAAAACCCAACATTTCTATTACAATCTTAGGATTTACATTGAAACATTAAGAATAATCGATCCTCTGACCGAAAATTTAGGTTTTCTTAAGCATCGCCTAAGGTGTAGTCATCACCCCCCGCTTGGAAGCCCCCGACGTTGAGCCACGCCCAACCGCACCCGGGCGGGGAGCGGCCCTGCAAGGAGTGGCGAGGGGTCGATGTTGGCTGACGACGATGCTGGTTCACGGCTCCTCCTCCTCCTCCTCCTCCTCCTCCTCCTCCTCCTCCTCCTCCTCCGATGCTGGTTGACCGCGCGGCGAACTGCAGGAAAACACGAACAACGCTCTCCTGCACTTGGGCTGGCCACGAACCACCCCCACCTGCAACAACGAAACCTGCATCGCCGTTGCCAACATCGCCGTGACCGTGTCCACGGTGACTCGCCGCACGGTGTCGTCACCACACAGCTCGGGGCCCCTGGGACTTTCCTAGGCCTCCCAAGGCACCTGGGAACGACACCCGCGGAGACTCCAGGAGGCCCCCGGAGGGCCGGAGCGGACCTCGGCGATGCGCACAGGGTGGGGGGAAGGCGGGAAGGCTCCTTGGCAGCAGGGCTGGAGCTGAACAGTGTTTCTCGTTTTCGTGTTGCTTTCGTTGTCCTTCGTTATGTCTTCCTTCTGCCTTTCCTGCGAAACGAAAGCAGAACGAAACCGGTCCACGAAGTCGTCAAAACACCGATTAGCTCGAGCCCTACTTAGAAGAAGGCCGCTTCTTAGAAGACTCCCGCCCTACACCTACAGACAAGGCCCACGCCTTCTGAAAAGCAGGGGTGCTTCGAAGTCAAGGCCCGCGCCATCTGCAGACAAGGCCGGCGCCTTCTAACAGGGGTCCTTCTAAGCCCCCTTCTGCGCGCCGCCAAGTACAGTGGAGGCCAGTCCACAAGAAACCTTCCACAAGAAACCCAACCCTGAGACCCTAGGACGTCCGTTGACTGTTAGCGTGGGAACGTCACGCCTTCCATAGCAAAACCATCGCAGCCCAAGAAACCCAGGGCACCCTGGAGGCAAGCAAGGTGTTTCTTGGCATGGGCCTCCAGTGTACCCAGGTCCTTTGTAAGGGACCGGACTTCATACACCGACGTTTCCTACTGCCCCGCTCTGAAATTCGCACAAAAAAGTGGATCCTGGTGTATTCGGGATCCTGGTGTATAGATTTTCCGTTGCTTCCACGGGAAAACGGGGAAAATAGTATACACCACACCACTCCGGCGTCGTCCCCGACCCTCAAAAAAGCTCTGGGACTGAAAAACGGCCCGCCACTGGTAATGTACATGCTTCAGTTTCCGACTCTGGCGACACGAACAAAATCGTGACTGGAGCTCTTCTCGAGTCTGCGCCGTCCAGGGGCAGGTGCTGGGCCGCGCGGCCCACCGAAGACGGCTCGGGGTGACCAGCGGGTCCCTGCGGGAATGAAGGGACCCTGGGACACACAAATAAATACACACAAATAAAATGATTCCCCATATTTTCCCATATTTTCTGGGTTTCTGTCTTCCCCCCACTTCCCATATTTTCCCATATTTTCTGGGGAATCGCCGATTAATTGTGTCTGTGTGTTTCTTTCCCTCCTGAGGGAAGCCCAGGCCTCCGACGACTCGAGTGTTCCGCGTCGGAGCTCTTCACCCCTTCAACGGAGACATGTTGACAGTCCCGAGCGATTCCCTGACGGCCCCGGGGCCCAGGAACAACCCACGGAGGGCGAACGTGGCGAAGAACTGAAACTGTGATTCCCTCGAGTCACCAGACATGCGGGGAACTCAAGGGGCCAGCGACTTGAACAAATCAAGTCGCCGGCTGTCCAGGGAGCCGAACGGGTGCTGAACCACCCCATCATCGTCGTTACCGCCGGCCTACCAGTCAGACCCACAAACAACCATTAGCAGCAGCAGCACCACCACCATCGCCATCATAACAATCAACATCCACATCGACATCAACATACACATCACCCTCACCATCACCATCACGATCACCATCACCATCACCACCACCATCACCTCGCCACCACCACCATCACCATCATCATCATCATCATCATCATCATCATCATCATCGTCATCATCAGCATCATCAGCAGCATCAGCAGCAGCATTTTCTTCATCATCAGCAGCATCATCATCAGCATCATCATCAGCAGCATCAGCATCAGCATCAGCATCACCAGCATCATCATCAACATCAGCATCGTCATCCACGTCATCATCAGAATCATCACCATCACCATCACCAGCACCACCATCATCATCATCATCATCATCATCATCATCAGCATCATCATCATCATCAGCATCAGCATCAGCATCAGCATCATCATAATCAGTGCCATCATCATCATCATCAACATCAGCATCAGCAGCAGCATCATCATCAGCAGCACCAGCGTCATCATCGTGATCATCAGCTGCAGCAGCAGCAACATACGCATCATTACCATCGTCGTCATCATTCTCGTCTCCACGACCATCAAGCCACCACGACCACCATGGTCATTATCATCCACATCCTCCTTTTCCTCATCACCATTATCCAAGGTCATGGTGGACATAATCGTCGTAATCATAATCAGCAGCGTCATCGTCCTCGACATCGTCGTCAGCATCACCATCACCATGATTATCATCACCACCATCATCATCATCGTCATCATCGTCGTCATTACCATCATCATCGTCATCAACATAATCGACATCCTCACCATAATCATGATTACCATTATCATCCTAGTCATCCTCGTCATCCTCGTCATCGTTCTACTCATCGTGCTCCCCCTCCTCCTCCTCCTCATCACCATCATCCGAAGCATCATCCGCATAATCATCATCATCACCACCACCACCGTCAACATCATCAACATCATCAACATCATCAACATCATCATCCGCATTCTCGTCACCACTGTCATCATCATATTCATCAGCATCACCATCGACGTGTTTATCATGACCACCATGATCACCACCACCAGCATCATCATTATCATCATCATAATCGTCGTCATCATCATCAACATGTTCATCACAGCCACCACGAGCATCATCTCACCGAAATCAGAAGGATGCTCTTATCTCCTCCAGCCGATCCTCCTATCCGCCCCGTCCTCGCAATCCTCAGGACCCTCAGCCTCCTCGCCCTCCAGCGGGACGAACCCCCTGCCGCGCCCGCGTCGCATCTAGCAGCTGCCCCGTGTGCGCAGGGAGCTGCAGCCGCCGACATCGGCGGCAGCCTTGCAGACGAGGAAGTCGGCGCAGCGTGCATGAGTCCATGTCATGTCGCTCATCCTCCTCCTCTTCTTCCTCCTCCCTCCTCCTCCTCCATCCCTTGTCCTTATAAAAACCTCCTCGCTGTCGCAAACCCAAGCGTGTCCGTGGGGAGGGCCGTGCGCTTCACCTGAACCTTCCAGGCCATATACGATTCGAAAGCTTGAGATTTGCAGGCTTCACGGATGGAGGGCGGGCCGTTTTCTAAATGTAGCTCTCGCTAAAGCAGAGCACACATTCGTCTTAAAAGCTTGCAACCGCTTCACGATTGGAGGGCGGGTGGTCTTCAGAATGTGGCTCTCGCCTCAGCGCAGAACATCTTCGTCCCACAAGTTTGCAACAGCTTCAATGATTCGTATGGTCGAAGTCCCAGAAACAACGTTCTGGCACGATGCAGGGTTGTCAAGACACCACAGTGAAGTTAATTCGCGGCGTTGAAGTCCCAGGAATGGTGTTCTGGCAGGGTTCAGAATGGTCAGGACGCAAGAGCTGCGTTGATCCGCGGCGTTGAGGTCCCAGGAAGGGCGCTTTGGCACGATTGAGGATTCTCAAACTGTCGTCTTCCAATGGGCCGCTTCCCAAAATGCACATCAATTCTTGCATGAACCTATGAACCTATGAAGCACGGGGTGCACGTCAAGAGCACGTACAGTCCAGTCGTTGTGGGACCTCTGGGGAGCTTCTTTATGGCCTCTTGGAGATGTCTTGGGGGCTTCTTGGGGCCTCTTCTGCACTGGGCTTCTTCGGGGCATCTTGGGGCCTCTTGGGGGCGTCTTGGGCCGTCTTGGGGCGCTCTTGCCGCGTGTGGCCCATTCGGAGGCCGGTCTGGGGGCCTCTCGAGGCCGGTCCGGGGCCTCTCGCGGCCGTTATCGCCGCTGTGGAAAAGTGCTCAAATGCGAAAGGTGCGGTGTGGGCGCTGGTTGGCGTGACCTGCTCGGCTGCCGCGCGTGCGTGCCGCTCCGTCCTGCAATCCCCAGGGTTTCTGGGCGGCCTCATAGGGGGTTCTTGGGAGCCTCTTGAAAGCCTCGTGGGGGCTTCTTGGAGCGTCTTTGGGGCCGCTGTGGGGCCTCTTGGGGCTTCTTGTTGCTCCGGCTTGGGGTGCTCTTGCGCCGTCTGGCCCACTCGGAGGCCATCTTGGAGGCCTCGCACGGCCACGTTAGGGCTCTCTTGGAGTCCTCTTGGGCTCCTCCCTCCTCTTCCCTCCTCCTCCCTCCTCCTTCCTCCCCCTCCTTCCTCCTCCTCCTCCTCCTCCTCCTCCTCCTCCTCCTCCTCCTCCTCCTCCTCCTCCTCCTCCTCCTCCTCCTCCTCCTCCCTACTCCCCCTCCCCCTCCTCCTCCCCCTCCCCCTCCTCCTCCTCCTCCTCCCTCCCCCCTCCTCCCCTCCTCCCCTCCTACTCCAGCTCGTCCGGGTCCTCCTCCTGGCGCGGCCCCTGGGCGCGCCTGCAGCCCTCTGTGCGGCCGGCCTGGCGCGCGGGCGCGTGCACGGCGGGGAGGGCCGGGCATGCGGGGCCCAGGATGGGAGGGGGAGGAGGAGGAGGAGGAGGAGGAGGAGGAGGAGGAGGAGGAGGAGGAGGAGGAGGAGGAGGAAGAGGCGGAGGAGGAGGAGGAGGAGGAGGAGAAGGAGGAGGAGGAGGAGGGAGGAGGGAGGAGGGAGGAGGGAGGAGGGGCTGGGGGGGCCAGGAGGGGACCAGGAAGGCGCAGGGGTCCTGCGAGGTGGGCGGCGCGGGCTCGGGGGGGCCAGGTTGGCGGCGCGCAGAAGGGGGTAGGGGGAGGGGGGTGCTTCGAAGGAGCCTTCCCCCCTCTCCCTGCCCCCCTCTGCGCGTGGCCGAGGCGAGGTGGGCGGTGCGGGCTCGGGGCCCCGAAGCGGTGGAGGGGCGGGGGGGCAGTGCAGTAGGGGCTCGACCACAAGGCATCTTCCACAAGAAACCCAAGCCTGATACACCAGGGCGTCCATAATTACGTTTTTGTATGGAAACGCCACGCTTTCCATCGCAGAACCATCGAAACCCAAGAGATCCAGGGCACCCTGGAGGCAAACAGGGTGTTTCTTAGCGTGGGTCCTCACTGTAGCCGCTCGGGCACAGGACTGGCGACAGCCAGGTCGGTCTCGCGAGCAGTTCCTCGGGCAGGGTCTGCACGCACTGGCCTGGAGAGAGCGCCTGAGAGCAGAGGGGAAGCAGTGCGGAGGGGGTGCGTCGAGGAGGAGGGCGCGGGGGCGAGGAGAGAGAGGAGGAGGAGAAAGAGGAGGAGAACAAGCAGGTGAAGGATAAGGACGAGGACGAGGAGGAGGCGGAGTAGTAGTAGTAGTACGCAGCTGATGAGCAAAGAGAGTAATGTGCCTGTGCAAACTCACGCGCAGTGTAATTGGGAAGACACATGCACGCTACACGCGCCGCACTGCTCGCACACAGAAGGCAGGGCCGACCGAGGACCGACGAGGGGCCCGACCGAAAGGGACCGAAGAGGGGCGAACACGAGGGCCCGAGGGGCCGCGAGAGGGAGGGAGGCGAGAAAGCAGGCGGGCGAGGGCCACTACGCACACATCAAAATCGCACTATGCTACTGCCCGCTGTCCGTGGCCCCTCACACCACTACATCACCCCCCCGGTGCCGCGGCAGCACAGCCACGCTCGAAGGCGCAGCGCTGTGCGCGGCCACACGTCGTTGGCCAGGTCCTCGCACAGGACGAGCAGAACCACGCCTAGCGACCCGAGCGTGTCGAAAAGGTTTGCGCTCGCCGCTGGGAGTGGCTGTGGTCCATACCTGGCCTCACGCTTTGAGTACGTCGATCCACGCCGAGAGTTCTTCTTCCATGTACCCAGCAGGCGCCGAGCCAGAGGTGACAGTGGCGCCCAGCTGCTTGAACGCGTCCGCGAGCACATCCTCCTTGGTCTGGTCGGTGACTGCGAACACTATCTTGATCATGTCCGTCTGGTAGCAGTTCTCGAGGCGGCAGAGCTTCACGAAGTCTGGCGGGTCGCCCACCATGGCCGTCGACCACGCCTCGAGCGTCTGCCTGTTGGCGCGCCCCACCTCTTCCTCTGCCAAGCTCTCGACCATCGCGCAAAACACCGTCGCCGTGGGGGGGCCGAGTCCGCGTAGCTCTGCCAGTACTAGCGCGGCCTCCCCGTCCGACTTTTGCTCCGCGGGCTTGTCTCCCGCGTCCTTTGCCGCCGTGGCCTCGTCCTTGAGACGCTTGACCTTGTCCCTCAGTGTCTGCGCGTTGTCCGAGAACGTCTTGGCCTCCTCCTGCATGGCTTTGACAACCTTCGAGCTGCCCTCCAAGATCACCGTCTTCGTCATCATGCCCCACATCGTGCGGCTCCGCTGCGTGAGCTGGGTGACCTGCATGGCCAGCAGGAGGAGCAGCTCGCGCAACCCGTTGTCCTTGGTCAGCAGCTTCCTGTCCTTGTCGCCTCGGCGGCGACGACCCCCACGTCGGCCTGGCTTCGCCTTCGACGTCGCCCCCTCGCCCCCCGCAGCGCCTCTGGCGACTCCTGCTCCGTCCTCTGCTTTCTGCTTCTTGCGATCTTCGGGCTTGGACGGCTGCCCACCAGTCGCTGACGCCTGGGAGGAGGCCAACCGTCCTCCTCGCCACTGGCCTCGGGGCTTCTCCACCTCCATCAGCACGGGCAGCCTGGAGTCGCCGCAGGTCGTCACCAGCAATAATCAGCCCAGCCGCCGAGCGGTGCTCACATCCACGAGCCCTGGGTACACCAGCAGCCAGTGGGGCGATCTCACGGCCGCGAGGCACGCGCGGGGGAGCTCTGGGTGGTCGAGGCTCGACCACAGCAATCGGGTGCCCCACCTCCGTGGGCGGGATGTGCGAGCAGAGGTGGCTACGGAATGATGCGTACGACGTGCACTCCATGCTGCACACCATGCACTTGTAGTCGCTTATGTCCTTGAACGTGTACGGGTATGCCGTGTTGTTGCGTATACACCGCCCAGCGTGCCAAGCTCGTGCGAGGTGCCGTACTGCTTCCGTGCGATTCTGGTATATCGTGCCGCAGTTGATGCATGCGTTCGTCGGTGTGATGATGTGGAATATGCTTCTACCGCCGTGTCCCTCCCCTTGGCTTTGTGTGACGTGCGCAATTAGTGCTGCCCGTGTCCTGAACGTAGCCCCACATACTGTACCATCCCCCCTGACAATAGAACACGAGAACGACGACACCGAGTTTTCCCACGTTTCTTCTCCGTCAAGTTCCGCTGGCACAGAGTCCGCCAGCGAGTCAGGGGGCCTCCACACAGTCGCTGTGAAGGCCGTCCGCAAAGAGCGCGGATCAAAGGCCAAGAAGTAGCAGTTCACGTCCTTGTCCCAGAGCAGCTCCTCAATGTCGCCCCTCCAGGCCTGGGCAAAGTCCTCTGCCTCGGGGTGGCCCACGACCATCTTCATGTCGCTCTTGAATTGCTGCAGCCACGGGTGCGTCCCCGTATGGTCGTTCACTCCACCAGCTGGGTCGAGCGACGGGGGGCACGCGTACTCCGCCTCCAGCTCCCACTTCATCGCCCCGAAGAAGACCGACAGGAAGTGCTCGTGGTTCCCAGGGTTCCGTATCACACTCTGCCAAGCTTTCAGCCTCTGGACCGTCGCCTCGAGCGCGAAGGGCACCAGCTGCCAGTAGCGGTACACCTCCCGAGACGTGAGCGAACGAACTTGATCGTCGTGGAACGTAGCCGTACCACCCATCAGATAGCGCAATTTTTTCACCAACGATGAGCAAATAATACGGTGTTCGCTCTGGGTCCAGACCATCGACATGGTGCCCGATAAGCCTGCGCCGCTGACCAGGGAAATGAACATCAGCCTCTTCACACGACGCGGCGCCTTCGAGCTCCAGAATCCTTTTCACCATAAGCCACCCACGGTTGAGCGCCTGCAGGCGCGCCCGCAGCTCGCTCACGTTGCTCCCCACCGCGTTGAACCAGGCGCCCAGGTGCTTCAGCTCGTAGCCTGCCTGGCATCCCGACTGCCGTAGTCCCAATATCACTTGTCTAGTAAGCTGCCTCGACCTCAGTGCTGGCACCACGTCCTGCTTGCTCCGATTATGTGCATACTGCCGTGCTGCCAACGACTGATCCAGGTACATGTCATTCCGCTTAGACATCGCAACGATGTCCCCTGCGTTGACCATATCCTTCGGCACCAGCATCGTCTTAAAGATGTCGTCCATGAACGTGCCCATGCTGGCGTCCACCATGGGAAACTTGCTGAAGGTGATGGTCATGCTCTCAGCGCTCTGTCTTCTCTCAAAGGCCGCCCACGCATGGACAGCATGATGGTAGTTCTGCATGAAAATCTCTGGCTCCGACGTGTCGCCCATGAAGCCTCCGCTGCCACTGCGTACGGCACACCTCACGTCGGCCGCGTCGATGATCACGGTGAGGTTGCTCCTTCGGGTCCTCGTCACAGCTGCGGCGTAGCGGATGTCCTCTTCAGCCAGCTCCTCCTCCTCAGCCAACCTGTCGTGCACACACTGTTCCAGCTGGTGCTTCTGGCCACAAGCGAAGGCGTTGGTCGCATCGTAGCTCTTGTGCAGCATCGGTTGGCCACTATGCAATCCTTTCCACGCCGTGATCTTCGTCGTCATCATCAGCTGCTCCCTCCTCCTCCCACGGCAGGCGAAGGCCCACGGTGGGGGTCTGAACGGCCCCCCGCGGAGCAGCTGCCCCCTCGCATATGCTCTCCACCACGGGCACATAGCGTGTAGTAGCCTCCCCCCCGCAGGCCCAGCTTTCCCATTCTTCTTATCAGGCGCGAACCCGAACGAGAGGGACGCCTGCGTGGGCAACAGCTCGGTCCTCCTCACCTGCAGCGCCAGCCTGAAGAGGCGGTAGGATGCCTCCCCGTATTTTCCCAAATGCAGCAGCTGCCTCTTCGCATACGGGTCGGGGGTGGTGGCATCGTCGTTCCAAATAGCCTCAGGTCGCGCCCCCACCCCCATCGGTTTTTTCCAGTATTCACTCGGCGCGCTGACCCACGTCGGGTCGAGCAGTATCTTGAAAACCTCAGCTGGCGCCGACCAGGCCGGCGAGAATCGCCCCAGCCTCGATCGCCGAATCGCTCTTGCCGTCATCTTGAAATATTTTATTGTTTGCTTCCTGGTATGATCCGTCACCTCGAAATTGTCAGGGATGGCATACTCGTCGATGTCCTTCGGCTGCTTGTAGCGCTCCTCAGAGAGCTCAGCGTACCACGGCACCGACATCGCCTCCCCCGCCAGCCCCCCTCGCAGAGGAGGGAGCTCCAGGAACTGCACCCACTCGTTCGCCGACGGTGAGAAGCACGGGTTGGCACGGTAGTTGCGATTCTTGATGCCAATGCCCGTGCCCGCCAAGGCACGGGCCAGGCGGGGCACGGCCGCCATGTCACGGGTCTTCCACGCAGCCGCCAGGTCGTCCTCAGTGAGTCGTCGCCGTTCAGCCACAAACTTCCTCTTGTGGGACTTGAGCGCCTTCGTGTACGCCTTGATCGCCACGGTCTGCTTCGCCACGTCCGTCGTCATGGACACGTTTGCCGCAATCACCTCGGCCGATACTTCAGCCAGCAGGGCCCTGCGCGCCTTCAGCAACTTCCACTTTTCCGTCGTCATTTTCTCCAGCACCTCGTTCTTGACAGGGGCCAGGGAGAAGTGCTTCAGCGCCGTCGTCTTGATCATGTGCATGAGCAGCGCCGTGTGCCCCGTCGTCACCTCCCTACTCTCGAGCACCTCGAAGGCCGCGCGGTGGGACTCGAGCTCGTACTGCAACTCCTCCAGGAACGCTTCTCGCCCATCGCCAGTGAGCGTCGCCTGGCTGAGTTTGGCACGGTCCCACCTCTCGCGCAAGGGTGTGAGCACAATCGGCGGCACCATCTTCATCTTCATCACGACGGGGATGTGGTCCAGCACCGCTGGCATCGATCGGCCTTCCTGCGCCGACCTCTTCCAGGTCTTTGCCCAAGATACCAGCGGCACCGCGTCCCCAGGGATACACACATAGTCAATCTGGCTCTGGCCGTTGGAGCCCACGAAGGTGGGGCCACAATTGTAGAACGCGTTGATCGCCACCATCCCCACCGTGCTGAGCCAATCATGAACAGCAGCACCGCACGCATTCTCCTTCTCCGCGCCATAGTCCCCCACGAGGCCAGAGTCAGGCCTGGCAAGCAGCCCCGAGTTCAGGTCCATGCACACAACAGGCGTATACCGCTGGGGGATCTTCAAGAACTCCTGCTTCGCCCACTTCAGTAGCTGGTCGCACGTGTCCTTATAGACTCTGGGGCTGCCTGCCTTGCTCGGCTTGGGGGGGAAGTACAGCACCATCATCGCAATCATCACCTGGCCCGACTGTATGTATGCCAAGCCCCCACGGCCAAGCAGGCAAGCTGGCGGCGTGACGATGCGCCTGATGTCCTTCCTCGCGAACCACGTCTTGTTCAGCATGATGGCACAACCGCACGCCTTCGTGACCAGTCGGCTCCTGTGCCACCCGAACTGGATGGTGTGGTGGTATGTCGCCGTGGCCGCATGGTGGTGCTCCCCCTGCCACGCACGTACACTTGTCCCAGGCAATCCAATGATGCCCACGTTGCGCAGCACCGCTGAGACCTCGTCGAGGCGGTACCCCGTCACCAGCGAGTGGGGGTTCCAGGAGCCCAGGAAGCTCCAGCGCTCGGCGCCGACGACGCCGATCAGCGTGGCCAGGATCAGCTTCAGCATGGAGCCGCTGGGCACAGCGCCCCAGGCGCGCGCAGCGCGGCGCCTGAGCGGCAGCGTGCCGCCTGCCCCCGCTGGGGGCGGCACACAGGGTCAGCGCCTGCGGGCCACGGCTGCCCCCATCACGGCGGGGCGGTCCTCGGGAAGGCCGCCTCTGGCAAGGGGGGGTCTGGGCCGCGTCGGCGGCTGGAGGAGGAGGAGGAGGAGGAGGAGGCGGAGGAGGAGGAGGAGGAGGGGGGAAGGGAAGCAGGGCCGTTCGTCCCTTCTCCGCTCCCGGCCCCAGGAAGACCTCGAGCTTGCCTGCTCGTGCCATATGCACCCCATGCCATGCCGCAGCTGAGCTGTCAAGGGGTCAACCGACCATGCGGCAACAGTGCCGGGAATGGGAGATGGGGGTCGAGGTGACCTTGTTTTCAACGGGTCGGCGGAGCATCAAATCGTAGAGAGAGAGAGAGAGAGAGAGATCGACGGCAAGGCCCGCCGAGGTCTCAGAACACCGGTATCGGCGACGGAGGTCGCTGAAGTGAGAAAATGAGGCGATCGCCTGCAGGGGCCGCTCCCGGATCGCAACGGCCGACGACAGGGATCACCATGATTATAGAAGGCTTTTGTCGCGATGGGGCAGCCGGCAAGAACCTACGGGCTTGGCCTCTGTTGGTCTGTTGGACTGTTCAGCGTCGGGGAAGACGAGCTCAAACATGGCGGCTTGAAAGCCAAATAGCTCTAAGTCTCCTCTGTGGTGATGGTGATGACGATGACGCGATGAGGATATGGTTGTCATAGTCCTTGGATTCAGTAATCGACAGGTGCCAGTATACTAAATGTGTGCGATATGGCTAACAGAAGCACTGTGAAAGCTCAAACCTCACCCTCATTATCCTTCTCTTCCACCTCCACCTTCTCCTAAAAAATCTCCTCACCACCCACCTCCCCCTCGTGCCCTCTACTCCGCCTCCTCCAACTGCTCGTTCGCCTCATCATCATGTTCCTACCCTTCTCGTCCCCCTCCCGTCCGCTTTCTGCTTCCTCTGCAGTTCACTTCTCCCCCTGCCCGCCGCCCCGATGCCGCGCAGCAGCACGCAGGGGGGAGGGGCGGGAATCCTCGACGACTACCGAGAGCGCCATGCCCTGCACGAGGTCCAGGACAAATTCCCTTCGGGATTCCCCCCCGCGCTGCTCGTCTTCATCGCCCTCAGCTGCTGCTGCTGCTGCTGCTCCTGCTCCGTTTCTTCTTCCTGCGCGTCCTCTCCCACCCCCTCCCCTCTTCTCCCTGCGCGTCCTCCCCCTGCCGTGTTCCCTCGCCTCCTCCTCCTCCTCCTCCTGCGCATCCTCCCTCGTTCTTTTTCCTGCTCCGGCTCCTCCTGCTGCTACTCCTCCTCCTCCTGCCCATCCTTCTCCCTCCTCCTCCTCCTCCTCCTGCCCATCCTTCTCCCTCCTCCTCCTCCTCCACCGCAGCCCCATGTGATGACAGAATTCCGCCCCAGCGCACACTCGAATGCTTCGGTAAAATGGTGCGGTCGTCTCGCCGGAGACACGTTCACCGTCTAGGATCCCGAAGCTTGCAATGTGCAACAGTTACACGGATGGAGGGCGGATATTCTTCATGATGGAGCCCACGCGCCTCAGCGCCGCGCACATTCGTCTTGAAAGCTTGCGACAGCGTCATGGCGGGTCCTTTTCCAAATGAAGCCTTCGCCATAGCACCGCGCACAGCCGTCTGAAAGCATATTATCCCAGTGCGACCCTACCTAGGAGTTGGAGCCCCTAGGAAAGCAGCATTGGTAGTAACACTAAAGCTAAGCTAAAGCTAAGCTAAAGCTAAGCTAAAGCTAAGCTAAAGCTAAGCTAAAGCTAAGCTACAGCTAAGCTAAAGCTAAGCTAAAGCTAAGCTAAAGCTAAGCTGAAGCTAAGCTAAAGCTAAGCTAAAGCGAAGCTAAAGCTAAGCTAAAGCTAAGCTGAAGCTAAGCTAAAGCTAAGCGAAAGCTAAGCTGAAGCTAAGCTGATGCAAAGCTAAAGCTAAGCTAAAGCTAAGCTGAAGCTAAGTTGAAGCTAAGCTAAAGCTAAGCTAAAGCTAAGCTAAAGCTAAGCTAAAGCTAAACTAAAGCTAAGCTAAAGCTAAGCGAAAGCTAAGCTGAAGCTAAGCTGAAGCTAAGCTAAAGCTAAGCTAAAGCTAAGCTGAAGCTAAGTTGAAGCTAAGCTAAAGCTAAGCTAAAGCTAAGCTAAAGCTAAGCTAAAGCTAAGCTACATCTAAGCTACAGCTAAGCTAAAGCTAAGGTAAAGCTAAGCTAAAGCTAAGCTGAAGCTAAGCTAAAGCTAAGCTAAAGCTAAGCTAAAGCTAAGCTAAACCTAAGCTAAAGCTAAGCTACAGCTAAGCTAAAGCTAAGCTACAGCTAAGCTGAAGCTAAGATAACACTAAGCTGAAGCTCAGTTAAAGCTAAGCTAAAGCTAAGCTAAAGCTAAGCTAAAGCTAAGCTAAAGCTAAACTAAAGCTAAGCTAAAGCTAAGCTAACACTAAGCTAAAGTTAAGCTAACACTAAGCTGAAGCTAAGCTAAAGCTAAGCTAAAACTAAGCTAAAGCTAAGCTAAATCTAAGCTACAGCTAAGCACAAGGTAAGGTAAAGCTAAGCTAAAGCTAAGCTAAAGCTAAGCTAAAGCTAAAGCTAAAGCTAAGCTAAAGCTAAAGCTAAGGCTAAAGCTCCCAGGGGACTGGGGGAACCGCGGGGCGGGGACTGGGGGAACCGCCCGGGGCGGTTAGCATTGCCCGGCCCTTTAAGCAAAGAGAGTAAGAACCCTTCTAGGCAGAGCCTAGGTAGGGAACAACGTTTACAAGGATGGAGGGCGCGGCGGTGTCGACAGGGGGCTCTCGCCTCAGCGCCGCGCACATTCGTCCGAAAAGCTTGACACAGCTGCAAGGATTGAAGGGCGTTGGATTTCGAAATGTGGCTCTCGTTTGAGACTTCCTCAAGTGCAGCGCCCCGAAGCTTGAACATACGTAGCACCTGCACGAATGGAAGGCATTCCTTTTGAATATGCGTCTTTCGCTTCAGGATTCCTGACCATTGACGCACAGATGAATACCCTTGTGGAACAGCTACATGGATCGGGGAGCTTCTCTTCAGAACAGAGCTCTCGTCGCTGGAGCCCCTCTTCAAAACATGCCTCTGAGAGAAAGCCCTGGCCTCCGCGAAATCCGCTGCTTTTATCTATGCTCGGCTTCCCCTGGCGCCGACTTTTACTCGGGTGTGGCCACGACCGTGCAAGAATGCGGCGACGGGCACCGCGCAGCGAAGTCAACACCCGCGGGCACCGCAGCTGAGCAGCGTGCACCTAAGCGGACAAGCGCCTCTGCGCCCGAAATGGGCGAGATCGGCCGGATCGAGCGTCGATCGTCGACTCCCCGTTCTCACCGCTTCCTGCAAGCGGCATGGGCGTGGCCAAACGCGGCGGGCTTCGGGTAAGGCCGAAGCTGTCGCCCGCTGTCTCGAGGTCTCGCAGACACAGGGTGTCCCTGCACAGGCTCACTGCGCCAGACATCTGGGGAGTTGCTTCGAATTCGCTCTGGCGACCAGGGTCAGGGTGATGCCATCGCTGACTACCAACCAGACCACCTTAGCCTAATCCGAAGACTCGACCTTAGGGTTAGGGGGGGTACGGGTTCCACATGTGTTGTTTCAATGTTCCCCGACTCTCCCCCCCAACTAGGAATGAGGGGGCAAATTGAGGTCTTCGGGTTGGGCTGGGGTGGTTGTGGTTTGGTGGGTAGTGAATCGCGGGCGAGATGTGGCGCCGAACGTAGCATGTCAGATCAAGTCAAGTCATTCATCCCTCCCCCTCTTCCGCCTCCATCCCATTCCTCCTCCGCGTGAACCTCCATCCTCCTGCTTCGTCGTCTTCCGCTGGCCCCCTCCTCCTACTCCTCCTCACACTTCTCCGCCTAATCCTCCTCCTCCTCCTCCTCCTCCTCCTCCTCCTCCTTCTCCTCCTTTTCCTCCTCCTCTTCCTCCTCCGCCTCTTCCTCCTCCTCCTCCTCCTCCTCCTCCTCCTCATCCTCTTCCTCCTCTTCCTCCTCCGCCTCCTCCTCCTCCGCCTCCTCCGCCTCCTTCTCCTCCTCCTCCCCATCCCTCTCCTCGTCGTCCTCCTTCTCCAGCTCATCCTCCTCGTGATCATCATCATCATCACCATCACCATCACCATCACCATCACCATCATCATCATCATCATCATCATCATCATCATCATCATCAGCATCATCATCATCATCATCATCAGCATCATCATCATCAGCATCAGCATCAGCATCAGCATCAGCATCAGCATCATCAGCATCAGCATCAGCATCCGCATCAACATCATCATCAGCAGCGGCCCGCCTCACGTGCGCGCGCAGCGCGAGCACCTGCGCCTCGCCGTCCTCCTCCTGCGACGCATGGGGGGGGCGCGGACGCGCGCGGGGCGGGGCGGAGCGAGGCGGACTGGGACTCTGGTGGGCCACGCACACACACACAGCCTGGAGGGCGGCTGGTCCCTGAGAACGAGGCTAGAAAAGTCGAGCAGTCCACCCCCAGAATGACCACCCCGACACGCGGAGGGCGTTGCAGCGGACGCGCCCGGAGAAGGAGTCGAACAGGGCAGTGCTGTGCAGTAGACGCCCAGGGCCGTTTAGTCAACGCCAGTTGTCCAGTCTGGGCGGTTTTTCCTCCCTTTAGAGGTGGGAGGACAGACGCGGAACGCACAAATGCGCAAATTTACAGTCGGACTCGATTGCACAGGACACGAGAAGGACACAAGACCCTTCAGGAGGCCACATTGCCACAGGAATGCAGGAATCATGGGCCGCGAGACACAGGACACAAGGGTCCCCTTGACTTGGCAGGGTCGACCTACTAATCTGGGCCGACTGTACTGAGTAGCAGCTCCTTCCCCTACAGGCGAAATTTGATTGAAAAACCAAGAATACTCCAAAGAATGCCCCCTAATAGCAAAAACATGTTCAACAAATCGTCCCCCGACTATTCTTGGATTATTGTTTGATATTCCCCCTGTAGAGGGACAGGCCCGACTTAACCCTTGAGAGGTGGGAGGACAGGCGCGGATCGCACAAAAGCACACAGTTGCTGCGCAGCAGCCTCTTCCCCTCCGCACGGCGGAGAGAAGCGGCCCGCACTCGCACTCGATGGGAGACGGGGGAGAGCGCCTGGCCCCTGTGGACCGTCAGGAGGAGGAGTCGGTGCGGGGGGGGGGGGCAGCGCGACCCTTGCGAGGTCAGATGTGCGACACCACCGCGACGCCGGGGGCCTGGGGAGGATGACGCGAGGCAGATGACAAGTAGGAGGGAGGCACAGCGGGAGGACGGGGAGTAGGAGGAGCGGCAGCGGGAGGAAGAAGGGTGAGACATAAGTATTCCCAGGAATGCTCAACCAGCGTCCGCAGTTTCAAAAGCTCCAGGGCCTGCAGGCTTGTATTGAAGCAGGCGATCCGTCCACAAACAGCTCGGGGCGCACTTAAAGATTGTAAGATGTGTCAGCGAATGGCATCTCGTCAACATATTGTATAGCGTCGGCCTGCTGGAACCACGCGCGCGCTTCGCGGGCGCACGGGCTCCAGCACAATCCATGGCGGCGGGGGGCCTCTTGGGCCGTCTCGGGGCGCGGGGCGGTTCACCTCCGAAGGATTGCAAAACAAACCCAAGGATTGCAAAACAACCCAGGGTTTTTTTTGCAATCCTTCGCCCAAGGTTTTTTTTGCAATCCTAGGGTTTTTTTTGCAATCCAGGGTTTTTTTGCAATCCTTCGGGTTTTTTTGCAATCCTCCGGTTTTTTTGCAATCCTTCGGGGCGGTTCACCTCCCTCCTCCCTCCTCCGTCCTTGGGGACACCAAAAGGTACCGATGCCGCTACTCCCCGCACCTCTGCTGGGGGGGCGTTCTGACCAGGATTTCGAGGCGAATCCAGCGGTGGCGGCGACGGAGGCCCAGGAGGCCCAAAAGGGGGGAGAACGAGGAGAGGGTGGAGGTATGGGCATACCATTTCCTCCCTCCCCCGAGTCCTCCCTCTTCCCTCCTCTCGGGAGGGGAAAAGACACACAGACACAATGAATCGTCGATTTCCCAGAAAATATGGGAACATCTGGGACGTGGGGAGGAAGACAAAGACCCAGAAAGTACCGGAAAAGATGGGGAATATTGTGATTTGTGTATTCGTGTGTGTGTGTGTGTGTGTTTGTGTGTGTATTCATGTGTGTGTGTATTCATGTGTGTGTGTGTGTGTGTCCCAGAAGGCCCCTTCATCCTCCGCTCCCTCCCTCCTGTGGGCCCCCGGGCCGCCGACCCTCGGGCGGCGAGGGCTCGAGCCCTACCCCTGGGTCGGGCCTGTCCTCCTGCAGGGTTTTTTGGGGGGGGCGAAACCACAAAAATTCAAGGGACCCCAGGACACACAAATAAATACACACAAATAAAAAGATTCCCCATATTTTCCTATATTTTCTGGGTTTTTGTCTTCCCCACCATTTCCCATATTTTCCCATATTTTCTGGGAATCGCCGATTAATTGTGTATGTGTGTTTTTTCCCCTCCTGACTGTCCTCCTACAGGGTTTTTTTTGGGGGGCGAAACCACAAAAATAGTCAAACAATACCCCAAACATGCCCCCAGAGTACCCCAAGCATCGTCCCCCGGCCATGTCTGGACTCTTTTTGGGATGTCTCCCCTGTAGAGGGACGGGCCCGACTTCACCCTGCCACACCAACCATCGCCTCTCCTGAACCGATGACAGGCGGGGGTGGGGTTCGGATTTCGCCACGTGCTCAAAGACTCCGAACCCTGACCCTCGCCGCACGTTGAGCTGCGCGAGTCGTTGATCGGCGAGGGCAGGGCTCAGATTCCGCCGCCGGCTGGCCCGAGGCGAAGGCTGCGGGGGTTCCCCGTGGAGTGGGGTTCTGGGACTGGAGGCATTCCCCGAAGCCGGCGTTTCGTCTTGAATCGACGCAAGACCATGCAGAAAAACTGATTGGTTTTCATGCTCCTGGGTCCCCGGGGACCTTCGGGCAAGCAGTCGATGCGTGGCCGCGCAGCGAACTCGCTTAGCGAATCCCGTCTATAGCCGCGGCCTCTTCCTGCCCCGTTCTGGCAGAGGTGCCCTGCAAAAACCCCAGGAGCCCGACAACGGCGCAGAACCTCGGAGCACCTCCCCAATCATTGGGGGCATCTTGGATATCGTGCCGCCGCATCGCCGATACGTCGGCGACGCATGGCACATCGGCGACGCGGGCGATGCATCGGCGACGCCGGCAGAGAAACCGGATTCCACATCCAGCCGCTCCGCCGGTGCATCGGCGACGCGTCGCGCCCTTCCGACCCCATCCGCTCGGGTCTGGGAGGCCTAGAATCGGGGATGGACAGACCCCCCTTTAGCACAACGCGGTTTAGTGACAACGACCTGAGGCCCAAACCTGGCGGGCGCAAGCCTGGAAAATAACGGCCACGGCGCCATCTCGAGAACCGAAAACATCAATTCACGAATCGACGTGTCACTGTGGGGGGTTCTGTCCACCCCCGATGGAAGCACGGAGCCCCGCGCCGCCCGCCCTGCCCCCCCCCCCCGCTGCCCCCCGCCGCGGCCTCCGCGGCGCAGGCGGGCACCGGGCCCAGCGTCGGGCAAACGCGCTCCGCGGGGGCGTGGCGACCAGCAGCGCCTCGCACGGGCGGGGAGCGCGGCCGGGCGGGGCGGCGCGGAAGCCGGGCGAGCTCGGCCGCCGCAGGGCGGGCGAGCCCCGTGGCCCGCCCAGTTCCTCCAAGGGCTGGCAGCGCGGCGGGCTGGCGGCGTGCGGGAAGGGGGAGGGGCGGGCAGGTTTCTTGGGGAAGGGCTGCCGGCCCTCCATTCAGAGAGAAGGCCCGCGCCCTCTGAGCAGCAGGGGTGTTTTGAACATGCTTCCCCCCCCCCCCTTCCCCCGCCCCCGCCCGCGCGTGGCTGAGCGGGGGGGGCGGCGCAGGTGGGCGGACGGACTGGCACGCGGGCCATGATGCCTTGTCACAACAATGGCCGGCCGCTTTGTTCAGACGAACGGCCTGCGCAGGAGGGACACGAAGCGCTCACGAGATCGCAGCGGCGCGGCATGCCGCGGAGGCGAACGCAGCCTGGTTGACGGCGGATGACGAAAATCGGGGGGGAGGGGGAGAACTGTAGAACTGCACGAAAAAAAGGGAGGCGGCGTTGCCACGCACCCCTGGGGTCCGATGGTCCCAACCACACACGAATGCAATTCCAATTCGCAAACACGCGCCGCTTGCGCTTCACGATTGCTCATCATGTCACACAAAAAACACGCACCTACCTTGGCGCGCCGGGCCTACCAGACATTTTCGAGGTGGCGGGCGCAATTGCGCCGTCGAGTAAGGGAGCGGCCCTTGGCTGTGCAGCCCCATTACACCCGCGTGGGGCACCGCTCCCACGTGAGACAAACCCACCCCCACGCACGCCAGGGGGGGGGGACCCTGAGCGTGGGAAGGGCGGGCGTGGCAAAACGGGCCACGAAGTGCAAGAAAGAGCATCTCCCCGCCCGCCCGTTGCCAAAACATCGTGGCTGCCCACTGCGCGGCGGGGACTTGTGCATATCCACCGCCTGGGAACCGACGTCCTGGTGCCCCAGCGGGCGGCGGATATGGATATATTTCGGCCCCCGGGGGCCCGATCATGTCCATAACCGTTACAACCACCGCCTGCCGATGCTCCGAAAACTTACCTTCCAGGCGGTGGTCATGTATAAATTCCCGCGTCGGACCCACGAGACCCCAGGACAGGTACGGACGAGGTGACGATCGGGCTGCAACCCGCCCGTTCAACTGGGAAGGGGACCCCTCGGCACAGGCGCCAAGGGCGGGAGGAGCCGGGGGCGCACACGGCGGGCAGGCCCGAGCGTGTGCAGCCGCAGCCCCTTGGCCGCGGGGTTCTTCGACGACGACGACGACGACGACGACGACGACGACGACGACGACGGCGGCGGCGGCGGCGGCGGCGACGACGACGGCGGCGGCGGCCGCGGCGGCGGCGGCGGCGGCGGGGCGGCGGCGGCGGCCGCGGCGACGGCGACGGCATGCGGGTGAGCACACGGCCCCGTCGGAGCGGCCAGCCCACTCACGGGCTGCGCGACGCGGGCCGCGGCGAGTCCTCCCGCTTCTCCGGCCCGGCGTGGGCGGGCGGGAAATCAGGTTCTGCCGCGCGCGCCCGCTCGGCCAGCGCGGGCAGCCGGAGGCGCGCCTTGGGGGGGCGGGAGGGGCCCAGGCCCCCTCGCGTGGAGGTTTATCGCCACTTGTCCGCCTCCGACGGGTCCTTGCTGGGCGTCGGAAGACGTCTCGGGAGGAAACGCCGGTCCAGGGGAAGGGTTCGAGACCCCTATAGGGGTCGACGCTGCGAAAAAATCGCGGCGTCGAGGGTCTGGGGGGGGGGGGGTCCTGGGGGGGAGGGGGCGGGGGGGGTCCCCGCCCGCGGACCTGGCGGCGCGGCAAATCCCAGCCGTGGAAGCCGGCAGGCTCGGTGCCGCGCCCGCGCGGCCGCGGCGGCAGGATCGGGCCTCCCCCGCCGCGGCTCTCACAGGTCCTCTTGCGAGCCAGGGGCCAGCAGCAGAGGCGCCGCGACGAGCAGGAGAAGCACCAGGGGTTTCGCCGCCACGGCGGCCCCGCAGCCAAGGGGCACCCCGAGGGGCACAAGGTCAGCGTCGCGCCCCGCCGGCGGAGGAGCTGTGGTTGCTGCCCCCCCCTCTTGGGGCTCTCCGCTTCATGGCCGCCCCAAGGTTCCTGGACCCGGCAGAGGGCAGAAAATCCACCCCCATCATAAACCACCCCGACGCACGAAGCCGTTTACGAAACGCCCCCACGGAAGGAATCGAGCGGGGCAGGGCTCTCTAGTGAACGCCCGAGGCCGCTTCATTCGGCGTGGACAAACCTCCCTTTAGTAAACCTCCCCTTAGCGAAAACGGCCTGGGACCGAAACCGACGGACCTGGACCCGCAAAAATGACGCCCGCGACGCCCCCTCGGGGCGAAAACGGCCAGTTCGCTAATCGACGTGTCGGGGTAGGAGGTCTGTCCACCTCCGAAAGTAAACGACCGAGGCTGTTTAAGAAACGCCAGTTGTCCAGTCTGGGTGGCTTTTCCTCCCTTGACCTGGGGGGGGCAGAGGGTCTGCTCCGTCCGCGGCTCCAGCGGCTTGCCATCGCTCGGACGTCCACTCCCTGTGCAGTTTTCGGTTTCGTGCGTGTTTTTGTTCGCTCGATGATCCAGGATGCTCCTCCACGGCCCTCGCCGAGAAAAAATGCACACGTCCGAGCGATGCGTGTGTGCCGGAGGTTCCCGGACCCGGGGGGGGGGGGGGGCAGAGGGCAGACAAGCGCGCTCCACTACTCCCCGAGCACCTACTCCTCGCAAATGGCCTGCATCTGCCGCGGGGGCCTGCGGCCCCTTACACAGCGGATCCAGACATCTGCGAGCAGTGGACCGCGCCCGGCGATGGGGTCTCTGCTTAACAGGCGAAGAACGGTGTAAAATAAACTTTTTCGCCGTCGCGGACACCTGCCCCTGGGCGGCTGGAAAGTTAATACCCTTACGGTGCCACCGTAAGGGTATAAACTCTCCAGCCGCCCAGGGGCAGGTGTCCCCGACGGCGACAAAGTTTATTTTACACCGTTCTTCGCCCGCAAATCTGCTCCGTCCGCGGCGCCGGCGCGCGTGCCGGAGGCCGCCGCCACCAAGCGCTCGGCCCAGCGCCAGCTCTCCGCGGGCCCGCCCCCCGCCCACTGCCGCCTCCACGGGCGGACCCGGGCAGTCCCCCCGAGGCAGCGGCGCTGGACTGCGGCCAGCCCTGGAAAAGCACCTGCGAGGTGCCTGCGTGCGGCCCAGGAACCCAGGAAAGGCACTTGGGAGGTGCCTGCGGGCAGCCCAGGGAAGGCGCTCGGGAGGTGCCTGCGGGCGCCTGGGGAAGGCACTTGTGCATGCGTGGGCCCAAGGCGCTCCTGTGCCGCCTGCGGCGCGTTGGGCCCCACAGGCGGCGAGGCCAACGGCGGGGCGCGTCCGTGGCCGAAATGCGGCGAGAGCAAACGACGGGCAGGAGACGGCAAGGGGAAGCGGCCGCGGGACGTCACCGAGGCGCCCGCGACGGAGCGAGCAGCGCGGCGCAGCCGAGCGGGCGGTCCCCATGGGCGGCTGCGCTCGGAGGGAGGGGGCATCGTGCGCATTGGGACTGGGCGCCGACGGCGCGGGCTCGGCGAGCCGCGCGCATGAGCCGAGCTGGCGCTGGAGGAGGTGGGCGGGGGGAGGGCAAGAGGGGGGAGAGGGAGGGAGAAAGGGACGGAGGGAGGGAGGAGGA
>CAUYUJ010021217.1:86403-142766 GCA_963575745.1 Prorocentrum cordatum | reverse complement strand
CTCTTCCTCCTCCTCCACCTCCTCCTCCTCCTCCTCTTCCTCCTCCTCCTCCTCTGAAGGGAGGCGGTGGGTTTTCCCTTCATAGCGGCCGTACCAACCTCGCAATGTGTGGGTCAACTTACCCTGGCGACGTACCCAACCCCTGCGCAAGCGCGGGGCGCAAATAGTTTGGGACACTTGATAAAGGGGGGCGACGACGGAGCAAGGGTTACATATGTCTGCAGACGGAATTCGGGAGACTCGCAGGACATTGGCTACATGACAAGACTGGATAAAGCTGATTAGTTACAATCCCTGAGCAACCCTAGCCATTTCGAAAGCGGTGATCTCAGATCGCAGCCCCCAAGGGGTGGCGAGGTCTAATTTGGGTCCGCGCGTGGCGTCACTGTGCTGGGCCCCCCAGCAGGCCTCGAAAGTGGCGACAGTTTCACAGATCGCAGCCCCCCCAGGGATGGCGAGGTCTAATTTGGGTCCGCCCGTGGCGTCACTGTGCTGGGCCCCCCAGCAGGCATCGAAAGTGGCGACAGGCTCGCAGATCGCAGCCCCCCAGGGATGACGAGGTCTAATTTGAACCTGCGTGTGGCGTCATTGTGCTGGGCCCCCCAGCAGGCCTCGAACGTGGCGGCAGTTTCACAGATCGCAGCCCCCCAGGGACGGCGAGGTCTAATTTGAATTTGAGTGTGGCGTCACTGTGCTGGCCCCCCCCAGCAGGCCTCGTAAGTGGCGACCGTTTCACAGATCGCAGCCCCCCAGGGACGGCGAGGTATAATTTAGGTCCGCGCGTGGCGCCGCTGTGCTGGGCACCCCAGCAGGCCTCGGAAGTGGCGACAGGTTCACAGATCGCAGCCCCCCAGGGATGGCGAGATCTAATTTGGGTCCGCGCGTGGCGTCACTGTGCTGGGCCCCCCAGCAGGCATCGAAAGTGGCGACAGGCTTGCAGATCGCAGCCCCCCAGGGATGACGAGGTCTAATTTGAACCTGCGTGTGGCGTCATTGTGCTGGGCCCCCCAGCAGGCCTCGAACGTGGCGGCAGTTTCACAGATCGCAGCCCCCCAGGGACGGCGAGGTCTAATTTGGTCCGCGCGTGGCGTCACTGTGCTGGGCCCCCCAGCAGGCATCGAAAGTGGCGACAGGTTCACGGATCGCAGCCCCCCAGTGATGGCGAGGTCTAATTTGAACCTGCGTGTGGCGTCACTGTGCTGGGCCCCCCAGCAGGCCTCGACAGTGGCGACAGGTTCACAGATCGCAGCCCCCCAGGGATGGCGAGGTCTAATTTGGTCCGCGCGTGGCGTCACTGTGCTGGGCCCCCCCAGCAGGTTTCGACAGTGGCGACAGTTTCACATATCGCAGCCCCCCAGGGATGTCGAGGTCTAATTTGAACCTGCGTGTGGCGTTACTGTGCTGGGCCCCCCAGCAGGCCCCGAACGTGGCGACAGTTTCACAGATCGCAGCCCCCCCAAGGACGGCGAGGTCTAATTTGAAGCTGCGTGTGGCGTCATTGTGATGGGCCCCCAGCAGGCCTCGACAGTGGCGACAGTTTCGCAGATCGCAGCCCCCCAGGGATGGCGAGGAGGAGTCTGAATCTGCGTGTGGCGTCACTGTGCTGGGCCCCCGAGCAGGCCTCGAAAGTGGCGACAGGTTCACAGATCGCAGCCCCCCAGGGGTGGCGAGGTCTAATTTGAACCTGCGTGTGGCGTCACCGTGCTGGGCCCCCCAGCAGGCCTCGAACGTGGCGACAGTTTCACAGATCGCAGCCCCCCGCAGGCAAGACAGGAGGAGGCAAGAGGGAGGCAGGAGGGAGGAAAGGAGGGAGTGGAGACCACACTGCTCTATTCATTACCCTGGCGACGTACCCAACCCCTGCGCAAACGCGGGGCGGAAATAGTTTAGGACAGTTTACAAGGGGGGCGATGACGGAGCGAGGGTTACATATGTCTGCAGACGGAATTCGGGAGATTCGCAGGACATTGGTTACAGGACAAGGTTACAATCCTTGTGCAACCCTAGCCACTTCGGATAGGAAGAAGTCGTGGGGGGTGGGGTGGGGGGGGGGGGGGGGGAGGGGACTGGGGGGGGCCCCCCCCGGGGCGAAAAAAAAATACTCAAAAATAAATAAAAATTATATAAAAAAAAAGAACGCGGGGATTCACAGGTTTCTCGCAGGCCCCCAGGGATGGCTGAGGTCTATTTTGGGTCCGCGCTCGGGCCCGTTCACTGTGCTGGGCCCCCCCAGCAAGCCCTCGAAAGCGGGACAGGTTCACAGATCGCAAGCCCCCCAGGGATGGCCCCGAGGGTCCTAAAGTGGGTTATTCCGCGCGTGGCTGTGAGCGTGCGTCGTCACTGTGCTGGGCCCCCCAGTAGCAGGCCTCCCGTAAGCCGGCGACTGGTTCACAGATCCAGCCCCCAGGGTGGCGAGGTCTAATTGTGCGACATGGGTTCCGCGCGTTGGCCGCGGCAGCGAGTCACGGTGTGGCTGGGCCCACAGCAGCAGGCTCGAAAGTGTGGACACGTTTTCACAGATCGCTACAGCCCCCCTGGGGATGGCGAGGTCTTAATTTGGGTCCGACAAGAGGGTGGCGTCAATGGTGCTGGCCTTTAGCAAGGCCTCGGAAGTGGCTGCGACAGGTTTTCACAGATCGCAGCCCCCCAGGGTTGGCGAGGTCTAATTTGGGTCCGCGCGTGGCGTCACTGTGCTGGGCCCCCCAGCAGGCCTCGAAAGCGGCGACCGGTTCACAGATCGCAGCCCCCCAGGGATGGCGAGGTCTAATTTGGTCCGCGCGTGGCGTCACTGTGCTGGGCCCCCCCAGCAGGCCTCGACAGTGGCGACAGGTTCACAGATCGCAGCCCCCCAGGGATGGCGAGGTCTAATTTGGGTCCGCGCGTGGCGTCACTGCGCTGGGCCCCCCAGCAGGCCTCGAAAGTGGCGACAGGCTTACAGATCGCAGCCCCCCAGGGGTGGCGAGGTCTAATTTGGGTCCGCGCGTGGCGTCACTGCGCTGGGCCCCCCAGCAGGCCTCGAAAGTGGCGACAGTTCCACAGATCGCAGCCCCCCGCAGGCAAGACAGGAGGAGGCAAGAGGGCGGCGGGACGGGAAGAAGGGAGTGGAGACCACATTGCTCTATTCAAAACGAATACCCAACCAATGAGGGTTGGGAAAAACGAATACCCAACCAAGGAGGGTTCGGAAAACGTCCGCCTCCTCCTCCTCCTCCTCCTCCTCCTCCTCTTCTACTCCTCCCTTCAGGATTGAGAGGTGGCCTTGGGGATGGACCCTCCCCCTCCGCCTCCTCCTCTTCCTGCTCCTCCTCCTCCCTTTGTCCTCCTCCTCCTCCTCCTTCTCCTCCTCTTTCCCGTCCTCCTCCTCCCTTGGTCCTCATACTAACTCCTCCTTCTCCCTCCGCTTCCCCGTCCTCTCCTCCCTCCTTCCTCCTCCTCTTTCTGTCCTCTCCCCCACTTCCTCCTCATCTTCCTCTTCGTCCTCCTCCTCCTCCACCTCCTCTCTCCCTCCTCTCCTCCTCCTCCTCTCCTCCTCGTACCTCCGTCCTCGTTTCCTCCTCCTCGTCCTCTCTCCTCCTCCTTTGCTCCTCCTCCCTCCTCTCCTCCTCCTCCTCCTCCTCCTCCTCCTCCCCTCGCGCTGTGGAAACTACTCACTTCTCAGAGCTCCCCATATGTGCATCTCAAGTTTTATATTATGCCGTAGTGAGCGTCTGTTCATGAGCGTTTGACTATAATAGCCCGTCCACGTTGGCGACAGGCCCGACGAAGACGAGTGCATCCTGATGCGAGTGACTGAGTATGAGTCAGAGTGAGCTGAGTATGATTGAACATGAGCCTCTTCATCTTCACTCCCCCTCCTCAGCTGCCAGGCCGTGCCCTCCTCAGCCTGCGGTACCTTCGGAGCTTCCCAGATGTGCATACTCTTACTCCTCCTCCTCCTCCTCCTCCTCCTCCTCCTCCTCCTCCTCCTCCTGCTCCTCCTCCTCCTCCTCCTCCTCCTCCTCCTCCTCCTCCTCCCCCTTTCCTCCATCCTCACAATATGCTATGAAAGCCAAGGATGTTGGGCATGAAAACGAGCAAACCGCCTGAGACATCCCCACAATTTGGCCGCGAACGGGCCCGTGATATACCCCCTGGCGCCTCCCCTTAGGAGTGCTGAAACCAGCGCCCCGCCTGAGACACCCTCACAATCTGCTATGAAAGCCAAGGATGTTGAGCATGAACACGAGGAAACCGCCTGAGACATCCCCACAAACTGGCCGCGAACGGGCCCGTGATATACCCCCTGGCGGCTCCCCTTAGGGGTGCTGAAACCAGCGCCCCGCCTGAGACATCCTCACAATCAGCTATGAAAGCCAAGGGTGTTGAGCATGAAAACGAGGAAACCGCCTGAGACATCCCCACAAACTGGCCGCGAACGGGCCCGTGATATACCCCTTGGCGGCTCCCCTTAGGGGTGCTGAAACCAGCGCCCCGCCTGAGACACCCTCACAATCTGCTATGATAACCAAGGATGTTGAGCATGAAAACGAGCAAACCGTTTGAGACATCCTAACAAACTGGCCGCGAACGGGCCCGTGATATACCCCCTGGCGGCTCCCCTTAGGGGTGCTGAAACCAGCGCCCCGCCTGAGACATCCTCACTATCTGCCGTGCGTTGGGCAACTCAGACTATGAGAAGGCCTGCATATGTGTGGGTCTGAGTATGAGTAAGTCTGTGTATGAGTACGTCTGGGTATGAGTAAGTCTGAGTATGAGGCAGCCTGTGTATGAGTAAGGCTGTGTATGTGTACGTATTGGTATGAGTAAGTCTGAGTATTAGTAGGTCTGAGTATGATAATGTTTGAGTGTGCATAAGTCTGTGTATGAGCAAGTCTGGGTATGAGCAAGTCTGAGTATGAGTAAGTCCGACAGGAGGGGAGGACGAAGGGGGAGGATGAGAGGAGGAGAGGGAGGAGAGGAAGTAGGAGGCGTCCAAGTAATAACAAGAACCCCATCTTAGGATATGGGGAAAAACAACGACGGGAGGTTCTTCGCTATGTTCGGCCTCAAGGGGGCCCCTGCTGGGCCTCGGGGCCGTCAAGCCCAGACCTCGCGCAGCACGACGGGATGTTTTTCGGTATGTTTGGCTTCGGGGGGCTCCTACCCCGCCTCGGGGCCGTCAAAAAACGATTCAGGAGGAAAAACCGGTCCAGGGGAAGGGGTCCAGACCTCTGAGGGGCGACGTTCTGCAAAAAAAAAAAAAAAAAACGACGTCGGGGGTCCCGGGAAAGCAGCATACGCGCTGATCTCTTGGGTCGGCGCCGAGTCCCCCCGGGCGGCGCCTCTCCCGCTGCCCCTGGCGCGCGGAGCGCGCCAGGGAGTGGGTCCAGCGCGGATCCAAGAAATCCCAGCGGACCTGCTCCAGGGCTCCTAGATGGGGTCGGAATAGATGGGGTCGGAGGATCGCGCCGCATCGCCGATGCATCGCCGATGCGGCTCGATGTGGAGCCCGATTTGCCTCTCGTCGACGTCGCCCATGCATCGCGTCGACGATGCATGGCCGGTGCATCGCCGATGCATCGCCGATACATCGTCGATGTATCGGCGATGCGGCGCAATCCTCCGACCCCATCTACTCCGGCCCCATCCAGGAGGCCTCTACCTGCGGAAGGAGATTTTGCGAAAGTATGGCCACGGCGTTTTTTTTGCCTGTTCTTTTCTGCCGAAGTCCGAGGCGCGTGGCCCGGCGCACGACGACGACGGGACGACGAGGGGATGACGCCCTCGAGGGCGGCGACGACGAGGGAGGAGGAGGCAGAGGGTCAGGGGTGGTCAGTCGGGCGTGTCCTGCTACAGGAGGAACAATTCAAAAATAGTCAAAACTTTGCATTTGGACGATTTGTTTTTATTTTCGAATGCCCGACCTAATTTGACGATTGGAGAAGAATTTGACCTATTTTCGAATGTGTTGTTATAACTTTGCATTTGGATGATTTGTTTTTATTTTCGAACATGTTTAAATCTATGTTCAAGGTTGCTCCCCAAAAACCCCTTGCAGGGGACGTACCCGACCTAATGGAGGTGGGAGCCCCCACGTGTTTGGGGGAGGGGCGGAGGCTTCTTAGAAGCACCCCTGCTTCTTAGCAGGCGCGGGCCATGTCCGCAGATACGTACGCCAGTTGTTGAAAGCAGGGAATGTTGTGGACTCCCAGATCCCAGTCTACTTCAAGCGTCTTCCTGCTTCAAGAATCAGCATTCGTTTGGTGTGTTTTGTCCTTCTCTGGGAGGGCCTGGACCCAGACTACCTTATCCGCCTTCCAACTTTCTGTTTTGACTTACTTTGCCCGACCGACGTGTAAGGCCGGCGCCTCCTGAGAAGCAGCCTCCCAAGACGCCTTCTCCCCTCCCCCATACCCCGTGACCCCCGACGTCGCGTTTCTCTCACAGCGTCGACCCCCAGAGGTCCCAAACCCTTTCCCTGGAACGGGTGTTTCATCCCGAGTGTTTGATGTTCCATCCTACTTTAGCCTGGATCACCAGAAAGAGTTTCGAGCATCAGGAAAGTACCGGAATTGGAGGGTTTTCGCGTGTCGGGCCCTGGGAGGCGGTACCCGTTCGTCACTGTTTCGATACTTGTTTGGGTGCTCGAAGGCATTTCTTGGATGCGGCCCCGAAGTATGATGGGAGCGACATAGCCCGAGAGGTTGTTGGTTTGACGCTCCCGAGGCCTGGTAGGGAGGTAGTCCTTGGACAGGCCGAACAAGCGGAGCTAACCAAAAAGGCCCCCCGTCGTGGTGGCTGCGCAGCGCGAGGGGGGTCTGGGGCGCCTCCGCGGAGCTTCCTGGGAGCCTATTTGGAGGCATCTTGGGGGCCTCCCTGGGCCTTGTGGGGGCCTCTGGGTTTCTCGGGGGCCGCCCTGGCCGTCTTGTAACTACAGTGGGGGCCCATGCCAGAAAACACCCTGCTTGCCACCTGGGTTTCTTGGGTTTCGATGGTCTTGCCACGGAAGGCGTGACGATCCCACACCAAAAATCGATGGACGTCCTGGGGTCTCAGTGTTAGGCATTTTGGAGGCATCTTGGGTGCCTCCTTGGGCCTCTTGTGCTGCCAATGTCTATATCCACATCCAGTGCGTCTTGGAGTTTCGGGCTCTCCTCCCCAGAAACATGGGGCGCACTGGATATGGACTAAAGCCTGGCCCCCAAAGGCTCGATGTTTATCCACATCCAGTGCGCCTCGGCCTTGCGGCGCCCCTTCCAAGAAAGTCTAAGACGCCCTGGATATGGATATAAGTATGTCCCGCATGTTGGGGGCCTTTGGGCTTCTCGGGGGCCTCCTTGGCCGTCTTATCGGGCATTCCTGGCCCGTGCGACGATGTCGGATACCGTCTTGGGGGCCTCTCTGGGCCGACTTGGGGACCCCTTCGGGTGCTCCAGTGCGGGTTTGCCAACCCACCGTGCTGAGTCGATCGGTAGGCTGCCCTCTCCTCGGGCCTCGAGGATATGCGCTGCCTCTGCCACTCCTGCGGGCCTGCGCCCGCGCGGGGTGGCCGTGTCCCTCGGCCGTCGTCACGGACGTGAGTTTTTGTCTCGAATGAACATAAACACAAATTGTTGGAATTCTGCGCGGATTTCTTGGATCCGCTGGGCCCCCCCGGCGGCGCCTCCGGCGCCGTCCCTGGGGTTCAGCGCAGATTCAAGAGATCCGCGCGGATCCGCGCGGAGGAAAAGGAGGAGGAGGAGGAGGAGGAGGAAAAGGAGGAGGGGGAGGAGGAAAGGTAGGAGGGGGAGGAGGAGGAGGAGGAGGAGGAGGAGGAGGAGGAGGAAGAGGAGGCGAAGGAGGAGGCGGTGTTGGAGGTGTTGGAGGAGGAGGAGGAGGAGAAAGGGGTGGAGGAGCAGAAAGAGTGGCAGGGGGAGGGGAACGGGAAGAGGATGGCAGGAGGAGCGCCATGGGGGCCGATGAAGCGGAGTGGGGATGGAAGTAGGATTGATGGAGGAGGGTGTGGGTGAGGAGTAGATTGTGGATGAGGAGGAGGTGCGGGAAGAGGGGGGTGGAAGATGAGATGGAGGAGGGGTTGGAGGAAGGGGAGGGCGGAAGATGGGGAGAGAGATGATGAGGATGGGCAACAGCAGGCTGGAGGGGGAGGATGGGCAAGGAGGAAGCGGATAGGAAGGAGGATCAGCAGCAACAGCAGCAGACAGTTGCGATGTGGCCGAAGGGCGGATGGGGAATCCTCCCCCCTCTTCTCCGCGTTCTTCGATCTTCTCCTCCCCCTCCTTCTCCCGATCTCCCGCCTCCCCCTCGTCCTCAACTATGGTGAATTCTCCTCTCATCCTCCCTCTCCCGATCTCCCCCCCTCGCGGATGAGGATGGAGACGACATGTATATGATGAGAGGGCGGAGCAGGCTGATGGAAGGCGGATAATGTGAAGGATCAAGAGCTGCTTCTTGTCGCGGAGGAGGATTTCGGGGCCACATGGATGTCAGAATAATGCGAGACGTGGGTCGGCTGCGCGGCACGCGAGAAGAGGGACCCTTCGCCAGAGTGATCTTCGATGCGGGCCCACATTACAGTCAACCCGCATAGTAAGGATGCGCGACTCTTCAAGGCCACAGTTGTATCCTTCCCCTTCGGCTCATCCTTGGCCGCTTTCGCTGGCCGCACCCCGCCCATAAAGTGTCGGCACGGACATCCAATGGCCTTACACTCGTACCGTGAATATGTATTGAAAACGGAATGACTGCAGGACTCCTTCGGACCACTCTTGTGAGGAGCGCAAGCAGAAGGCAGAGACGGAGTAGGAGGACCCAGAGGAGGAGGAGGAGGAGGAGGAGGAGGAGGAGGAGGAGGAGGAGGAGGAGGAGGAGGAGGAGGAGGAGGAGGAGGAGGAGGAGGAGGAGGAGGAGGTGGAAGAGGAGGAGGAATCCTTATGACAGCGCTTTGACTGTAGGACCACTCTTGTGATTCCTCCTCCTCCTCCTCCTCCTCCTCCTCCTCCTCCTCGAGGCTCGCGGCTCGACCCTCGAGAGGGCGGGGGGGAGCGACGGAGCCGCGAAGGGACGCGTTGAGGCGATCGGGAGGGGCAGGGCGAGGCGGGAAGCATTTGCGACGAGGAGGGCACGCAGGAGGCAGAGACGGAGGAGGAGGACCCATAGGAGGAGGAGGAGGAGGAGGAGGAGGAGGAGAAGGAGGAGGAAGAGGAGGAAAATGAGGCGGAGGAGGAGGAGGAGGAAGAAGAGGGTGGAGAGGGGAGAAGGAGGAGGGGAGGAGGAGGAGGAGGAGGAGGAGGAGGAGGTGGAGGAGGAGGGAGGAAGAGAAGGGCGGAGGCAGAGGAAGGAGAGGTGGAGGAGGAGGGAGGAGGGAGGAGGAGGAGGAGGAGGAGGAGGAGGAGGAGGAGGAGGAGGAGGAGGAGGAGGAGGAGGAGGAGAGGTGGAGGAGGAGGAAGAGGAAGAGGAGGAGGAGAGGTGGAGGAGGAGGCTCATGGTAGCCTGCCGGGCCGTCGCTCTGGCGTGTTCCGCCGCGTGCTCCGCGCTGCGGTCAGCGGCCGTGGGGGTGAGCGGGTTGCCGTCTCGACTTTTCTTTCCGTTAGAAGGAGGAGGACCAGGGCGAGCACGAGGAGCAGGACATGCCGGTGGACGAGGTGCGCGGGGCGGGCGGGCGCGCGCGCGCGCGCCTGCGAGGCCAATGCCCGCATCGCCCGCCACAGAGAGGCCGGCCCGCGCATTCCTCTCCTCCCCTACCTCCTCCTCCTCCGCCGCATCCCCTCCTCCCCCTCCCTTCCTCCCCCTCCCTCCTCCTCCTTCCTCCTCCTCCTCCTCCCTCTCCTCCTCCTCTTTCTCAATCAATATGAATACTACTCTCCCTCTTCCCCTGATGACGGTTTGAAAGTGGCCGACCCCCCCCCCGCGTATTGTTTTTTACACACAGGTTTCCCCGGAGTTGGGTTTTCGCTTGCATTTTTTTCAAAATGCTGCTCTCGCTGAGGCGCCGGCCTCATTTTCGGGCCCCGCTCGTTCCGAATCGTGCTCCCGCTGCAGCGCTGGCCTCATTTCCGTGCTTCCGCTCGTTCCGAATCGTGCTCCCGCTGCAGCGCTGGCCTCATTTCCGCGCTTCCGCTCGTTTCGACTCGTGCTCCCGCTGCAGCGCTGGCCTCATTTCCCGTGCCATGCCACGGCATGCAATGCAATGCTAGGTTGATGCTACGCTTTGCGGTGCTCTTCTACGCCATGCCGTGCTCTACAATGCATCGCGTACCCTTTCGGGATCATTGCCCTGCTCGACATCCGACTGAGCGAGTAGAGAGGGGATCTGCGCCATGGTAAGGGATGGGAGGGAGGGGTAGGATGTCAGAAATGACGCGAGCGCACCTAGCTTGTCCCTCCCCCTCCCTCCACCTCCCTCCCCCTCCCTCCTCCCTCCGTCTCCTTCTGCCCCTCCCTCCTCCTCCTCCGTCTCCGCCTTCTCCTCCTCGCTCTTTCCCGCCCCTCCCCCTAGCTCCTCTCCGTCCCTGCTCGCTCGTCGCCGTCTGTCTCCCCCGCTCAGGCACGAACGATTTCCCGGAATTCCGCGCGGATTTCTTCGATCGGTGTTGGGCCCCCCTGGCGGCGCCTCTGGCGCCACCCTCGGCGCGCCCCGGCACGCCAAACAGGGTGGGGGGCGCTCCTGGACTACAGGGTGTTTGTGGCAGCGTCCCGAGTCTCACCACGGCCGCTCACCACGGCCTTCATTTGCTCGAGCGACCATACGCGCACAGATGGCCTGCCTTGTCCTGGCAGCAGCACCTGCAGGCATCCATCACGAATCGCTCACCAGGGGACTGGAGAAGAGGCGGGGTGCGTGGTGGGATCACTGCCCTCCGCAGCTCTTGCTTTCGCGGAAAAGCGATCGCCGCCGCATTCGAATGCCAGTGCCAGTTGCAGTAGCGGTTCGGGTATCGCGCAGAGTCATGGTCCAACTCCTGTTCCTTCCTCCTCTTCCTGCATTTCTGCGTCGAATGGCGGCGTGACTGGTCTTACCGCAAGTAGGGCCGAGGGTCAGAGAGCGCCTTCCTCTGCAGGTTTTAACCGCTCGCAAGATCAGTCCTGCGATGAAGCGATCGACCATGCGGGCCGCATCGGAGAAGCGGATCGTTCTGGACGGCGTCGGGGCACGTATGTGCTACTCTGGCGGAGGCGCCCTCGCTCTACCTCCGCCAGTTCTCCGCCAGTCTCCGCTGAGGAAACGCTGCCCGCTCCCAGATTCGTCGTGTGTTTGGGCGACCGTGCGCGCACAAGTTGTTTGCCTTGACCTGACCAGACCTGCAGGCATCAATCACGCATCGCTTCCCCGGGGGACTTTCGAAGGTGCGGGGTGCGGGGTGGGATCATTGCCCTCCGCAGCTCGCGCGTTCGCGGAGAACGAATTCCGCTACCTTTGTTCCCCACATAAGGATGTGACAGTAGGGCCTCGCCGGGCACCGTGGTGGTGTCTCTGTGGGCGCGCTCGGGGCCTCCGTGGGCTGCGCCAGGGGCCTCAGTGGGCAGCGTGGCGGGGCCTCTGTGGGCGCGCTCGGGGCCTCTGTGGGCCGCGTGCGGGGCCTGAGTCCCCCTAAGAGGCCCCCACCACACGCAAGAAGGCTCCAAGAGGACCCCCGAGACATCAGACCGCCAGCCCACTCAAGTTTCAGATTCTCGCGGGCGTCGAATTCATAGATTCAAGGGCGTCGGTTACGGCAGTGTCGCTAGCGATGTGCCACGGCGGGGCGTGCGCAGCTCTATTGGACTTCGGCCAACGGAACCTTGCACACCTACAGGTCGTGCCATGTATGCTTACACGTTCCGCTCAGATAGGGAGCAATCGTCCCAACAGTGTGGTTTACATGTTGCGCGGCGGTTATGAATCCATATTGGTCGGGCTGACACATCCGCTTCAGACCAGGCTTCTACGGCCATTTAGCTAGACAGTCAGACTCGAGACTCGCCAAACCGTGCGCCAGCATTCACGGTGCCGTCGGTCTGCCTCCGTCTCCTCGCCCTCCCCCTCACCACGTCATTCACACTCAGACCCATTCACGCTCAGACTCACTCATGCTACACCCGTTACGCGTTTGGTGACTTTCTCAGTTCGTGTCAGCGGCCAGCCTGTCCTGAGCACGCCAGTACATGCAAGTTTCAGATTTTCGCGGGCGTCCAATTCGTAGTTTCAAGGGCGTCGGATTTGGCGCTTGTATCCGGCGCTTGGATCCCGGGGCGCGAGCTTGGATCCTCGATCCCCTTCCTGCCCCCCCCCTCCTCCCTCCTTCTCAGCCAGGGACGCACACGCCATCCGACTGCTCCGTTTGGAATGCACACGCCGTCGGACTGCCAAAGCGCGGGAGCATTGTTCAAGAGCCGATCGAGGCCTCCACTCAGAAGAGCCACACATCACGGTGGAGGCCGTTCCCATCCGAGAATGACATTGGGTTGCAGGGCGGTCGTCAATTAGACTTGCTTGACCCCCTCCCCCCGTACCTGCCAGCTCCGGCGTGGGCAGTGCAGCGTTGCGCGGTGCAGCATCGGCCTTCGCCCACTTCGGTTGGGGTCGCGTGGTCTGCTTCTCTTTTCACCTGGCTCGTGGTGCCAACGGCATGCGTGCGAGCCAGCAAACCAGAGACCAGGCGGCCCAGTCCGAGGGTTAAGTCGCGCGTGTCCTTCTACAGGAGGAATATTCAAAACCAGTCAAAAATAGTTTGGGGACGATTGTTTGACCATTTCTGGCAATTTTTAAGCACTGTTTGGCAACTTTGTGGTTTTCGTCCAAAATCCGTCCCTAGGGGATACGCCCGATTTAATCCGAGGGCTCACAATCGCAACATTCGCTTGCCCATCGGTCGTTACAAGTAGGTCTTCTCGGAGTCCCAGTGTCCAATCTACTTTATTAGGCGCCTTCCTACCTCAAGGCTGGCGCGATCTTCCCCTTTCCTTCGCCGTCAAGGGGTGGGTGGCGCATTCCTGCTTCATGTTTCTACCCACGTTTTCCGACCAGCATGTAATCCTCGAGCGAACGAAGCAGCCATACGCAGAACGCGCATGGGATAGACGATTGGCGAGCGTGCCAGCAACGCCACTCGCGTCAGCTGGCGGACAGGAGGCGCCAAACGCGCGACAATACAGCGACGTCTCGCCAAATATGCGCCGGGAGGACGAGGGGAGGAGGAGGATGGAGATGGTGGACCACTGAACGCATGTGTTCCAGCCAGGACTCGCAGGCACTTCTGTGCTACTGGCACTATTCCCAACGTTGGGCACGAGCGATCTCCACCGTATCGGTTCCGCCACTGCCGCCACGAAAGCCTGCACGGTCTCGAGACGAGAGGCTCGCAAGCTCATGCAGCTCGGCCGCCCACTCCTGTTTGGGCCGCCCCCGCTTGTGCTCGCCAGCCCACGTCGCAGGGAAGACGGTGTCTGTTGGACCGTCGGCTTCCGCAAGACATGATCGTTGCGATGCCGACCAATTTCCCCAAACAGTAGTAGCTGCTGTTTCAACAATTGGGAGCCTTGCGGCGCTTGCTCGTGGTTCCCCCAAACGCACCTGCGGGAGATCCTGGAGACGAACGCCGGAGGTATGTATAAGGTTTGTCTTGTACATTTGGCCTGGAAGCCTTCAAACCGTTTCCTGTTGGCTCTTGGAAGCCACGCCGATCTGAGGGAGTACATGACTTTGCTAGGGATCATCGCGTCGAAGATCAGCAGCTTTCTTTCAAAACCGATCGAAGTGTGCTTCCAAACATCGCAATATCTTGAGAACTTGCCCGACGCCGTCCCCAATCTTCGATTCAGCTCCCTGGGTATTCTGCCTGTGTTGTTAATTGTAGCTTGTAGCTCCCAGGTAGACACGACGATCTTTGGGCTGTATAAGCGCTCCAGAAGGCAAGTGTAACTCGATGTCGCTCTGCACATGTACAAGTTGTCCCACTGTGATTCCATGCCCGCTTTTTCTCCTGAAGTGGCGATTGCGTTCAGCAGTTCCTGCAAGTGCACTTTGTGCTCCTCAAAGGTCAGATCCTCGTCCGCATACAAGAAGACCGATAACTGTCCAAGGGGCGGGCGTCGTCAAGGAGCGGGCGGAGATCCAATCCACTCCCAACGCCTTCCGACTCCATGTTTCTACCCACTTTTCGCCACGGCCGCCCACCGCGCTTTGGCCATGCGCGCCTGGCTACTGCTGCCCCCCCCGCTGGTCATCGTCGAACTCTTCGACGCTGAGCGTCCCTTCTTCGACTCGGCCGTCCCGCCTTCCCTCTTAGCTCGCCAGCCAATTCGCCAGTTAGATCCCCCTATCTAGCTTCTCGCTGGAGCGGAGTTCGCCGCCTCGCCGCTGACGAAAAATGTTTCTACCCACTTCTTCCGGTCGACGGGGATTTCTCGAGCAACTTACAAGATCACAACGTGTCTACCCAGAGGTCTGGACCCCTTCCTGGGGACCGGCTGTCCACCCCGAGCTCTCTTCTGTTGGGCGGCCCCGGAGCCCCTGTGCGGGCACCCAGAGGCCCGGCACATGGCAACAGACACGGCGGGAGGTCCCTGTTGCCATGTCCTCCTCCTCCTCCTGCTCCTCCTCCTCCTCCTCGTCCTCCTCCGCCGCCCGGAGGCGGCGCGGCCTTCGTCCTGACCCCAGACGTGCTCGCGTCGTCATTGAAAAATCACGACCAGAGGTTTTTGCATTATTTTTCGCCTCCGGGCGCCCTCGCCGTGCGTCGGGACCGTCAAACGACAGCCCGGCATGAGTACGCGACCCGGGGGACAGGGTCGGGACATCAGGGGGCCGCGTAGGGAAACGTGTATGATATTCCTCCTGCGCAGGATGCAACAGCTGGGAGGTTACGTATGAGATTCTTCCTGCGCAGGATGTAACAGCTGGGAGGTTCAGTTGAGCATCTTCGGGCGGGGCCAGGACAATGACAAACCGTTCCGGAGAATTCCAGGGCTCTCTGACACCTCCGGGTACATGTTCCAGAATAGTGAGGTTGAGACCGCGGCGCCCGATACATTTCTAGAGCAGCTGGATGTCAGAGATCCCCGATGCATGTCCGATGTTGTTGTTATCCGAGTTTCGTCATATTTCTAAGTTTGCCTGCCGCCCAATAATCGGGCTAGATAGCATGTGACCGTTCTTGCGAAGACCTCCCATGAGTTGCTTCCTAGTCGGTCTCGTCCTGGCCCCTCCTTTTTTAGGCCACCCCCCCTTGCTAGCCGCCGCCCCCCCTCTGCTTGGGTGCAGAAGCGCCTGAGCTGTTGACCCTCTTGAGAGGACCCAGGCTCCGAACATCCCTTATTCTGTCCCTCTGTCTGTCTCTCTCTCTCTCTCTCCCTCCCCCCTCCCTTCGTCCCTTCCTCTTGCTGCTCATCCTCATCCTGCTCCCAGTCCTCATTCTCATCGGACTGTTCTTGACGTTCGACAAACCTCATATGGTGGGATCGCAGAGCTCGTATGGCAAAACAAGATAAAACTCCGACTGCCACAATTGAGCTGCTGGCTGGCGCGGAAGGCAAAGGTGCAGAGAAGCAGAAGCGAGAGATTAGAAACCCACCTTGGGCGCAGAGCAGCATGGTTGCAGAGCATCATTGCAGCTCCTCCTCCTCGTCCTCGTCCTCGTCCACCTCGTCGTCCTCCTCCTCCTCCTCCTCCTCCTCCTCCTCCTCCTCCTCCTCCTCCCCGCCAAGGTGGTGTCAGAGATCGAGAGGGCTGGGGGCGCGGGGCTGGAGGCACCGAAGCGTCGCTCCCCTCGCCGCGTCCGTCGTCAGCGCCCCGCCCTGCAGTGCAGCCTCGGCGGCGACGACACCGCAGGGCTCATTTCGGTGCCCTCGATTCGATTCGATTCGACTCGATTTCGATGCATTCCGATTCGATTTCGATGGATTCCGTTTTCCGCCGATCCGAGCCATGCCGATCACCGATCCGATTTGCGATTTTATCCTGGGCTCGCCTGTCACCGACGTCGCCGTCGTCGTTCCGGAGGCTCTCGGGGTGGTCCTCCAGCTCTTCCCCAGACCCCCTCGCGTCATGAGTCAGCCACTCGCAAAGGGGGGTGGGGGGATGGGGGGGCTTCTTAGAAGCATCCCTGCTTCTTAGAAGGCGCGAGCCTTATCTACAGATGTAAGGCCGGCGCCTTCAAAGGAGCAGCCTCCTTCTATGAAGCCCTCCCCTCACTCCACCCCCATGACCCCCCTCTCCCTCCACCCCCCTGTGCGTGCCGCCACATCAACAAAAAAAAAAAAGCACGGGCGGCGATTTTCGCTGTGTTCGGCCTCCAGGGTCCCGCACCGCGCCTCGGGACAGTCAAGAAACGGCCCCCAGGCGCAGGAGGAGGAGGAGGAGGAGGAGGAGGAGGAGGAGGAGGAGGAGGAGGAGGAGGAGGAGAGGAGGAGGAGGAGGAGGAGGGGGGGAAGGGCAGGAGGAGGAGGAGGAGGCGGAGGCGGAGGAGGAGGAGCAGGAGGAGGAGGAGGAGCAGGAGGAGGAGGAGAAGAGGAGGGCGGGGAGAAGGAGGAGGAAGGTGGGGGAGGAGGAATGTGTGGGAGGAGGAGGGGGGGGGGGGGGGAGGAAGAGGAGGAGGAGGAGGAGGAAGAAGGAGGAGGAGGAGGAGGAGGAGAAGGAGGAGGAAGAGGAGCAGGAGGAGGAGGAGGAGGAGGAGGCGGAGAAGGAGAAAGGAGGAGGAGAAGGAGGAAGAGGAGGAGGAGGAGAAACAAAAAATTGGTCCCCAGGCAGAGGTCCAGATCTCTGGTGTAGATCCTGGCGTTGCAATTATTTCACACTGGGCGTCTGCGCGCGGTTTCGGGGCCTTAGATATGGAGGGTTTCCCCAAAGTGCTTAGCCGACCCGTCCTCCTCCTTTCTTCCCCCATCCTCCTCTTCTCCTCCTCCTCCTCCTCCTCCCCCTCTCCTCCTCCTCCTCCTCCTCCTCCTCCTCCTCCTCCTCCTCCTCCTCTTCCTCCCCCTCGTCCTCCTCCTCCATTCCTTTTCCTTATAGGTAACTCCTCCCTGTCGCACCCCGAGGACAATTTTTAGGGCTGGCCGGGCATTTCGCCTGAGCCTTCCTCACCACCTATGACTTACGACTCCAGTTTCACACTTGGAGGGCGGGTGGTTTTCAACATGTGGCTCTCGCCTTAGCGCCGCGCACATTAGTTTATAAACATTTGTAAGAGTTTCACAGATTGAGGGCGGGTCGTTTTCAACATGTGGTTCTCGCCTTAGCGCCGCGCACACTCGCTTTCAAACACATGCAAGAGTATTACGGGTTGAGGGCAGGCCGTTTTCATCATGTGGTTCTTGCTTTAGCGCCGCACACTCTCGTCTAAACAACGCCAGAGTATTACGGATTGAGGGCGGGGCGTTTTCAACATGTGGTTATCGATGTAGCGCCGCGCAAATCCCTTTTCAACGAATTATAAGAATTTCGCTGATTGGGGGCGGCTCCTTTTCAAAATGTGGGTCTCGCCTCAGCGGCGTGCACATTCGCTATAAAAAGATACAAGATGTTCACGGATTACCGTGGCCAGACCACCAGAAATTGCGTTTTGGAAGGATTCAGGATTACGCGTGCGCAACATTTATGCTGATTCGCTGTGCTGAAGTTCCGAAAACGGCCCTTTGGCACGATTCTGGATCGTCAAAACGCACCAGTCAGGTTGATGCGTGGCGTTGAAATCCCGAGAACATTGTTTTGGCACGCTTCAGGATCTTCAAACAGTTGTCGTCCAACGAGGCAGTTCCCTCAATGCAAATGAACCGTCGTAGGGGCCTATGAAGAGGGAGCTTGGAGGGAGTGTTAATTCCAACATCGTGGATGACTCTTGGGTTTCCACTGGTCCTCATCCTCCTCCTCCTCCCCCTCCTCCTCCGCCTCTCCTTCCTCGCCCTTCCCTCCTCGGGTCGCTTACTGTCCGGAGGGAAACTGTCCACCGGGAACCTCGCATATCGATCAGGCTTGAGAAATAACGCGGAAAAGTGTGGTGGAGGGTTCTGGTCGTGATTATACGATGCTGCATGTGTTTGGCGACGTCGGATCTCAGGGTTCGTCTCGAGAAAGAGTTTGTGAGAAGGAGTGCCGATGCCACTGCTGGTCCTGGGGGAGAGGTCTGGGGTAGTGGCATCGGTTTTTGTACTGCTCCCCCATATTTCGCAAACGCCACGACGAAAGGCTCATTTTCAGCCTCCGGGGGCTCTCACCTGGCCCCGGGACGTTTAAAACGATTCGGGATGATGAGCTGGTCCTGGGGAAGGTGTCTAAATTTCTGGGGTTCGATTTGCGACAGAATTCGCAACGTCGGATGTACAGGTTTCTCGGGGTTTCGTCGCCACGGTTGGACGCGGCTCGGAAACACTGGCCAGGATTGGCTCCCAAAGTAGTCCACGGCGGGGCCGACCACGAGCGGACGGGGAGGTGAGTGGACGAGACGAGGAGGGCTACAAGAGGAGAACGGGATCTGCGTTCGCTATTGGTTCGACCAGTGAGTCTTCCCAGTTCGACAGAGCTTGACGATGCATCCGTTTTCGCCGCGGCCCCCAGAACGAAAAGCAACGTGTCCTCAAGCTGTTACGGATGCTCAGGGCTTCGCATCGGGGACTCACCGATACCTTTCGGTTTGGAGACGTGCGCGAGAGGATCGCACAGACGTCGTCGGTCGGGAATGAGGACGTCCCCGTCATGGTGGGAAATGCCCACCGTCAAGTCTCCGCGAGATGAGCGGGCGCACGTTTCCAGATCGCTGGATGTGAACCTGGATTCATGATGTCCCAACCTGCGCTAGCCGTGATAAACCAGAAGAATTTGGAGCACCAAGAAAGTACCGAAACTGTGGGTTCTTGGAATGTCGGGCCCTGAGAGGCGACACTTGTTCGGCACCGTTTGGGCACTCTTCTGGGTGCTCGCGATCATTCTTTGGATGGTCCTCAAGTACGATGGGAGCAGCATGAACACGGATGCCCCTGGCGTGGATGGGGGCCTTCCCTGAGAGCGCACGGGGGGGTCCCGGGGCCCCGCCCGGGCCCGCCTGCAGGATCCGGACACGCCCCACCCTGGACAAACACTCGGCGGCGGGCGCCGCTGGGCCAGATCGCCGGGGCCACGTTGTGCCATTGTCGATGGGCGTGTTTTCCACCACCACCATAAGTTGGCCCCGTCCCCCTCCTCCTCCTCCTTCTCCTCCTCCTCCTCCTCCTCCTCGTCCTCCTCCTCGTCCTCCTCCTCCTCCTCCTCGCCCTCCTCTTTCCCCCCTCCAACTTATGGTGGTGGTGGTGGTGGAAAACAGGCTCATCAATAGTATGTCTCCATTGGGCTTCACAGTTTCGGTATCGTTTAACTGATCCCCATCCCCATCCCCATCCCCTTCGAGAAACCCACAAAATTACCACCCCCGTTGGGGATAAGCCCCTCGAAGCCCGAAGGGAACGACCTATATCCCCATCCAGGGGGTAAATCGGCCAGCAGTGGGGCCCAGGCCAAGCCGCTGGGGATGGGGATCGGTTAAGCGAGATTCAACAACGCAGGGCGCATAATACGCATCCCTTTCTGTGCCTCATCTGACCCATCTTTCTGCGTCACTTCTCGTGCCAGGTCGACCTGTGAGGGTCCCTGGGCCCGAAACGGGACGACGACGCCCGATGTGAAACAATTGCAACGCCAGGATCTCGGGGTACCCATTGGTCGTTGAAAGTAGGTATTCTTAGAATCGCATATTCCAATTTACTGAAAGCGCCTTCCTACTTCAATGATCGAGTGGCTTCCCCTCTTCTCTCCTGTCTCGGGGGCGGGCGGAGACCCAATCTACTTCCGACGCCTCCCTACTTCATCTTTCAACTTGCTGCTTCTGACCGATGGGTACGTCCTTCCGCGTCCCACCTATCCCTCCGTCCCTCCGCATCCGCACCTGTTTTCTTGGACACGTAAGACTCGAATAACCGGAACTCGGGTTTGCCGACTTGTTCTTGATGAGCGCGTCCTGGAGTTTAACAGTCCCGTTTTCGTGGGTTGTTTGCAGTGGGAGCCCGCGTCAAAATTCAGATTGGGTCTCGTCATTTTTCTGATGGCCCCCATCAGGCCAACCCGAGTCCCCCGTACCCGAGTCTCGTCTCCCCGATTTTGGGCCCCCGCCCCCCCTCGCAGCCCGCTCGGGGGAGGTGCACCCGGGGGCCACGAGATGGAGGCAAGGCGCTTTATACCGCGCCCACCTGCGGCCCGAGGCATGGGAGCGGGCCACGAGCATTTAAGTCGGGCTTGTCCCTCTACAGGAGGAGTAGTTTCCAAAAATACTTAAATTGCTTGGCGAAGAACCCAACCATGTGTGCAACGTCGTTGTATGCACCGCATTCGGAGGAGCTTCCTATAGGGCCACGAAACGTGTGAGGGGTGTGCCAAAACTTGTCCGGTGGGCGCATGCGACAGCAGCCGCTGTGGCCGTCGGTGGAAGTCCCGATGAGGCCACGAAACGCGTGAGAGGTGTGCCGAAATAGGTGCGGTGGGCGCATGCTAACGCAGCCAGTGGGGCCGTCGGTGGAGCTCCCTATGGGGCCGCGAAACGTATGAGGGGTGTGCCGAAATGGGGGGTGGAACCGCATGCGAACGCAGCCGCTGGGGCCTTCGGTGGAGTTCCCTAGGGGGCCACGAGGCGCGAGAGGGGTCTGCCAGAACTTGCGCGGGTGACGCATGTGGGCGGTGGCACCAGGGCCTCTGTTGGAGCTCGCTATGGGGCCACGAAGCGTGTGAGGGGTGTGACGACATGGGTGTGGGTGACGCCTGCGGGCGGTGGCACTGGTGCCTTCGGTGGAGCTCCCTTTGGGGCCACCAAACGTGGGAGGGGTGTGCCGGAATGGGAGGTGGAACCGCATGCGAACGCAGCCACTGGGGCCTTCGGTGGAGCCCCCTATGGGGCCGCGAAACGTGTGAAGGGTGTCCCGAAAGGAAAATGGAGCCGCATGCGAACGCAGCCACTGCCGCCTTCTGTGGAGCTCCCTATTGGGCCACGCAGCGCGTGAGGGGTGTGCCCCAGAATGTGCGTGGGTGACGCATGTGGGCGTTGTCATTGGGGCCTTCGCTGGAGCTCCCCGTGGGGCCACGAAACGTGTGAGGGGTGTGCCGAAATGGGAGGTGGAACCGCATGCGAACGCAGCCATTGGGGCCTTCGGTGGATTTCCCTGTGGGGCCACGAAACGTGTGAGGGGTGTGCCGAAATGGGGGGTAGAACCGCATGCGAACGCAGCCACTGGGGCCTTCGGTGGAGCTCCCTACGGGGCCACGCAACGTGGGAGGGGTGTGCCGAAATGGGGGGTGGAACCGCATGCGAACGCAGCCACTGGGGCCTTCGGTGGAGCCCACTACGGGGCCACGAAACGTGTGAGGGGCGTCCCGAAAAGAAAATGGAACCGCATGCGAACGCAGCCACTGGGGCCTTCGGTGGAGCTCCCTTTGGAACCACGCAGCGCGTGAGGGGTGTGCCGGAATGTGCGTGGGTGACGCATGTGGGAGGTGGCACCAGGGCCTTCGCTGGAGCTCCCTTTGGGGCCACGGAACGTGTGAGGGTCGAGCCGAAGTGGGGGGTGGAACCGCATGCGAACGCAGCCACTGGGACCTTCGGTGGAGTTCCCTATGGAGCCACGAAGCGCGTGAGGGGTGTGCCGAAAGGGGGGTTGGAAGCAATGGTGATGATGATGATGATGATGATGATGATGATGATGATGATGATGATGATGATGATGATGCTCATGATGATGATGATGCTGCTGATGCTGATGCTGATGCTGATGCTGATGCTGATGATGATCAAGATGAGATTCATGATGATGTTGATGTTGATGCCGCTGCTGATGCTGATGCTGATGCTGATGAAAACGATGATGATAATGATGATGATGATAATAATAATGATGGTGATGATGATTGGTCGTGATGATGATGCTGATGATGATGACGATGATACTGATACTGATGCTGATGCTTATGATGATGATGATGATCTTGATGATCATGCTGATTATGATGATAATAATAACAATGATGATGATGATGATGATGATGATGATGATGATGATGATGCTGATGTTGATGTTGATGCTTATGCTGATGATGATGATGATGATGATGATGATGATGATGATGATGATATTGATGATGATGCTGATTATGATGATGATAATAAGAATGATGATGATGATGATGATGGTGTTGATGTTGATGATGATGATGATGATGATGATGATGATGATGCTGCTGCTGCTGCTGCTGCTGCTGATGATGATGATGATGATGATGATGATGATGATGATGATGATGATGATGATGATGAGAGGGGGAGGGAGTGGGCAGCGGGAGGAGGAAGGAGACGCGGGGCGCTGTGTTAGCAAAACGAGGACCCAACACCACAGGATGGTTGGGAAAAATAGTCTGGGAACGATTATTTCATTATTTCTTGACCACCTTTGAGTATTTTTTGTTTTTTCTCACCATTATTCATCCAAAATCCGCCTGTAGGGGGACATGCCCGCCCCAACACGAGCATGGCACCCCCTGGTGGGGCCCATCCCTCGGGCGATCGCAAACATGCATCCAGGGGGTGGATTCGCGACGGGTCCCGTTTCCATGGGACATCGCGGCGTTCCGCCGCCGAGCGAGGTGGCGCCGGCCGCATTTGGGGGAGGCCACCTCCCCCGGTCCATGGATTTGGCGACCGCGCGCCGAATCCATGGATCGCTACTCCGTGTCTGCGCGCCCCCGGATCCCGGGAGCGGCGTGCACAGCGAAAACCCACACCCTGCTTGCCTCCAGGGCACCCTGCGTTTCGATGTTTGTTTTGAGTCGGGCCTGTCCCTCTACAGGGGGAAAATTCAAAAATAGTAAAACATAGTCAGGGGAGTATTTTTTGAATATTTTTGGGCATCTTTTGAATATGTTTTTGGTATTTTTTATTTTTCGTCCAAAATCCCCCTGTAGGGGGACACGCCCGACTTGATGTTTGTTTGATGGCGTTGCTATGGGCAGCGTGACGCTCCCACATCCAAAACAACAGTGGGCGTCCTGTGGTCTCGAGTTATGATGCTCCAACCTACTTTAGCCTTGATCACCAGCAAGAATTCCGAGCGCCCAAACAAGTACCGAAACTCAAGGCTTTTCACGTGTCGGGCCCTGGGAGACACCCGCCCGACGCTGTTGCGACACTGTCTCGACGCTCTTTTGACACTTTTCCGGGTGCTCGAAGTTAGTTCTGGGATGCGGTCCTGAAGTAGGATGGGAACCACGTAAATCTGGGTACTCCAGATTTCGTAATAAAGGGAGGGGGGTCTCATTTCGGGGGGTTCTCTTCCAGGCTATCTTGGAGGGCCTGGGGGGCCTGGGGACGACGTTTTGGAGGGTTCTCCCACGGGGGAGGTCTGAAATGACTTGTCTTGGAGGGTCCAGACCCCCTCCCTTTTATTACGAAATCTGGAGTACCAGCTCACTTGTTGCGGTCCTGAAGTAGGATGGGAACCACATAAGTCTCGAGGTCGGGCCTCGGGTGGTCGAGCTCCTGCTGGTATGCCGCTCCCCTCGCGCCAAGCCAGGAGGCCATCGCCTGGGACCCCCCCCCCCCCCTACAAGGGGACTTTCCAAAACATTCCCCAAAACATTCCCAAAAGATGCCCCCCAAATATATTCAAAAAATACCCCAAAACATTCCCAAAGTACCCCAAAACTTTCCTAAAAATCAAAAAATACCCCAAAACATTCCCTAAATATGCCCCCAAAATATACTCAAAAAATAGTCCCCGGACTATTTGTTTTGACTCTTTGTGAATCTCCCCCCCTGCAGAGGGACAGGCCCGACTTCCTTCCAGGGGTGCCTGGATCGTCCGGGGAACGGCCGCCGGAGGCCCAAAACTCACGACGGAGGGGAGGGGTCGCTAAATTTTCTCCCTTCTGGGGGCCCTCCCCGGGCCCCTGCTCGCGCTGCGTATAAAAACCGCGACGGGAGGCTGTTCGCTACTTTCGGCTTCCAGGGGCCCTTTTTGCAGGCTTCCGGAGACGCCACAGGACGAAACGCTGTTCCTTGTGGGAAGGGGGCCAGACCTCTGAAAGAGCTCTTTCTGCGGTCGCTTGTCGGATCCCCTCCCCCCCGGGTCGTACTGGGGAGGGGCGGGGCTTTAAAGATTCGTCCGGGTTCCAGACGCGGGGCGGGGGGGGGGCCGGGCCCCACCCCCTTGGGGAACCAGGAGACATTCCCTCCCCCCCCCGGGGGCCCTCTCCACCCCCCGGGGGAAGGGAGTGGACACCCCCATCCCTGGGGATCCCCCCTCTCCCTGCCCGCTGGAATTATAATGCCTCTGGGGAGCCTCTTGTGGGCCTCGTGGGGCCGCTCGGAGGCCTCTTGGGGGCTCCCCCGGGGCCTCCGGAGGGCCTCTCGGGGGCCTGTTGGGGCCTCTTGGGTGGGGGTCTCTCGGGGCCTCCTGGGGGCCTCTGGAGGCCGAGGGCTGGAATTGTCGTTTCGTGTTCCCGCTCTGGACCTCTCTTGGGGTGTCATTGGGCCCCTCTCAGGCCCTCTTGGGCCGTCTTAGAGCCCGCTTGGGGCCCTCTTGGCGCGGTCCTGGAGGCTTCTTGGGCCGTCTTTGAGCGTCGGGAAGCCGCAAAGGCGAGAATGCCAAAATCCTTCACAAGAAACCACACTGCAATCGCCTTTGGGGGCCCTCTGCGGGGTGATCTTGGAGAGCTGTCTTGTGGAGTCCAGGACGCCTCTTGGAACATTTTTGGGGCCTCTTTGAGGCCTCTTGGCCCTCCTTGGGGCTTTCGGGAGGGTTCCGAGGGCAGCGCCCAAAGGCAAAGCCACCTCTGGCGGGACCTTGCCGGGGCACTTTTCGCCCGGGGACCCCCAGGGGCGGCCCCGCGCGCGATAGCTGGAAAATTCTGAACCGGTCACCGGAGATCTCAGCACGCGCATGTGCATGGAGGGGTGAAGGGGAGGGGGGGGAACGTGGCGAGGCCCGAAAGGGAATCTGCACTTCACGCCGGACGGGACTCACTCGCACGCCTTTTCGGCCCATCCTTCCCTGAAAAGGCGGCGGAGAGGGGGGGAGGGGAGTACCATGCAAGTAGACATCATGGCTCGACCTAAACGGTGTTTCTGCGATTTCGAGGGCCGTTGTCGCCTCGATGTCGTTCAGCAGCAGAGTCGGGACGAAGACGAAACGAGGGGAAACGAACGCAAAACGAAAACGGAAAGCGCCGTTTAGGTCGAGCCCTGGTCAAAGTGCTCGGGTCTAAGGCCGACGGCGAGCCCGAGGGGGAGAAAGGAAGGTTCGGGCCTTCTCAGAACGTTCGGAAGTCCCCTGGCCTTCTCAGAAGTCTTCTAAGCCTTCTCCGAAGACACCTACAAAAAGCCTTTTAGAAGGTGCGAGGGTTTCTGAGAAGTACCGCCGCCTTCTGAGAGGGCCTTCCACCGCAAGCCTAAAGGTTGACACACCAATATCGGCGGTGTGCCTCCTTTGAGGGCAGAAGATCTCGATCTCGCTGATGTGGTGGTAATAATGGCTTCAAGGCGACCGACACATGACCACCAACCCCCTGTGGAGGCACCCCCCGTGTTGGTGTTGGGGTACCTCTCCATGGCCTCTCATTCCTTCCCAGACATGCAACGTCCGGATTTGTTCTGGACGGCGTCCCTGGAAGTCTTGACCCTTTCCCCGGGGCTGGTTTCTCGTCCTGAGTCGTCTCTTGACGGTCACGGCGGCCGGCGAGGGCCCCCGGGGGCCGCAACAGGCGAAAAAATAGCCGTCCTGATTTTGTTACGCCGCGATCGTATCTGTGTTTATGATGCTCCAACCTACTTTAGCCTTGATCACCAGCAAGAATTCCGAGCGCCCAAAAACGTACCGAAACTGAAGGGTTTTCACGTGTCGGGGTCTGGGAGACACCCGCCCGACGCTGTTGCGACACGGTTTCGACACTCTTTTGACACTTTTCCGGGTGCTCGGCATTAGTTCTGGGATGCCGTCTTGAAGTCGGATGGGAACAACATAAGTCTGGGTACTCCAGATTTCGTAATAAAGGGAGGGGGGTCTCATTTCGGGGGGTTCTCTTCCAGGCTACCTTGGAGGGCCCTGGGGGGTCTGGGGACGATGTTTTGGAGGCTTCTCCCACGGGGGAGGTCTGAAATGACTTGTCTTGGAGGGTCCAGACCCCCTCCCTTTTATTACGAAATCTGGAGTACCCCATTTGAGCAACGCCCAACCGCTACTCCACTGGCCTCTGCCCCAAGGGCGTGCCGACCAGAAAAAGCGAGGCGAGTGCAGCCGTGGCGACGAGGGCCTCCTTCTCCTCCTCCTCCTCCTCCTCCTCCTCCTCCTCCTCCTTCTCCTCCTCCTCCTCCTCCTTCTCCTTCTCACTCACTACTCTTTATTACGAAATCTGGGATGCGGTCCTCCTCCTCACTCCTGCTCCTCCTCCTCCTCACTCCTCCCCCCTCGCTTGCCGCCGATCCCGCCCGCTCGGCGAGGCCGGCGGCGGTCGCCCGGCAGAGCAGCACCTCGGCGGCGCCGGCGAGCAGGAGCGCGGGGCGGGCGCCACGCGCGCGCGCCCGCGCGCGGAGGGCGAGGGGGGGAGGGGGGGGGGGGGGAGGAGGAGGAGGAGGAGGAGGAGGAGGAGGAGGAGGAGGAGGAGAGGAGGAGGAGGAGGAGGAGGAGGAGGAGGAGGAGGAGGAGGAGGAGGAGGAGGCGCAGGGGACGCAGACATGGTCGCGTCGTAAGAAAAGTCAGGGCGGCGAGTTGTTTCACCATTTTCGAGCCTTGCCCTCGCCAGTCCCCGGGACCGTCAAAAGACTACTTTCAGGATGAGAAACTGGTCTCGGGGAGAGGGTCGGGACTTCCAGGGGCGCCGTCTCGAAAAAGTCAGGACGTCGCACGTTTGGGGAAGGGACACGAGTGGAGCAGAGGGGAGGGGAGATAAGAGCTTGGCGTCGCTCGGACGTGTGCATGCTGATCGCGGCGCGTGCCATCGAGGATCCTCCTGGGCCATGTGGCAAAAGATCCCGCACGAGACCGACCAATGCACGGGGAGCGGACGTCCGAGAAATGACAGGGGAGGGAAGACGAGTGGAGGAGAGGGGAGAAGGAGGGGGAGGGCGGGGTGAGGGGGGGCGACGAGGGGGAAGAGATGGAGGAGGGAGAGGGGAGGAGAGGAGAGGGGATAGGATCAAGCTAGGTGCGCTCGCGTCATATCTGACATCCTACCCCTCCCTCCCATCCCTTACCATGGCGTAGATCCCCTCTCTACTCGCACAGTTGGATGTCGAGCAGGGCAATGATCCCGAAAGGGTACGCGATGCATTGTAGAGCACGGCATGGCATGGCGTAGAAGAGCACCGCAAAGCGTAGCATGTCACAGCATGGCGTGGCGTGGCGTAGTGAATAATGACATCACAAAGCTTTGCAACGCAAAGCATGGCATCGCACAGCGGCCCCGAACATAACATTGCATAGCATGGCGTTGAAGATCAAAGCGTAGCCTGGCATAGCACGACGTGGCACTGAAGCACTGCATATCACAGCTTCAGCTGAAGGCGTGGCATCGCGCAGCGGAACGCAACCTAGCATTGCATTGCATTCCGTGGCATGGTACGGGAAATGACGCCAGCGCTGCAGCGGGAGCACGATTCGGAACGAGCGGAAGCGCGGAAATGAGGCCAGCGCTGCAGCGGGAGCACGATTCGGAACGAGCGGAAGCACGGAAATGAGGCCAGCGCTGCAGCGGGAGCACGATTCGGAACGAGCGGGGCCCGAAAATGAGGCCGGCGCCTCTTCGAGAGCAGCATTTTGAAAACAAATGCAGGCGAGAACCCAACTCCGGGGAATCCTGTGTGTAAAAAACAATACGCAGGGTGGGTGCGGGGGGGGGGGGGCGAACACTCCCAACCCGTCATCAGGGGAAGGAGGAGAGTCGTAGTATTCATATTGAGTAATTGTTGATGAGGGGGAGGGGTAAGGGTAGGGGAGGGCAGGGGGAGGGGCGGGGAAGGGAGGAAAGGATGGGATGAGCGCTGTACCCAGACACCCTCGGATCATGAAACAGTCATGCCAGGAGGTTTGTGTTGCTACTTTTGGCCTCCAGGGGCCTCACTGGGCCTCGGGACCCACAAGAAAAACACCCGGGATGAAGCAAATTGTCCCTGGGAATGGGTCCAGATCGCTTGGGGCCCACGCCATGAAAACAGCACGACGTCGGGGGTCTGGGCACCCTTCCATCGTTTTCGCCGATCTGGGCAGCCGAGAACGCCCTCGTCGCCACGGCTGGATTCGCCTCGAAATCCTGGTCAGAATGCGCACCGGGAGAGGTCTGGGGAGTAGCGGTATCCGTTGGGGGGAGCAGGGGTACGGGAGGAGGGGAGGGAGAGGGGAGGGGAGCTCTTCGATTTTTGTTGCGCCGGGGCCCCAGGATTCCGATCGCCGATCGATCCGGCCTGAGAAATGGTGCAGAAAAGGTAGATTTTTGGCGATGTTGCCCAATTGTTCGCAATGTCGGAGCCTAGGGGAGGAAGGGATGATCGAGCCTCGGAGGGAGCGGTGCCGCCACCTCCGCGCCCGCGCGCGCCCCACGAGTGACGGGCCCTCGCGCCTGCCTCAGCGGGCGCCCGCACGCTCAGCATACGCGGCGCGCGACGGCCCTTCGGGCTCCGCGCGCCATCTCCCTCCGCACTGCGTGCTCAGCGGCCATCGGCCGAGCCAGCACGCCCAGCGCGGCAGGGAGCGTCACGTCAGCCCGCAAGCGGCTCGATGGACACCGCGATTTTGCCAGAGATGGCGGGCGCCAGCTTTTTGCTCAGCCTGGCGAGGGCCAGCTTGCCCTTGGCTGAAGCGTGGCCGCAGGGGGCCGCGAAGCTGGCCGACCTCACGGAGCCCACAACGCCACAGGCTGCAGCGGCTGCACCACCGCGTGCCAGGGAGCCTTCGCCAGTCGCAGGAGAGCTTCACCGCTGGCTGCGCCGCCACCGCCTTCGGCGCAGGGCGGTTCGGCTTGGCCACACGGTGCGTGGTGTCCCTGCCGTCCATGGCGCCGCCCACCGCCGAGACCCACATGCCGACACCCTCGACCAGCTTGTCGGCCATGTCGAGGCGACGTCGTGCCGCATGGCGAATGCGCCCAGCAGCCGCTGCCGACTTCGCAGCTCTGTCGGCGTAGCTGTTGCCCAGCCAGTCCCTGTACGTGATCTTGCCTTGGTCAACGGCCTTCACGGTCTGGTGAGCGGGCACTTTTTTGACCAGCGGCCCGTCACTCCCCAGGCCTCCGACGTCGCAAAGCAGCCTCCAGACCTCTCTCCAGAGGTGGGCCCACGCCGCGCCATGCGCGGTGGTGCGCCTGGGCCCGGTATCCAGGAAGCCGCGGCACACGAAGCCGCTGTCCACGACCACGGTGACGGGCGGCATTGCGAGCCTGAGGACCATGATGAGCGCCATGAGCTTGCCGCCGTTGATGCCCACGTGAGGCTCGCACAGCATGCCAGACGCCCCGCACACGAAGATGTCCGCGTCCTGCTTGAGCGCGACGAATGCCCAGGCAACGCTGGCGTACCTCTCGTAGTCGCCCTCGAACTGCGAGCCATCGAGGAACAGCTCGCCTGACGGGAGATGCCCGTTACATTCTCCCAGCCGGCAGATGTGGGGCGATGGGCTGGGCTTCACAATCCCCGTCGGGGATGGCCAGAGCACGCGCTCCAGCAGGCACTTCACCTCGGGCAGGTCGGCCTTGGTCAGCAGCACGCTCATCGTGTCGGGCAGGCGCAGCTCGGGCGCCCATCCAGCGCAGCTGCAGTGCCTGTGGAGGAGGGTGCCGATCTCGCCGCACAGCAAGCACGAGTCGTCCACGGGCATGTCCTGCTCGCACTTGCGGCTCTGACACCACTGCCCGTTGGTCACCACCGAGGACAGGTACCCGCGCTCCTTGGGCGTGAGCCTGAGCGTGGACTGCTTGCCAGCTTCCATGGGGTTCGGCCCATGGCCCATCCGCACCGTTGGGACATCCTGAGTAAATTCCGACGCTGACTCCAGCCCAGCAGCCTCTGACCCTCTTCCAGCACTCGACTCACCTCCGCGAGGGCGCCGCTCACGAGTATCCAGCCCACCTCGCTGAGGCCCAGCTTCGCCGCAAACCTGGGGCCCTAGCTTCCGCGCGACCTCCTCCGAAACGGTCGCGGTCTTGCCGGGCCTGCCTCTCGTGCGCGGCTCCTCCGAAGGCGGCCACGCACCTGGCGATGCGGCTGCTTGCTCTCCGCTCGATGCCGACGGACGCTGGGCAGCGGGCTCAGAGGCCAGCTCAGGGCAGGCCGCCGCTGCCATCGGCGGCACAGGCGCCACTGCGGCGGCCCCGCAAGCAGCAGCTGCAGTACGCCTGCCAGACGCCGCGCCGAACTCCTCCTCCGCCTCGACCATGGAGCGCGAGTGCCGCGCCACCTGCTTTTCCCACTGTTGCATGTCGGACTGGGCCAGCCTGCGCATGTCGGCGTTGTAGTTGGCCCGAATGCGCCGCCGTGCTGCCCGGGCCGCCTCGCGGAAGTCCTGCGCCATCCTGAGCCTGACCATGCCCAGGTTGTCGATGCCGAAAGTACTCGCAGCCTCACTGAGGAGCGGCGCCCACGTTCCGTGCATCAGCAGGTCGGCAACGTAGGACACACACAGGCGCGGCCAATGCGCTCTGTCACCATCTTCGTCGAGCACAGAGACATCCTGGAGCCAGAACGTGGTGTTGGCCCTTATTGTTTTTCCTCGAGCGTCATGCGCGCCGACACGGCCGCCCGCCGTGCGGGGTCCTGGTCCTTGGCCTGCGTGACCTGCGGCTGTCTGACGGCGCCTGTGGTTGTCGTCTTCACCAGGGGTTCGATCACGCCGCCGTTGGCCAGGTGTTCGAGCCCAGACCCCTTGCTCACCTCTCGCCACTGCCATGCTTGCACCGCCCTCAGCAGGAGGCGCTTGACGGTCCAGGGGGCCAGCTCGAACGCGCCAATGTCGACTCCTTCGTGCGTGCGCCACGCGGTGGCGTTGAGCACCTGCCAGCCAGCCCGCTCGAGGGCGAGCCGCTCAGCACTGAAGGGCCCGCGCGCCTGGCGCCAGCTCACGGCCCGACGGCGGGCCATGCCGCAGGCGATGATGTGCTGGGGGGCCCAACTTTCCCAGGCCGCCCGCAGCAGCATCATGGAGGGGAAGAGCGTGGCCCTGATCATCGGTTCCAGCATGGGCGTCAGCATCAGGGTGAGCGCGCGCGGGCGCCCAGCTACGCCGGGGGCCGCCGCCTTGAAGGACTCCGTCCTCAGCGTGTCCAGCTCCATGGCGGCGCAGCCTGCGACTGCGACGCCGTAGGTCACGCTGGGCTCGATGCCAGCCCTGGCAACCCTGCGCGCGGCCTTCTTCCGCTCCGCTCCTGTCTTGAGAATCGCTACACGGCGTTGACGAAGCCCTGCCTGCACGAGCTTCTCCTGACGCACCTTGCGCACGATGCGCCTGCCAGGCGAGAAATCAACGCCAAGGTTGCGGTCGCCCTTGACCGACGCCCTTCCGAGCGGCCGGCGCAGACGGGCTGCCAAGCCGCGGCGCGCAGCTGGAGGGTTCGCCAAAGCCCTCGACTTCTTGACTACCACGTTGAGGTCCGCGACCTCCTTCGTCGCGCGCGCGAGCCCGCCGACCCGATGCAGCGCGAGGTCGTCCGCGACCACCGCCGGCGACGCGGATGGGTGCTGGATGACCAGGCTGTCGAGCGGCCCGATCAGGATGAGCTTCAGCAGAGAGGTCGCGAAGCCGTCGCCAGGCAGGATGGACTGCCTTGCCTTGTTTGCGCTAGAGGCCGCGCTGCCCATGCAGAGGACCCGCGGCGCGCATTACAGCTCCAGCGTCAACGTCAGCTGCCACAGCGGGAAGCCTGTTGCGATGGCAGCGCCCAGCAGCCAGCGGTGACGCACCTGCTCGAAAGCCTTGAGCAGGTCGAGCAGGACGGCGACCGCCACCCAGGATTCGGCGTCGCCTCAGTCGGCACCCCGCGGCGTGGCCCACTCCCCGATCGCAGCTTGATGCCACGCGGCTCGCTCGCAGCTGCGGCCAGCCGCCGCCCGCCAGTAAGGGCGATCATTCGCCTCTTCCCACTTGCGTGCGATGCCACGCCGTAGTCGTGCCTGCACTCTCGCCAGCACCATGGCGACGGCGATGGGCCCCACACCTCCGAGCCGCTTCTGGATGAAGCCGATCTTGGTGGTCATGAGAGGCCAGGAGGCGTCCCGCTCTTTCGCCGTGATGATGCCGATCAGGACCTCCAACGCCTCGTCGCACAGCTCGTCCAGCTGCCGCGGCCTCACCGCGCAACATGCCTGTTGTCGCCGTGAAGGAGCGCAGCACCTTGCGCAGCTCCTGGACTGTGGGCCTTGGCGGCCTCTCACCCAGGTCCGAGGGCCAATGCAGGCGCACCTGCTCGCAGGAGGTCCTCCATCAGCGACTCCACTCCACCCCGAGCTGCGTGACCTGCTGCCCGAGATCCAGGGGCTCGAACAGCTGCTTGCAGCCGCCGATGGATTCGTCGTGCTCGGCATCGCCGATGGGGCTCGGGTCGAACCCAGTGGGCAGGCGGGAGACGGCATGAAGACCACCACCTCCACCTTCGGCCTGCTGCTTCTCGACCCACTGCTGAAACTGGATGGCCCGCTGCGTCACGTCTCGCTCCGCCATCTCCAGCACGACCGCGTGGGCGCCCGCGCGCAGCTGCTGCAGCACGTCGGGACAGACCTCCTCCTCCTCCTCCTCCTCCTCCTCCTCCTCCTCCCCCTCCTCCTCCTCCTCCTTCAGGCGCCCCCTCCACTGTGGCAGGGGCTCCGTCTAGCAGTCTGCGCACACCTCGGAGAGCATCGAGACGCGCACCCGGCTGCTACGCGGCGGCGACGTCGAGCAGCACGCTGGCCACGCGGTGCATCCAGGTCGCCACCGCAGAGACTCGAGGCCAGCGCGCTCCAGCCACGGGGGGCCGACGGTGCCGGCTCTGCAGGGCGAGCTCGCCCTTTGTGCTTGACCCTGTCCCCTTCCACCTGGTAGATGTCAATCCATTCGTCCTCAGCGGCGTCGAGGAACCGCTGCCAGGCGGTGGTGAGATGGCCCTTGATGTTGCCGACGTGCTCGGACTCGCCCCTCGCCCTCTCATGCTCGCCAGCAAGCAAGCTCTTCAGTTCCTGGCTGATCACGCTCCACCGCTCGCCGCGCGCGAGGCGAACGCAGCCTGCAGGCCGCTAGACAGGGAAGGGCTTGGGCGCCTGGACCACCCTGACACAAGGCCTGCTACGCGAGGCCTCCAGCTTCAGGGCGACGGGCTTGTGCGGGTAGACAGGCGACCCACTGACCACGCGGATGTTGGTCACCTTGAGCCCGCGCGAGACGATGAACAGGTCAATCGTCCTCTTCGATTGCGCGCAGGCGGGCCCCAGCGTGTCGGCGACGACCGCATCGAGGAGCCTTTGCGCGCCAGACTTCACCAGCTCCTCCTTGGTGCAATTGAAGTCGCCTCCGGCCACGCACGGACGACCGTGCTCTCGCAGCCTGCAGGCCAGGTCGCGCAGCGCCTGGTACTTGAAAGCGTTGGCGCCGGCGCCTGACTGCAGGCAAATGTTGGCCAACGCTATGTCGCCACGCAGCGGCCCAGAGCGATGTGGCACGTGAGCACACCCTTCTCGCAGCACGGAAGGGCGCGACCCCAGCATGGTGGCAAGTCCATGCTCGCTGCGCACACACGTGAGCAGCCCCCTTGCAGCCAGCTCTCCAGCCAGCGATGGCACTGCGGCAAGCCCCCTACGACGAAGCTCCCCTTCAGTGTCCGCCGTGCGTGCTTGACCCAGTCGGGTCTCCTGAAACAGAATGACGCCGCAGCTCGTCAGCTCCTCGATGAGGCACCTGTCAGTATTCGAATATGCATTCATTTTCATCGACGCGATGCTCCAGGACTGAGTGCGGCTACCCCAACCGCGGCTTCGTGGCCTCGACCGCGGCCTCGTGCATCTGCTTGCGGTGGGCCTGGAACTCCTCGACGAACTTCTTCTTGTTTGGGTCGGATCCGACGCAGACGGAGGCGGCGGCCTTGAACGAGTCGCCCGTGGCGAAATCCAGCGGGTCCTTCTCGAGGTCCACGTCGATGTCTTCGCCCGCGGCGACGCCAGCAGCAGCTGCCCCAGCGGCTGCCCCGCTGCCGCCCGCTGGGGCGCCATCTTTGCCACCGCCCGCTGCGACGGGCTCAGGGGGCTGAGCCTGCCAGCAGCGCGCGATGGGGGCCCAGGATGTCCTCGCTGAGCTGGAGGCTTGGGTTCTCCGCGGATGCGCCCATGACGCCATCGAGCTTCTTCGCTTGGCTGATGAGTTGGCCGACGTCACACGTGGGCGCAGCTGCAGCCTTGGACGCGGCGTCGTCGGCGAGCGTGGCCTTCGCCTTGGAGGCGGCGGCGTCCAGCTCGACCTGTAGCTGCGCGACCTTCTCCTTCTAGAGGTAGGACGCCTGGAGCGCCTCGGCAGCCAGCTTCTGCTTTCTCTCGTAGTCCACGTTGGCTTGCTGGAGCCGTTTGCGGGCCTCGTCCGCCGCCACCTGCGCAGACTTGACCGTCTTGATGTCGGAGAGCGTGCCCAGCTGCTGCTGCTGCAGCAGGAAACGAGACTGCCGCAGGCTGTGCTTGTCACTGGCGGACAGCGTGACGGACAGCAGGTCGAAGCCAGCCTCGTTGAGTGCTGGGAAACGGTCACGGGCCTCGGGCGAGAGCTTGGGCGGCTGCGCCCCAGAGCTCCCGCCACCTCCACGCTTCGGCTTCTGCACAATGTGCCACGGGTGGGAGTCGCCAGCTCCATCCGCCCAAGCCCCGCGCGGTGGAGGACCACGATTGGCCGGCCGACAGCCCGCGCACCCCGCCTGCCGACGCTGCGCGCGCCAGCCCAGTGCGTTGAGCCGACTCACTCGCTGCGCCAGTGCCAGCGCCGCCGCCGCCGCTGCGATGAGGAGGAGCCATGCCGCGCGAGCGGCGCGCCGCAAGGGTGGCGGGCTCCTCACCTGGGGCGGACCAGGCAGAGACACTGGAAGACTGCCTCGGACAAGCGGTATCCTTGCAGGCACGGAGGCGCGGAACCCCCACTGTGCAGGCATCTTGAGCCAAAATGGCTACGGACTCAGGGGAGGTAGGCAGGAGTGGGGAGGAAGTCCGGGAGGGCGGGAGGAAGGGAGGGGAGAGGGACGAGGAAGGGGGGGAGTGTGGTGATGGAAGAGGAGGGAGGGAGGGGATGGGGGAGGAGGAGGAGGAGGAGGAGGAGGAGGAGGAGGAGGAGGAGAGGAGGAGGAGGAGGAGGAGGAGGAGGAGGAGGAAGAAGAGGGAAATATGAGGAGGAGGAGGAGGAGCAGGAGGAGGAGGAGGAGGGAGGATCGAGGTGGTTGGAGTCCTTGCTGGGAACTTTGAATGCGAGACTTGATCCCATCTTCGTGTGGATAGGCGTGTGCAGCGCCGTCATTCCAGTGTGCAGCGCCGTCAGCCCCACTCCTACTCCTTCTCCTCCTCCTTCTCCTCCTCCTCCTCCTCTACTCCTCCTCCTCTCTGGCAACGGTCGCGTGCTCTGCCCACGCAGAGGTCCGAGAAGCAGCGGCTGAGGGGGAGCGGGACTCCGAAGCAGAGGGGGGACCCATAAGGTCTTGACGATTCTTCTCCCAGCGACTTGCGGGAGGCAAGGTACATCGGGGTGCATCAGTGGGGAAGTCCCGAGGATTCCGTAGAAGTCTAGATTAATCGAAGTAGACCCAGAAATGACCATACGTCTCAAGGGGAATCGTGGAAGCCCCAGCGCGAGTCGAAAGATTGCAGAAGTTGCGAAAACCTCAGCGAGGGGATGGCGGGAGCCGCACAGGAAGAGGGATCACAATTTGGAGCAGGGCCTGGGCACGAGCACGCGCTCTTGACATTAGTGTTAAGTGGGGCATGTCCCATTACAGGAGGGATGTTCAAAGATGATCAAAACATAGTCAGGGAACGAGTTGTTCACCTTGATGATTTGTGTTGAAAATGTTTTGATTCGTTTCCGTTTTTCGTTCACAAAACCGCTTGTAGGAGGACATGCCCGACTTAACCCTAGTGGCCTTGAAAGCGGCAGGGCAAACAGAAGCATCTTGGTCAGGAAAACAGAACACAGATAGCTTACCGAAGCGGACCCAAACGATTCACCGAAGTGGTTTTGGCAGCCTGGGGATCCAAAGGATATTCGAAACGGGTTCGACGACGGTTCGGATCCAGGGAAAATGGAAGCGGTAAAACAACGGCGCCGGAAGTGTCAACAAGAACGGCTCCAGAAGTTGCAACCAATGAATCCCGAGAACGGTACGACAACATGCCCTGTCCCCAGACATGCGACGTCCTGATTTTTTCATGACGGCGTCCTCGGAACTCCCGACCCTTTTTCCCGGGGCCGGTTTGTCATCCTGAGTCGTTTTTTGACGGTCCTGGGGCCCAGCGAGGGCCCCCAGGGGCTGAAAATGGCGAAAACCTTCGTCCGGATTTTTGTTACGACGCGATCAGGTCTGGGTCGTTTCCAGGGCCCACGGAGCCTGTGACATGCGGCGGGGAATGCTGGCCTGGCATGTGGAGCCGCCGGTTCTGGCCCACCATGCTCTGGCGCAGCACGCTATCCACGTCCCGACCCCTGAGCGGCAAAGTCCCGAGCTTTTCCTCTTCTTCTTCTTCCCGATGCCGTGGAGCCCCCCTCTGAGGGCACAACTGTCCACGCGGGAGGGCCCTACACCAGGGGAAGGATCACGGCTGGAACTTTCCCAGCCACTCCTGGCAGGTAGCCTTGGCTCATCCTTCGGACGGCCCTCCTGCCCCACTTGCCAGGCAGACTGCAGGGGGTGAGGAATCCATTGAGTTGCTTAGCACTGTGAGCACCACAGTGCGCGCACGCAACCACGGGGTGGGCCACTGCCTGCAGGGATTCCTCGACCCGACAAAAAGCTAAACGATGCGCCTTCGGACCCTGCTGCTGCAACCGTTCGTTGGCATCACGCGCACGCGACGAGATAGACCCAGGACAGGTCTGCGTCGCGGGGGCCACAGCACGACAGCAGGCACACCGGGGCCTGTCGGCAGGCCCTTTCAAATCATGCATCAATTGAGGTGGCACAACTGCGAGGGGAGGAGGCGCACACACGCACGCATGCGGCGCGCAACGTGTGTCGTGTCGCGCGCGTCCACGTGCGCGCCCACCTCCCCAATCCTGTGCCCAACCTGCTCGACAAACTGCTCAGCCTGCTGCATGCGCCTCCGGTCGTCGGCGGGTGCGCGCGCGAGTTTGCCTCCAAACTTGGCCCAACCTATCTCTGCGTGAAATCCGCCCTGCAGCAACGTCGGACATCGTGCAGTGACTTTTGACTTTGCTCAACGAAAGCCCGTCGACGCAGAGTCCTCCGAAATCCTCCAGGGCCCTCCAGAAGACACGCCACCGACAAGCCCACGCCGAAGAGTGGGCCGTGGCCTCTTCTCCTCTCTCAGTCACCCCACGGAACACAACATCGGAATCGGTGACGGCCGAGATCGGCGGCACAGAATTCTGAACCAGAAAAGTCAACGCCTCTAATTCGGCCCCGTCAACATCATACACGGCCTGCGAGCAGGTACAGCAAACAACGTCCTCAACCCCGAGCGGTTCCTGCCCGCACAAGGTGCCGACTGCCCGGCCCGTACAGCACGGGGAACTCCGCTGGCTCTCGAACGCCGATCCGTCCAGAAAAGCTTCCCTGGCAAGCAGCACCCCAGGGCCCGAGTGCCGATGCCAAACCACGGCGTCCTGAGTGGGGCCCTCCACGAGGTCCGAGGGATGGGCCAAGGCGCCCTCTCCAGCAGCACGCGGGCCTGGGGCCTGCCCTGAGCGTGAGCCAGCGGGCCAAGCGCATCAGGGCACGGCAGCTCACGGCACAACTCGCACTCGAGATGCTCGTGCAGAAGCGTGCCAGGCCGCTTACTCCAGATTTCGTAATAAAAGGGAGGGGGTCTCATTTCGGGGGGGGTCTCTTCCAGGCTGTCTTGGAGGGCCTGGGGGGTCTGGGGACGATGTTTTGGAGGGTTCTCCCACGAGGGGGGGTCTGAAATGGCTCGTCTGGGAGGGTTGAGACCCCCTCCCTTTTATTACGAAGTCTGGAGTACACGTTCAGCACTCGTTATCACTCGTTATTGATGGCCTCGCGCGCCTCATGCTTCCTCGCGATGGGCCACTGGCCATTCACCATGCACGGCTTCAAGTAGGCACGAGCCTCGGGCCCCAGGGTCGGGAGGTCACGATTTTCCCCGCACCGAGGTCGTCCACCGGAGACCGCCTGGACCAAGGGTAACCCAACGGCACCAAACTCGAGGTGTTTCAAGTCACCGTGCTTCGCCACCTGTCGCCATGGCCAGGCCGTGGCGGCCTGCACCAGATGGTGGCGGACCACTCTGGGACACAGCTCGGAGACGTCTAAATCAAGGCCATCGTGGGTGGTCCACCGAAATGCGGAGCGCACTGACCACCCAACTCGTGCCAGCGAAAGCCGACACGCACTGAAGGGACCTGAAACTTGGGTCCACAAGGTGACGGCCGAAGCACCTTCCAATCCCACCCGCACCACATGCCTCGGCACCCACCCCTCCCACATCGCTCGACAGAGCGTGAGGACATGCATTAAAGTGGCGCGGAGGATCGGGTCAGCATCCTTCTCGCACATCAGAGACAGCGTGCGTGAGTTGCTCGCAGTGGCACTCGTCATACAAGCAAATGCCGTCCTTTGCAGGGTCTCAAGGTTAGACGTGGAACATCCAGGGACATTCATGCCATACGCCATGCTCGCCTTTAATCCAGAGCGTTAAACCTTCCGTGCAGCTAGCCGTTTCTTTTTCCCCGTACGAATAAGGTTTGTGCGACGTAGATGCGCTCGTGCACCCCGAAGACGTTCCTTACGCACAGCGTGCCCAACTCTCCGACCGCAGGAGAAATCAATCCCAAGGTTCCGCTCATGCTGCGTGGCTTCCGTGCCCATCTTAGCGTGCAGAAGTCGTGCAATCTCATCCCTCACACACTGCACATTGCACAACACTCTCGATTTGTCATCATGCACGCGTAAGTCCACCGCAGCGAAAGCTGCCTGTAACTCAAGCGAAACCTGTACCCACTCTCGTGCGACTCTCGACTGCGTGCCAATCCGATGCAGCAACAAATCATCAACTACGATGGTGGGGACGACTGCACGATGCAAACAGTACACAGAATCAAGAGCTCGAATCAACATGAGCTTGAGCATGCACGTAGCCCAGCCGTCTCCAGGGAGGACCGCCTGCTCGACCTCCATGGGCGACGACACAGCTTGTCCAAAACAACATAATCGTTCGGCACGGTACAGCTCACTATTCAATTTCAGTTGCCAGAGCGGGAATCCAGTAGCAACAGCATCTTCTAAATGCCAGTGATGCTCCACTTGCTCGAAGGCTTTCATCAAATCTAAGAGGACCGTTTCAGAGACCCCTATTCCCTTAGCGGATCCTTTAGCCTTAGTGGTGACATACTCCGACCAGGCCGTCTGTTGCCAGACGGCGCGATCGTACGATCTTCTTTTGGATCGCAGGCCTAGAGGTTGACACCAACACCAATCTCGGCGGTTTGCTTCCACCTGGGGAAGAAGATCCCGATCCCGGTGATGGTGGTAATATTCTGGCTTCCAAGGTGGTCGAAATATTACCACCAACACCGAAATCCAGGATCATCTTCCCCCTGTGGAGGCAACACCCTGTGTTGGTGTTGGTGCCCATTTCCAGGCCTCCTATTTGGAGGCCCAGAAGCACGATCGATCCTTTCGGGGCTCCCACTCTCGAGCAAAATCTGACGGCGCAATCGCGCCTGCATGCGAGCAGGATGCGAATTAGCGCAATAGGTCCTACAAGATTTCATCGGAAACTAATTGGAATCCTGTAAGAATCCTATAGGATCCCTGCAGGGTCCTAGAGGAATCCATCGGAAACCAATTGGAATCCGATTGGAAATCCTATAGGGTCCCTACAGGGTCGTACAGGATTCCATAGGACCCTATAGGAATCCCATTGGAAATCCTATAGGGTACCCCGCCGCCCAGGCGCTTGGACAGGAATGCAATCTTGGACTCAATACTCGGCCGACGCCTGGACTGCCATCAGCACATCCAGAACAATTCCCAGGGCAGGGTTGCACAACATGTACCACTGCTACGGCCTGACCATACAGAAACTGATGCCCGTGTGCTTGGTGAAGGTTTTCAACGCTTTGCGGAGGTGTTCAACGCTAGGACGCCCAGGACGCATTCCCAGATCCTCAGGCCGAACGAGGCCGCGATGCCACTCCATTCCTCCACCACCTGCTCCATTCCTCCTGGATCTTATCCACCTGCGGCTGTCGGTCCCGGGGCCGATAGAGGGACTCAGTGCCAGTGTCGTTGAACCCCGTCGGGAGCTTCGTGATCCTATGGAGCCCTCCAGCCCAACAAAAAGCTTGCTCATCAACCCATTTACGAAACTTCGCTTGACGTTGCTTTTCGTCATGCTTGGCCATCTTGAGGGCCGCCTCCTTGGTAATACGAGCTGAGACCTCAGGGTGGAACACGTCAGCTTCAAAACACTTCAAACCGCCAGATTCACGTTTTTCATCTGGCGTGCAGTTGAAATCGCTTCCAATGATGTATGGTATATTCACTCCACGCAGACGTTCAGCAACGCTCATCAAGATCTGAAAATCACGATGACCCATACCTTCACCACAGATCAAGTACACATTCACCACCAGGATGCCATTCTTGGCGAAGCCAGAATGGCACATCATGGTGACCCTGCCTGGGATCAGGATCTCCGACGACATGGTTTCCAGCTTCGCAATGCCATGAATGCGGGGACACATGGTGGTTAAACCATCGTGCCCTTGACTGCCCTCAATGACATCCGAAGCTGGCGACGAATGAGCACACCAACCAAGCTTTCCCAACTCAGCCTCAGACTCCGCGCAACGCGGGCCTGACATGTGCGTCTCCTGGATCATGACAACATCAGCTCCCACGAATTCAGCATGAACCAAGAGTGGCTGCAGAGAAGAGTATGCGTTGACATTCGTTGTGGTGGCCGTCCAACTGCTAAACACTGCACTTGGGCTTCTTGGTGACTCTGGCCCTAAGCTCTGCAAGAGAAGCAAGACGTTCAGGATCGCCCCCACATGCCTCTTCCATCTCATCCCAGATACGCTGGCTGATGGCGCGCTTGGCGCCTGCATCGATATGAGACCTCCAGGATGCCACAGTCCCAAGAATCAGCTCCGAACATCTCGAACAATACCGACCATCCACCTGCTGGCCCTTCACCTGCCTGAACACCAGCTGGTGCATTCTCCTGCTTCCGTGCTAAGGCCCGCAGAGCAGTGACACGCGTGAGCGGCTGCACAACGCGTGCGGCGAACACCAGACTAGCTGAAAAAGCACGCAGCCAGAGAGCTTCAGGAGACGCCTTCGGAAACTTGGGAACCTTCGGTGCCATCACTGACACCGACCTGGTGCGCAGAGGCTGGTCACGACCGTGATACTTGTGAGCATCGTTGCCCACCACATCGTATACGTCGCAACGATCAATCTCCGCCTGATGGATGAACGTGTTCCATGCGCCAGTGAGCTCCCGACGCCTCTGCCCGCTGCTTCCCTGCTCTCCTGCGTGCGCATCTGCTGCATCGCCCTCGACACGAGGGAGGAGCTGAGATCCAACGCGCGCACTCACAGGCCTCCATCCTTGCTCATGTCCATATCGCTGGCTACCAACAGGGCGCTCCGCAAAAAAAAAAAAAAAACACGCGGCACGGGCACTGTGCACGCGCGCGGGCGAGCTGCGCCGCCGGACACATACAGACGCACAGGCACATGAGAGAAAGTACGGCGCCTGCTGCGTCGCCGCCGCTCTGCCCTGTCGAGTTGCCGCTGTTTGCGGCGACTCCAGAGGCGGCCAACAGGGCTGCCGTGCGTGCCGCGGCGCAGGAGCTGGACGTGCGCGCTGCGCGCACTCAGGCTGCAGGGGAAACAAAATGAGAGAAAGTACGGATCTGCACGCTGACCAACGCCACAACCTTTCGACCACGAGCTGATGCGACACAGCGAAGAAATCCAGTATGCGCCCACTTGAGAAAGTTGCGACCTCAGGGCGGAACACGTCAGCTTCAAACGACTTCAAAATGCCAGGCTCACGCTTTTCATCTGGCGTGCAGTTGAAATCGCCTCCAATGGTGTATGGTATATTCACTCCACGCAGACGTTCAGCAACGCTCATCAATATCAGAAAATTACGATGACCCATACCTTCACCACTGATCAAGTACACATTCACCACCAGGATGCCATTCTTGGCGAAGCCAGAATGGCACATCATGGTGACCCTGTCTGGGATCAGGATCTCCGACGACATGGTTTCCAGCTTCGCAATGCCATGAATGCGGGGACACATGGTGGTTAAACCAGCGTGCCCTTGACTGCCCTCAATGACATCCGAAGCTGGCGACGAATGAGCACACCAACCAAGCTTTCCCAACTCAGCCTCAGACTCCGCGCAACGCGGGCCTGACATGTGCGTCTCCTGGATCATGACAACATCAGCTCCCACGAATTCAGCCTGAACCAAGAGTGGCTGCAGAGAAGAGTATGCGTTGACATTCGTTGCGGTGGCCGTCCAACTGCTAAACACTGCACTTGGGCTTCTTGGTGACTGTGGCCCTGAGCTCAGCAAGAGAAGCAAGACGTTCAGGATCGCCCCCACATGCCTCTTCCATCTCATCCCAGATACGCTGGCTGATGGCGCGCTTGGCGCCTACATCGATATGAGCCCAGGGCCGAGGCCCCCCACCGTCAGCCCGCGAGTCATCCTCCACGTCATACGCATCACCCCCATCCATATCACAATCAACTGCTTCGATCTGCGCCGCAGAGCCAGGAGGAGTGCCCAGCGCATCCGGCCCGGGACGGCCAGGGACGCCTCCTGCAGCTGCTCCTCCTCCTGCTGCTCCTCCTGCTGCAGGGGGGGGCGGCGACGGGCGCAGGGGCCGCGGCGGGCTCTGGGGGCCGCAGCGCCGCCAGCAGCGCCTTGAGCGGCGCCTCGAGCGCGCCCGGGGCCCCCGGAGGCATCTCGCCCATCGCCCTGTCGAGCTGCGCTGCCAGGGCTGCCGCTCCTCCTCCTCCTCCTTCTCCTCCTCCTTCTCCTTCTCCTCCTCCTCCTCTTCCTCCTCCTCCTTCTCCTCCTCCTCCTCCTCCGCGGCTGGCGCTCCCAGCCCAACCTTTCGAGCAGCTGCGACTCGAGCTTCCTCCAGCGCAGCTTTACCTCTGTTCTCCAAAGCCTTGATTTTGAGACGATGCTTGTGCAACACCTCAAAAGCCTCCCGGGCGTTCTTTTCTTTCTTGGCCAGGGCCCCCTAGGCATTCGACAGCAGTTGAGCTTTGGGATCCACCTCGGACTGGACAGACCTGAGCTCTTTGACAGTTGCCAGATTGGTGATCCCGAGCTTGGCCCTCCAGCGGAGCCCGATGAGCTTATCCTTGGACGACTGGTCGAGCGCCTGACTAGCTGCCAAGAACTGAGGCTCGGACATCCCTGCTGCTCGGATGTGAGAGCCTGCTTCCGACTACCTTTCGACTTGCTTCATCCGTCTCCTCCCAAACCTCCTGCACCACGATTGCCCCCCTGAGGTGGGCCATTGGCCCAATTCCCACGAGGATGCTGCACAGACCAATGAGGAGCATTCTCGGGCAGGAGCGGGTTCGGTCCCGTACAGCCGGCCTGCCTGCACTTCGCTCTGAATCCAAAGTTATAGTAGCCGCACGAGCCGCACTGCCAGCCATTCGGCTTGACCGCCATGCGCCCCGAGGCCCCAAAGCACGCACGCGGGGTCGCGAACCCAGGCCAGTGAGCCCCAAAGGCCCTGCACCAACACGCCACTCCTCCTCCTCCCCCAGCCTCCCGCCCCGTGGAGCGAAGCGACACGCTTTCCGCCCGCAGGGCACTGCTTGTCGCCAGGGCCGCCGCGGCGGCAGCATACATACGAGACAATAGATGTACAGCCAAGACGCTGAAATAAGGAACAGTTTGGATTCGGAAGGGGCTCCATGTTCCTTACGTCCTTCCGTGGTTGTTCCTCTAGCCCTTCTCGTGCACCCAGGTTTTTTTGAAGCTACAGAGGGGCTTCGTTCCTTATGTAGCGTTCCTTATTTCAGCCGCCCGACTGTAGTTGCAGTGGGCGCGTCCGAGAAGAAGCCGTGCTGCCAGCAGGTGCCCCGCGCCAGTGTTCTTTCCCCTTGCGACCCTGAGGGGCCCACATAAGCTCTGGGGCACTGCAGGGCCCTCAAATAGGTCGACGAAGAAGGTGCCCCAGGGATTATTGTAGTTCGATGTCTGATCGTATGCACCTGCTGCCTGTAAATAGTACACGCCTACGTTGTGAAGATGTACCGATATGGAGAGGTGATCTGTGTATATATCTATATAAATATAGATGTACACACACACGTGTGCACACACGTATAGCTATATGCATATATATATATAGAGAGAGAGAGAGAGAGAGAGAGAGAGAGAGAGAGAGAGAGAGAATATATGATCCCTGTCCCAGGGCCCCGGGCTGGGACCACGCTTGCACAGCGGTGCGCCTCCCCCCCAGACGGTTTCGTTTGGAGGCCCCCAGGCGTGCGAGACCGCCCCAGAACGTTGCCAGAGCGCCCAGGATGCCTCCAGACAGCCCACGAGCGCTCCAAGACGCCCCAAGGTAGCCTCAAGAAGGGCCCAGAGGCCCCGAACTTCGCAGCCATGTTGGCTCAAGGCCGCCCTGGCTCGAACAGCACGTTCATCAGGCTCGGTGGCCTTTTGCCGAGCGGCATGACTGCCACATCCGCGGCGGCCCTGCCTTCCACGGCACGTACCTCCCAGATTTGGTGAAGGTGGGGCTCCTCTCGGGGCCGCTGGAGTGTGCCGAGGACGTCAATCACGCGTTCCAGCAGGAGTGCCAGCTCGAGATCGACAGCAGCATGCACGACATCGTCTCTACCAACGTTGACCCTTCCAGCGTTGGCTGCATCAGCGTTGGCTATCCCAACGCTCCTGGTCATGCCGTCGTCAGGGACAACCACGACGGCAAGGCTGCCGATCGAATCTCAGCTCCATGCACAGGTACTTTTTCTTTCAATTCGGATTGCACGGTCAATTGCAGCATACAGGCAGCTACTGAGCCTGAATTCGACAACCACGCCTTCAGCGAGCGTGGCATCCTCAGGAAGGGCGCGGCCTCCCGCCTGCTGGGCGGCGGCCGCAAGGCCACGCAGCCGAAGGCCGAGGACATGAAGCTCCTCGAGGGGCTGCGCCTACTCTTGGGCGCTCCAGCGCAGGCGCCCCCCAAGCAGCCGCCGCAGCAGCCACAGCAGCCGCAGCAGCGACGGGGCAAACAGACCTTGCGAGAGGCGTTGCAGGACGCTCTCGGCAGGGCTCGGACGGACAACGCACTGAAGGGCAAGCTCGTGAAGATCCTCAAGGCAGTGGACGGCGGGCACATCACCCTGAGCGCGGACGGGAACAGCAGCGGCGCCCCTCCGGCGGGCGACAACAAAGGCAAGGGCGCCGCCGCGGCTCACAGCAGCGGCGGCGGCAAGGGCAAGGGCGGCGAGGCCGCCAACCTCGGCGCCACGGGCGCCAAAGCCAAGGACAAGACCGCCTCCGGGAACCCCAACGGCAGCGGCAAAGGCAAGGACAACGGCACCGGCAAGCCTCCCGCGAAGACTGGGAGTGGCGCTTGGTCGCTCTGGCAGCGCGACTGGCCGGATGCGACGCTCAGCCGGGCCGGCGCCGTGCTCGGCAAGCTCAGGCAGGCCGAGCTGCCCAGCAAGGGACAGACAGCCACCCTCGCCGACACCGTCGAGGAGGCCGACGAGATGCTCGCGCTCTGGCGGCAGCACTTCGGCGAGAACAGCGCGGGCGAGGAGGCCGCCAAGGACGCCAGCCTCACCGTGGGTGTCGTGGTCAATCCGGTGGCCGGCGTCTCCTGGAAGCCGTCAGGGGCGGCGCGCGCCGCCACCAAGCACATCACCCTGTCCAAGATGGAGCCGAACGAGAAGCTTCAGATCAAGCTGGTCGCCCTGGCCACGGTCGGCAAGGAGGTCACTGGACCTGCCGGCCCGGTCGTCCAGAGCGCCGCGAAGCTTCCAGTCAAGGTGGACACGATCACCGTGCGCCTCACGGTCTTCGATAAGTACATGGACGCCCTGAGCTTGGGGAACGCCAACGCCCTGCTCAAGCAGGTCTGGCCGGCCGGGGCGAAAGGCATGCAGTTGGGCAATTGGCGGCCCACGGGCTCGCACGACGAGGCCCAGAGCTACAACATGTACGTCACTGGTACCAAAGAGCAGGTCGACGCCCTCATTGCCATCAGCGGCAAGAAGGGCGTTTTCGTGGGGCACCTCGCCACGAACAGGAACAAGATGGCGCGCACTACGGTGTCGTGGGTGCCGCGGCCAGCGGACAGCACGGACAAGGAGTACCTCGAGATTGCCCTCCAAGCCGCAGCGGGCGCCCCGCTGGTCCACCGGATCGGCGGCGGGCCAGACCTCGGCTTCGAACGAGCGGGGATAGACGTCAAAGCGTCCCCGCCTTTCGTCTGGAAGGCCACGACTCCCAAGTGGTGGCGTTCAGATCAACTGGAGAGTTTCCTGACAGGGAACGGCTGGACGGAGCCGCAGGTGACCGGCGACCTGGGGCACGGTGTCTGGCGGTTCCGCGCCAAGGCGCGGCCCGCGGAAAGCACTTCGTACATGTGGGAGGGCGCCGACCCGTCCGAGAAGATCACTGCTCTGCCAATGCCGCGGAAGGTCAAGCAGGAGACGGTGGGCAAGCAGCTCCGCAGGCCCGCGCTCCCCTGGCTCGACGACGAGGACACCAAGCCAGACGACGACGTCGCCATGGACGACGCGGACAAGAAGGATCAGCCTGGCGCTGGAGGCCCTCCCGCGCCGGCAGCGGCCGCGGGCGGTCAGGGCGCCGACCAACAGGGAAAGCAGCAGGGCCAGCAGCCGCCCCGGGACCCAGCCACCAAGCAGGGCAAGGGCGCGGACGACGGCGACCGGGCCCACAAGCGGCTCAGGCTCGATGGCAACAACGTCATCAAGGACAAGACGTGCATCCTCGACGGCTACGAGGTGGTCGAAACCGGCGGCAAGGGTGCATGCGGCTACTGCGCGGTGGTGGGCTCGGGCAAGATGGCCAAGGACACCGCGGCCGATCTCAGCTCCCAGGAGGTGCTGGACAAGATCATGAAAGAGGCCGGCACCCTCCGGGTCCAGACGGTCCAGCAGATGACCAACAACCCCGACGTGTGGGAGCCGTACTGGTGCTTCGACCCTAAGGCCGCGAGCCACACGGGACGCACGTGGGCCGAGTACCTGAACAAGTGCACGGACAACGCTTTCTAGCTTTCTACATGGACGAGCTCCAGCTCACGGCGACCGCGACGCGGCTCAAGCGGATGATCACGGTCGTCTACCGGGACGACAAGAACGGATGGGCCAGGAGGACCTTGGGCGACCAGTTCCGCAAGAAGGGGTGGTTCGTCTTGACGCTCGTGAATTTGCACTTCCAGGCAGTCCGCCCGGTGGCTTCTGGCTGGCCGGAGGCTCTCGCCGAGGACGTGGGGGGAAGCATGCCTTGCAAGGGCAGAGGAGGCGGCCGCTCGGTGCCACCCCTGGCCTCCACGAGCAGCAGGGCGCGCTCGCGACCCCCCGCCGGCGCCGGCCGGCACGCGCAGCAGGCAGCCTCACCAGCTACGGCGTTCTCCTGGGCCACGCGGAGCCGGGCTGGCAGCCGCGGCAGCAAGGCGGCGCGGGCCCACGCCCCGGCGCCTCGGCCACGAGCATCAACAACTTCCTCCTCTACTCCTCCCCTCCAATCTGGACACGACGACGTACGTGATGAAGGCGGTCGTGGCGGTGGAGGGGGACGAGCTGTTCCAGGGAGCGCGAGGACGCCGGCGCAGGCCCCGCAGTCGCCGGCCTTCTCCTGGCTCTCAGAGGACACCTTCGCCAGGGACGCCGCGAGGCCGGCCAGCGCGGCGGGCCGTGGCCAGCCCGGCGCGCGGACGTCGCGGGCTGCAGGGGTTTCCTCGGAGCCACGGCTGGACGCAGCTCGAAAAACTCCACCTGCACTGTCGACGGCGGCTTTCTCGTGGCTCTCCGGAAGTGCCTCCGAGTGCAACAGCAGCATCAAGGGTGCCGCGCCGGTCGGTGCACGGACTACGAAGGCGCGGAGTTCCGCGGGCGCAGCTTCGCCCCGTTCTACGGCAGCTTTCTCCTGGCTCTCTGGCCGGCCGTAGGCCTCCGAGGGCGGGCCGCTGGCGCTGGCTTTGGCTCCCCCTCCGCCTCGAGGCCGGCAGGGTGGCCGACGCAGGCTCGCGAGGGCCCGCTCAGACGATCAGATTGCGTGCGAGGAGTTCGAGACGTTCCTCTGCTCTGCACGTGCGGCGTACTCGCACGAGGACCGGGCCCTTCCCGCAGCCCAGAAAGCGGAGATGGACGGGCTGACTGCTCAGATGCATCAGTGGCTGGACTCCTCGAGGGCCGGCGGCCGGGCCCCCACTCGAGCAGCCGTCAATGAGAAGCGCATCGAGTACGACGCGGCGCTCACCAGGTGTACACTTGCACACCCGCTCCGGGGAGACAGCTATGCCTGCCCCTGCGGCTGGCGGCCGAGCCCGGGCGCGGACTGGAAGACCAGCAACGACCTTGCACGTGCACATTGGTCAGCGTGCCAGCCTGGGCGGAGGTGGCCCCGGCTGCCGGCGGAGAAGAAAAGAGCCCTACTCACCAAGTATCGGGGCAACCACGTGGCCGGCTGCAGCGCAGCCGCCTGGGCGAAGTACGACGGGCGCATGGGCGCCATGACGGGCGATTTCAAGGCGAAGTGCTGCGACCTCGACCGCACGGACCAGCAGTGCACCAAGAACACGATCGGCTGCAAGCTCACGGCCTTCAAGTGCACGCGGTGCGACGCATACGTCCAAAGGAACAGGGTCTGGGAAAGGCCGTGCCCTGCGGCGGGCAAGAGGCCGCTCGGGCAGAAGAAAGGCGGCGGGCCCTTGGACCTCCCCACGCTGTGGGAGTGGCGGGCTGCAGCCAAGGGCTTGTCTGGGCAAGCCGCCAAGGACAACGTGGCCGGGCAGGCCGCCAAGTCTAACGCGAAGAACCTGGCGTGGCAGCGCAAGCGGAAGCTCGACCGCACGGACGCGGAGAGGGCCGAGGACAACCGCAAGCGGAGGCCCGCGGCCAGGGCGGCGGCCAGCGGGGCTGCCACAGCGGCCGGCTGCTGACAAACGGCCGGCCGGCGCGTCCACTCCAGCAGGCGCGTCGGCCACTGGCCGTGGCACCACGCCACGCGCGTGGGGGAGGCGTCCAATCCTGGACCGCCCCAAGCAGGGAGGCCGCGGCAGGCTTCCGACGGACAGCTCCGAGTGTGGTCGTGCAACGTCAACGGCCTCAAAGACCAAGGCCCGGACCGCCGCCAGCAAGGCAGTGTGAACACGGGAAAATGGGACAGGGTTTTGGGCCAGCTCGCCGAGCATCGGGCCCAGGTGTGCGCGCTGCAGGAGACGCACATGGACACTTTCAGCTCCAGACGCTTCGTGGCGCAGGCCAGGGCGGGGGGCTTCGACAGCTGCTACACGTCCGCGGGCACAAACAGCTCGGCTGGGGTGGCGCTCCTTGGCCCGCCAGAGCTCCGCGAGGACCCCTGGGCGTGGGGCGGCAGGCACCAAGGCCGAGTGGTCTCTGGAATCCTCAGCGTCCGGGGCCAGGCCGACGTCTTGATCGTCGTCGTCTACGGAGACGTCAACAGCCAGGACAACCGCGCAAGCCTCTACGACGACGTGGCCGCGCGAGCCGCCCAGGCAGGACTGCCGACGATCGTTGTGGGGGATTTCAACTGCGAGCCCTACGACTCCGAGCTCTTCGCTTTCCGCGACATGAACTACTGCCACGAGATGCTGGACATTCAGGACATTACCACCCACGGGGAGAGGCTCCTGGACTTCGCCTGCTTGCAGCAGCTGGAGGCCCAGACCTTCGCCACGGACACGGCCATTAGCGACCACGACGCGATCGTTTTTGAGCTCTGGCGGGAGCTCCGGACGCAGGTGCAGACCGTGGTCAAGTTCGACGAGCTCAACCCGCCGCTCGCGACGGAGGACTGGGACGAGACCTTCTCCCAGACCATGGACAAGCGCAGAGACGAGTGGGACGGTGCAGCGGCCCGCCAGGATGTGGAAGCTATGTGGGCCCTCTGGTGCGACATGCTCGAGGACTCCGCCGGCGTCCCGGGCAACAGGCATCGGCGCAAACATGGCACCGTGCTCAAGCGCTGGGAACGGGTCTGCAAGGGCCCAGACGGACAGCGGCAGACGGTGGTCGAGAGACGTCTCCACAGGCTGCTCCGGCGTGTCCACCACGCCCTCGAAGGGCCCCGGGCCGGCTCCGACGGCCTCTCTGTCTTTGGCAATATCCGCAGCGGGGTACAGAGCCTCGTCGACGACGGCGTCCTGGGCGAGGGCACCGCGGCCGACGGCGAGGATTTGGCAGCGCTCCGCACAACGATCCTCGCGAAGCTCCAGCAGCTGGCCGAGGAGAACAAGCAGCGCCGGCTCGCGGCGTGGAGGGAGCGGCAGCAGGCTGGAGACCTCAAGGCAACTTTCCGTTACGTGGCCGACAGGCCCCCGCTCTCTGTGAAGGCGGCCTCAGACCAGCGTGGCCGGCCCACGGCCGACCCCAAGGCCATCGTCGCGGCAGCTGTGCGACAGTGGAAGAAGAAGCAGCACCCGCGTCTGGAGCAGCACCAGATCGGCGACTACCTCCGGGAGGTGAGGGACGTTGTCGAGCACGTGGAGCCGCCGGACATTGGCTGGATGTTCGAGGCGCCGGAGCTCCGGGCCGCCCTCCGAAAGACCGCCGGCACTGCGGCGGGCCCCGGGCAAATCAAAGCAGAGCAGCTCGCACAGGCCCCTGGCATCGTGCTGGACCTCCTGGCAGACCTGGCAAACGCCATCAGAGACACGGGGACTTGGCCCGCGGCCCTCAAGGCGCAGGAGGTGACCATGATCCCAAAGACCAGTGACAAGCCCGACTTGCGGCCTATTGGCGTCGCCCAGTCTGTCGCCCGGGCCATCAGCAGGGTCGCTGTCAGCAAGTACAAGCAGTGGGCCAGCCAGGTCCAGCCCACGGATGCGCACGAGATCCTGCTCACGGTGGACCTCGCTATCGAAAAGGCCGCCCACGAGGGCACCCCGCTGCACATTCGCCAGAGCGACCTCTCGAACTGCTTCACGCGGATCCAGCCGGAGCTCGTGGTCGAGGTTGCCGTGCTCTTCGGCATGCACCGAAAGGACGCAGTGCTCCTCTTCATGAACAATGTCGGCCGCGACACGGTGGTCAAGGTGAGCGGCTACGCCAGCGACTTGCTCCTGGTGCTGCGCGGCCTGGCACAAGGCGACCCCGCCTCTCCGCTCGGCGCAGCTATCCTGGCGGGCGCCCACGCGCGCAAGGTCTGCTCCGTCTTCGATGTGGGCATGGGCACCTACGTGGACGACCGGACCACCTACGCCAACGACAGGGACACCCTGGACGGCGCCGAAGCCCTGCTCAGGCGCCTGGACGAGCTGAGCGGCCAGAAGGAGGACGACAGCAAGCAGGACAGGGCGGCGGTGAACGTCGCCGGCGGCCAGAACAAGGACCACCTCGACTTGCTCGGCGTGCGGCTGGACCTCACTGGCCGGAAGCCGCCAGCGGCCGCCCCGCGAGCCAGGAAGCGGGTGGCCAACCTGCTCGACAAGCTGCGTCGGCTGCGCACCGTGGCCAAGGCAGCGCGCCTCGGGCGCAGGGCAAGGAAGCGGGTCGTCATGGCCCTGGCGGGCAGCATTCGGTGGGACGCGCCGTGGTGCTCGTTCCCCAAGGAGACCGTGACCCGCGTCCGGTCTGCCATGGAGTTGGCACTGGGAAGCAGACGCAGGCACGCAGCCTGGCGCCACAAGGGCGCGGCATGGTGCATGGAGGACAAGGCCTGGAAGTTCGAGCCCGACGGCCTCGCGCTCTCCAGCACCGTGAGCATGCTCAGACGCGTCGCCCGCACCCACTTGGGGCCCGCGGTGGAGGCGCGGTGGGACCACTGCGACGGCAGCGGCCTGCGCTGGCTGGACCGGGTCCGCGGGGTCCTGGAGACCATGGGCTGGCACCCCGGCCCGTCGCCCTTCGAGGTCGCCTTCGGCGGTGACGGCTTCCACCTCGCGGAGGTGTCAAAGAGCTTTCTGGACCACTGCGTCCGCGAGACGTGGCGGGCCCACATGATGCGGACCTGCAGAATAACCGCCAGGAAGGTGCCGGTCGAGGTGCCGAGCTTGGACGTCAAGACGTTGCGGCGCTTCGTGGAGGAGGCGCCGACGGCCGCGGAGCAGAGGTGGCGGTGGCGATGCTGTGTTGGCGCCGAGCCTTCTCCAGACCGCCTCAGCCACGTCACGGACGAAGTGGCGCATGACTGCCCCATCTGCCACACTGCTGCGACCACGTGGCACTTGATGTGGCGGTGCGACGCCACCGAGCATGAGCGGCAGCGCCGGGGCCTCCACGAGGCCACCATCGGCAGGCATCTGCCTCAGCACGAACGGTCCGCCCTTCTTCTCAATGGGTGGGCGAGGGCCGAATGGGACCCCCCTGACGGCCAGTCGCATGATGCGCACCGCGCGGCCGCCAAGGGCCAGGGGAAGCTCGCCTTGAACATCCTGCGCTTGAAGGACCGGGTCCTGAAGCGCTACTGGGACATCTTCGTGGGCATCGCGCCGGAAGCGGGCCACGGCAGCAACCAGGCCGCGAGGCAGGGCAGACCACTGCCACGAGCAGGCCCTCCCTCCTCCTCCCCCCTCCTGCCTGCACGAGGAGGACGTCGAGGAGGTCGAGGAGGAGGGCGAGGACGACGAGGACGAGGCGGAGGAGGCAGGGCGGCGCTGCCGGCCCTCTCCCGTCCCGACACGAGCAACCAGACGCCGGCCGGGCTGGCGAACCAGGACATCCCGCAGCACGCCGGGGACAGGGACATTTCGCAGCACGCCGCGGCGGCAGCTGCGCCGGCCGACCGGCCACGAGCACCTTCCTCTCCCCCCCTCCTCCCATCCAGCCTGCAGGATGAGGATTTTCGTGGAGGGCGTGGACGTGGACGCGGAGGACGAGGAGCAGCAGGAGGCAGAGGCAGCGCGTCGCCGTCGCCGCCTTTCTCTTGGCTCAGCGCAGAACAGCAGCTTCAGCCGCAAGGCGCCTAGCGGAAGCATGATGGATCGTAAGACTTTGTCATCTTGGTTCATCGACACAGCTTCCTGAAAACCAAGAACACGTTCCTGGACTGCAGGTCGCCCTGGATCGACTACGTCACCTTGGACTGGCGCCCCAGTTCGGACCCCACCGACTATCGCATCTCAACCAATCCGACCTCGCAGAGGACGTCCGACACCTCAGCCTCGAAGAGGTCCAACTGCCTCGGGGACCAGGAGCCTGGAGAACGCCGTCTGATGGTGGAAGGCGCCGCCCAGCGGAAGATGGTGCAGTCTGCGCGGCGAGGTGAGGACCGCCGCACGGAGATGTCCAGGACCCAGCGGCGTCGCGCGCAGCGGAAGCTCATGAGAGCTTTCAAGGCGCAGCTCATGGACCCCGGCGACTCCCTCTCGGGCACGTCCGACGTGGCGGGCAGCGCGAGCGGCGAGCAGGCAGGCACCTCTACCAAGATCTCCCTGTGATGGGGAGGCCCGCGCCCGTGCCGACTGCGGCCGCCTCGTGCCGCCCACGCCCGCCCAGAGGCTCGGCTGCCGCGGGGGCGCTGACGTGAGCCCCGTTTGTTGGGCTCAGCAGGGGCTCCGCTTTTCGGGCCGCTCCCCAGATCCAGGTCCAGGGGGCCTGCTCTCCCGCTCCCCTAAACTCAAGGTTCTGGCCTCCCTGAAGACCTCCGAGGGTGGAGACTGTTCAGGGTTGAAGGGCACACTGCGTGGCGTCGGATACCAGCCTCCGGCACGTCCTAGACAGGCGTGGGCCGCCGAAGCTGGCAGAAATGCCGCAGCCGTCCGCTGCGCTTGCGCTTGTCTCATTTCTTCCCTCTAACGATCCTCGATGCTCTCCCTCGATCCTCGACGCTCCTCGACCATCCCCGATCCTCAATCCTCCCTCGATGTTTTCCCCCATTCAGATTCATTCATCTACAGGCACCAGGGCCGATGGAGCGCTGGCGCGCAGCCCGTCGCATCCGGTGCCTGCTGGTACGTCCATTCCGGCTCACCGCCAAGCAATAGCGTTTTGCCATTGCCACTTGCGGATGCGCATGGCTTCAGTTGGGTGTATCACCAGTTGACGGCCGGCCATGTGGGATGCGCGCACAAGGCACTTGTCCAGCCTTCCCTCCCTCGCCTTGCTTGGCATCGTGCGGGCGTGTGCAGTTGTTCTTGGCGGTAAACGCACGACATCGAGACGTGCACGGGGAATGGACGTCCCAGCAATGGCAAGCTTGTCCCTCCTTGCCTCCTTCTCGTCCTCCTCCTCATCCTCCTCCCCCTCCTCCAACTCCTCCTCCTCCTCCTCCAACTCCTTCTCCTCCTCCTCCTCCTCCTCGTCTTCCTCCTCCTCCTCCTCCTACTCTTCCTCCTCATCATCCTCCTCCTCCTCCTCCTCTCTTCCTCCTCCCGACCTCCGCCCCCTCCGCCTCCCCTGGGGGTCGAGACGATGTGTACAACACCCTGACCCTGCTGGCCGAGGGCAAGAGGGACGCCAGCTCCCACACTGCGCTCCCAGATCTCTGTTGCTCGGTGCGTGCAGCCGCGAGAAGAGTATGGGATCGACCAGAGAATGTATGAAGTCCATCACTCATGTGTCCGTCAGAATACGTAAAATGATTCGTAGATCTGCAGAGCATTCTGTCACTTCTTCCACGCGCGGAGGAGGGCCCTCCTGTGCGCGCCGCCACATCTTTTGGCGCTTGCTGCCTGCCGCCGCGAGGCGTGCGCGAAATCAAGACGAAACCATTTCCTTTGCGCGAAAGCATTCGCGGCCGCACTTCACGAGCAGTGAACCCGCTCAGAACAAGATCGCGAGCGCTGTGGCGATCGCGTGTCTCCGGTTGTTTTAACGCTTAGTTGCCCGTCGCGGTCGCGGTGCGCAAGCTCCTCCTGTGGGGCGGCGGGAGGGCAGCAGAGCCAAGCGAGATCGGGGGATCGGGCTGACAGTCGGCGCAGCGGGCTCTACCAGCCGCCGGGCCTTGCTGCGAGCGCCAGTGCTTGGGAGCGCGCAGCTGCGCGCACACAGCGGGCGAGCGCTCGTGCAGTGCACGGCCAGACGCCGTAGACCACAACAGCCGCGTGCATTGCAGCACCACGTCGCTCATGCACACCGCAGTGCCTGTGTATACTGCAGCAGCCGTTGTTTATAATAGGATTTTACAGACAACCATTGTTAGTCATGGGATTATTAAAGGAAGCCCTATGGAACATGGAGCGCCTCTGGATCCCACGGAACCCCATTTTCGTATAGAATTTGAAAAGGAATTGCTACGGAAAGCAGAGCGCCTCTGGAACTCGCAGAAAAAATGAGAATGGAATCCCTCTGGAAATTCACCTCTGGATTCCACAGAAAACGAACGTTTTATATACACGTTTTGAAAGAATCCCTATGGGAAGTGGAGCGCGTGAGGATTCTATACGCGTGCACCACAACGCCTGCGTACACCACAACGCCTGTGTACACCACAGCAGCCGCGTGCACACAGCGTCTGTGTACAGCACAGTGCCTGCGTGCACCACAGCGCTTGCGTGCACCACAGCGCCTGTGTACACCGCAGCGGCCGTGTGCAACGCAGCGCCCGTGTGCACCGCGCTGCCTGCGTGAACCACAGCGCCTGCGCACACCACAGCGCCCGCGGGAGAAGGCTCGGGGCCGCCCAGTCTGCATTGAGAACGGGTGGTCAGGACGCAAGACCATTGGAAGCCGAAGTTGGGATTTTGTTTTGCAAAAGCTGGCCCATAAAAGCGGCAAAGGACAGGCCGCAGAGGCAAGGACAAAAGGGTACCCTTGAGAAGGCGCGCGTCCTTACCAGGCGCGTTGACTGTATCACACTGCAGCCGAACACCGGCCAGAAGGAAGAGAGAGAGCCACCGCATGTCGCACTTGCGGAAATGTGGTCGAACCAGCCTGCGGTAGCTGAGCCATCGCCAGCTGCATTGGACGACGACGACGACGACGACGGCGACGGCGACAACGACGGCGACAATGACGACGGACGACGACGACGACGACGACGACGACGACGACGACGACGACGTTGACG